>ML675627.1:10694349-10832170 GCA_007922155.1 Mesoclemmys tuberculata | reverse complement strand
TGTACAAATACATAATCAGAGACAGTTCCAATTCCGAAGAGGTTCTGGGTTAGGAGGAGAAACAACAAGTGAATGTAAAAACTAAAAGGAAAGAATGGGGTAACTGGAACATTTCTGTATTTCCTTCTTTCAGAGAAGAAGGGCTCCAATTGTGTTTTCAGTTACATTGGTGTGAATCCAGAGTAATTCCACAAGTTAGTGGAATGGCCCAGGACAGACTCACCAGCAAAAGGCACACATTTTGTCTCTTTCTCTTTCAAAACTCCAAAAGTCTCAAGAACAAATGTTTGACAAGTAACAGGTTGTCAGGATTTCAACTGCATGTGCTTCCGTAATGCATTAAATTTATGCTCTCGCAAGCATCATTATATCATGCACTCTGTTTGAACTGTTGTGTCTTGGTTTTTACCTACATAGATGCCATTCTAAATTGCATAGACTGGTTCTGAGTGACCATCTTGGTTGACAAATGTGATTCAAGTGGGCCATAGGCATTTTTTTCTCAAGCAAGGGAACAACATCTCCAATAAAGACATCTATACAGTGCACAGATGGTCTGTCAGATCCGAGTTATTTTATGGAAGTTAAAATTTAAGTGATTCACATTTGTCATTAATATGATTAGCATTTTCTTGGTGATGTCCAACGATAAAGGCAAAAGCAATGAGGCCAGCAGATTGTTTTTAATGCTTTCAAAACAAGTTTTGAAAATAATTGTCAGGCTTTCCTTCAGGCAGGGTCACTCCAATCAATAATGGGACGTTAGAAAGGCACTTTTTGGTATTAAATATAGAAATAGGATTTTACCTGTGGGCCTATTTCTGCGGCCTTTCCCTTTGAACTCCCTGTCATGCTGACCCAATTGCGGGGGGCCCTTGAGGTGTATTCGGGAGCTCCGATTACTCCCTTCTACACCAGTCTCGTGTTGGGGGTGCCATGCAGACTGGATTGGGATGGGGCATTTGTGTTATTTGACATCAGTATGTCAACATCATAGTAATTCATGTGAGATATACCATGTCAGGTGCTGTTAGAAAGGTTATAATGTGCTGAGTAAGAAGATAATATTTGTGTTCATGTGTGATATATGTGAAGAAAGTTATGGAGATCTTTGATATCCCTGTATTTCAAACTGTGCTGTAGAAGACACACCCAGACAGAGAGGCCGCAGGATAATAGCCCGCTTAATGGCCCATCAAGACCTTTACAGAAGCCAAAGGCCCAGGAAGAAACTAAAGGCATACCTGAAGATTTACCAGGATTGGCCCATGTGACTCTGGACGCCATTTTGGTTCCTGTAAAGTTCCACAAGCCACATGGCCAGTAACAGAGGGTATATAAGATCAAACCACAGAAACCATTTTGTCTTTTGTCTGGTTCCTTGTTCCTGTCCAGCTGCGGACACACCTCTGGATCAACACACTTTTCAACTGAACTGAAGGACTTAGACCCATCCAGGTACTGGATGTAAACCAGAGGAACTATACAACTCCACAATTGTTCTAGAAACCTGATGTATACGGACTTTTACATCATTTGTATGATCTGATTGCTTTAAGCCTTTAACACTTCTCTTATTGTTTGTTTTTTCTTTTATTAATAAACCTTTAGTTTTAGTTACTAAAGTATTGGCTGGCAGCGTGGTATTTTGGATAAGATCCGAACTCATAGTGAACTGGTACTGTGGCTGGTCCTTTGGGATCAGAGGGAATCTTTTAGTAAAGAGCGTAGAGTTTAAACAACTGGTCTCTTTACTGGACCTAGTGTCAGTTTGGGGAGCCAGAGACTGAAATGCAGTAAAGGGGGCTGTATTTATTTGCACAGTGGCTTCTTGATAACCAGTGTGGGGGAATCAGAAGCACTGTTTGTGGCTGGTTGGGAAGTCTGACTGCAGAGTCACCCACCAGTGCTGGGAGAATTTGCTCTCCTTTTGCAGCCTGCCCTGACCCTGGCATTATCAGTGGGCTACCCTGGGCACGGACAGGTCACACTCCCGTTGAGTCTCGTGGATGAGTTCTGCATGTCCAAGGCTTGCAAAATCACACACTTTGCAATACGATCTTTAAATGTGGAAAAAAATAGCACTTGGGGACAATCACTGGAAATAAAAATTGACATTGTCTATCTATGAGCCCTATTGCAAGAGGGAATCCAGGAGGCAGACTGTGACTGAGAGATTCTAGGAGTTATAACATACATCCCAATCTGCTCCTAGTTCAGCACAACAGTGTACTGTCTCCCAATAGAGGCTTGTAACAAAGCTTTGCTTTATCCCTATATTTCTAGCATACCCATTACTGTAGCATCTGGGCACATCCCCAGTCATCTATGAAAGCTGACCACCTTCTAAAACCAAAGCTCTTTTTGACAACATGGACTTTCCAGCAACTATGCTGCATACCAACATTAGCTCTATAAGCAAAATGTTTCATTGATGAGTCAGAAGAAGTATTTTATTATCAGGAAGAAAATGTTTATTTTAATTAAAAATTAATTTAAAAGGGGTTAAAAATGACGGGAGAATAAAACGTCACGAACGTGTGTGTGTGTCTGAACATTTTTGTCAGCAAAGAAGTTTCCTGAACCATGCTAGCATTAATATACTCACAGATACTGTCTCATGGCAAAATGACATTTTAGGCTTTCAGTACAGAAGCCAGTATAATTAACTTATTTCCCTCTGTGTCTAAGAGGCTGGCATAACTGTTGAATGTCCAGAACCTCATGAAATAGGTATGGGGGATTCATTTTGGAGATTTCAAACTGCCAAGTCACTGACTTCTGAAGATGGTGAAGTTCCATGGCTGTCATAACGTCTCAAAATCTCTATCAACTTGAGAACTGCTCCAGAATACAGTGATCTTCCTGCCAACATAATGTTGACTCTCTTCCAAAGTGATATGAGCAACTGTGGAGATCTCATGTTCACTCCAAACTGCCTTCATCTTCCATTTACATCCTGTTGTGGTTATTGAATGGTTGCAGTGTCTTGCATCATTTAACTCTGGCAAGCATTCTGGGGTGTGCCTGGTATGAAAGACATTCCACGTAATAGATTTCTATTAGGCTGTATTTGTTCCACTTTGTGTATTAGTGTTTGGCTCAAATAGCAAACTTTGGATCCAGATTTGAACTTTTAAAAAGTATGGGGGTTTTACATTTCCAGGGTCTTGGGTAAGGGCCCTCTCTTGCGCTCAGTTTTTTTTCCTAGCTAGGTACCAACACCTTCATCTTTACAAGGTACTTTCTCATAGAACTGTAACCCAACCTTTGTTTTTGTGCCCATAAAATTGGCACCTGCATTTTATGCCCACAGTAATAAGCTGCTGACACAAAATTAGATACATGACTCCCCACCTATTGATTTGCCTGTGCTATGAGGTAGCTATAGACATAGGGGCTTAGATACAAGATGAATGTTTCTCTCTCTATTTACCTACGCAGAGACAGATTAAGAGTTACTGGGGTCTGGGCACAAAGAACATTTGGGCCCCCCCATACGTTGGGCACCGGTGGACTTCCCATTTCTCCAAAGGCTCCAGTGCTCCCTCAGCGGCCCCCAAAGTGGCCGGGGTCCCATGGGCCCATGCGTTAATCTGCCACCGTACCTAGCAGCTAATTTATACTGATTTCCCTGAATACATGTGAAAGGGTAGGGGCAAGGTGAACTCATCTTAACCCCTTCTTCTCTAGGGATTTATAGCAGCTCCTTTTCTGTCTAGCTCTACTACCATTGAAACCAAAGGGAGAATCACTATTATTCCAATAGAGCAGGGTTAAACCAGTTAAGCCATGAATGCCTTTGGAAATCCCTCCCCATATTGCCATCATTTCCCCTCATACTTAATTGCACCTACAAAGATTTAATGGCATAGAATTGCTGGCACAAAATAGAATCCATCTATATAAATATAAGTTTGCCCCTAGAAGCCACACTTGAGTGCCTGCCAAATGACTAGGAAAGCCTTAAAATGTGAGACATTAGCCATGGAGTTCTCAAAGCTGAAAAGGAAAAGACATGCTTGCTACAAAGGCAAGTAGGAAAAACTTGATGATGCAGATTAAAATGCCTTTCTAAAGGAAAACCATTTTAAGCTACAATGATTCAGTAATACTTCATGTGGGTAGCATAAAAGGATCTAAGAGTAGGCAGAGAACTGCTGGAGGTAATATGTTGCAAAGAGAATGTTTAAAATTAGTAGGCCTGCAGGGTAATGGGTTCAAAATATTTATGCAGTGTTTTGCATTCTGATCAAAAGCAGTATTGAGTTTCAATCTCAAACCAATTCACAGTACAAACTACTGCTGCTTGTAGACTACCCATGTATACTAATGGTACATCTGCACAGCAGCTGAGAGATGTAACTCCCAACTTGAGTAGACATACACGTTAACTTGAGCTAGCATCTATAGATAGCAGGTGGCCACAGTGGCATGGGCTAACCTCCTGAATACAATGTTGCCTGACTTCTTGGGTACATATAGGGAGGTTAGCCCAACCTGCTGCCTGTGCTGCTACAGCCACACTGCTATTTTTAGAGCTTGCTCGAGCGGAGCTCACACTGGGAATTACATCTCCCACCTGCTGCGTAGATGTACCATGAGATAAAATTAAACATTGATTTCCCATCTCTTTGTAGTATCCCTGTGTATGTTTTCAGATGACTAGATAAAGAACGATCCATCTGATCTGATGTTTTGGCACAACAAAACATGGGAGGTACTAGTTATGGAGAACATAAGCAATCAACCCCATATTTGGCTGGGTTCCAGTGGTCCATTCAGCCCATTATACTGTCTTCTGACAATGGTTGGTGCCAGATGCTTCAGAGGGAATGAACAGATCAGGGAAATTATCAAGTGATCCATCCCCTGTCATCCAGTCACAGCTTCTGGCAGTCAGAGGTTTAGGACATCCAGAGCATGTGGTTATATCCATGATATAATTGAAATTGGACAGCAGGCCTGATAAAATGCAAGGCCTGGCAAAATATAGAGATTGAACAAATTGCATAGGGAACTTACAACAGAGCGACGTTGCATAGGGAACTTGCAACAGAGCAACAACTGAGCTAAAATAGTTGAGCAAGACGGAATCGCAGAAATATGCTCACCCACAGAAATGTGCTCACCTGCAGTCCATCTGCCGGAGGTGAGCACCCACAGAACACTGGATGCGCTTAGGCAGACTTCTGCAGGACGGCCAAAACCCACGTGAAAATGTTCAACCACAGAGTGTTAAAAAAAGCTAAACCACAAGAAAATGCTTGGAAAAGTAAATAAATGCTCAGAGCAGACAGGGGTTCAGTGGATTGCAGCCCAGATCAAGAGGGGGGTGTCTACTCTTGAGTCTGTCGAGAGAACACCAACCCTAAGAAGCTTGCGAGCTCCAGATCCCAGCAACCACCTGTCGAGGACGAAGGTTTTGAAGCAAGGATCCAGACTAGAGGCTGAGGGAGAGTCTGGCCATGAGTATAGCATCCGGATAGTTCAGGAGTCTGTGGACTCAGGGAATCAGGTGGATTTAATTGAGATCTGTGGATCACGTCTCCTCTAGGCAATTACTAAAACGCTTTTAGGATACAGAGAATAAGGATAAGTAATTAATAAGGTACCATAAATAGTAATGAACAAGTGCATAAATGATAATGAATGAGTCTAAGTGTTAATTGTCTAACTGTTTGATTGTAAGAAGTATTGTCAAATGTCTTGTTTGTTTGTGTTATCAATAAAGCTATTCATTGATTCAACCTGGGGTGTTCTTTCCCACCGATCTCAGAATCCTCATAAAAGAACCCGGGTGTCTTGCTACCCATCTAATTTGGACTTTTCCCTACTAAATTTTAATAGCAGCAAGATATCCTTGACCAGGTTGGTTAATATCTATTGATGAACCTAACCTCTATAAAATTATACAATCCTTTTTGAACAAATTTATACTTTTGGCCTTCACAACAGCCCCCAACCAGTTCCACCGACTGACTAGGTGTTGTGTAAAGAAGTACTTATTTATGTTTGCTTTAAACCTGTGACCTATTAATTTCATCAGGTGACCCGTGGTTCTTGAATTATGTGAAGGGATACGTAATACTTTCATATTCACTTTCTCCATATGATTCATGATTTCATACACCTCTATCTCCCCCTTTAGTCTCTTTTCTAACCTGCCCTTAGTCTTTTTAGTCTGTCCTCATATGGAAGCTGTTCCATGCCCCCTTACAATTTTTTTTGTTCTTCTCTGTACCTTTTCCAGTTCCAATATACCTTTTTTGTGATGGGGTAACTAGAATTGCATGCAGTACTCAAGGTATGGGTGGATGATGGATTTATATAGTGGCATTATGGTATTTTCTGTCTTATCATCTATCCCTTTCCTAATGGTTTCTAACATTGTTAGCTTTTTGCACTACTGCTGCACTTTGAGCAGATGTTTTCAGAGACCTTTCCATGAGACTTCCAAGATCTTTTTCTTGATTGGTAACAACTAATTTAGACCCCATCATTTTGTATGTATAGTTGGGTTATGTTTTACAATGTGCATTACATTGCATCTATCAACACTGAATTTCATGTGCCATTTTGTTGCTCAGTCACCCAATTTTGTAACTTTTTGAAGTCAGCTTTAGACTTAACTATGTTGTGTAGTTTTGTATTGTCTGCAAACTTTGCCGTCTCTCTTTTCACTGTCTTTTCCAGATCATTTATGAATATGTTAAATAGCACTGGTCCCGATACAGATTCTTGGAGGAGCCCACGATATATCTCTTTCCATTGTGAAAACTCATCATTTATTTCTACATTTTGTTTCCTATCATCAGAGGACCTTCTCTCTTAACCCATGACTGCTTACTTTGCTTAAGAGGATTTGGTGTGGGAACTTGTCAAAGGCTTTCTGAAAGTCCAAATACACTATAATGACTGGATCACCCTTGTCCAGGTGCTTGTTGGCACCCACTAAGAATTCTATTAGATTGCTGAGGCATAACTTCCCTTTACAAAAGCTGTGTTGACTCTTCTTCAGCATACTGTATTCATCTATGTGTCTTATAACTGTTCTTTATTATACAATTTGCCTTGTCTTGAATTTAGGCTTACTGACCTGTAATTACCAGAATCTCCTTTGGAGCCTTTTATTAAAAATTGGCATTACATTAGCTATCCTCCAGTCATCTGGTAAAGAGGCTGATTTAAGCGATAGGTTTCATACCACCGTTGGTAGTTCTGCAATTTCATATTTGAGTTCCTTTGGAACTCTTCGGGTGAATGCCATCTGGCTCTGATGATTTATTACTGTTTAATTTATCAGTTTGTTCCAAAACCTCCTCGAATATCTCATTCTAGGACAGTTCCACAGATGTGTCACTTAAAAAGAATGGCTAAGGGCTGGAATTATTATTATTTATGCAGGGTATTTCCACAACACTAATTTAACTATAAATTCCTTTAGTAAATCCAAAGACGGAATGATAGTTCTACAGTTGCTCTAAATATGCCTAAAAAGCCAAAATGAAACAATTTACTACATCCAAACAGTAACAAAATATCTATAAGCTTTTGATGAAGATATTTACTAACAGGCTAAAACCAGAGGTGCTGAGCCCCGTATTGGTCAGCTACAACCTGGTCAGCAGATATTAACCATTAGCCTTTTAAAAGGTCACTTTTTATATGCTTTAACAAACAAGTGATGTCACTATCAATTACTGACTTCAGACCAAAACCAGTTTAAGACCATTCACTCCTATTTCCAGTTTTAATTCAGAAAAGATTTATTACCTCATTTCTCTTCAAGGCCTTTCCTCCCCTCCTTCTAACCCGACAACTGGGCCTTAATATTTGAGATAACACTGGTATGCGGGGTGGGAAGGTCAACGTTGGCTCCTTCTAGGACAGATTCTTTGCCTTCTTTAAAACAGTATGCAGTCACCCCTAAGGGTCGTGAGCCTTCTTTTTAGAAACTTCTCCTTATCTTGTTAGCTACGTTTTTGAACCAGGCATCCTTCCTACTCCATTCCTTCTGTCTCTACAACTCATTATTTTCCAGGTCTTCCTTCTGCTTGTTAGTCAGGCCTTTCTCTATGACCCATATATTTTCTTATTCAAGATAACCCTAAACCTTTAATTCCATATTTATTCTACATTAAGGTGCAGGAATATTCTGCACATCCTCTGCAGTAAAGACAGATGCATAGAATCCATTTAGCTTCCTTATAAGGGCCTTGTCTTCCTTGAGTCCTCCTTTAGAACTTTGATCGTCCAGTGGCCTCACTGATTGTTTAGCAAGCTCCCTGATTCTCTTGTACTTTAAGAAAATGTGGTTAGTTTTTGTGTTGTTTGCTCATTGTTCTTTAGATTCTTTCTTGATCTGCCTAATTATACTTTTACCCTTGACTTGCCAGAGTTTATGCTCTTCTGTTTTTGACATTTAGGATTTGATTTCCAATTTTTAAAGGATGCCTTTTTGCCTTTAACCACCTTTTCTATTCTGCTGTTTATCTCTAATGGTATGTTTTTGGTCCTCTTACTGTCTTTTTATTTTAATTTAGGGTATATATCTTAGTTGAGCCTCTATGTTTTTAAATAATTTCCATGCAGCTTGCAGCAATTTCACCCTTGTTGACTGTTCCTTTTAATTTCTATTTAACTAGCTTCCTCATTATTGTGTAGTTCCCCTTTTTGAAGTTAAATACCACTGAGGTGGGTTTCTTTGGTATTTTGTCCCCTAAAAGGCAGTTAAATTTAATTACATTATAGTCACTGTTACTGAGCAGTTCAACTATATTTATCTCTTGGACCAGATCCTTGTACTAAATCAAGATTTGTCTCTCCCTTGTGGTTTCCAGGACTAACTGTTCCAAGAAGCAGTCATTAATGGTGTCTAGAAATTTTATCTCTGTATCTTGTCCTGAGTTGATGTCCCCAATCAATATGGGGATACTTGAAATCCCTCATTATTATTGCATTTTGTGTTTTTGTAGTGTCTCTAATCCTGGTCAGGTAGTCGATATTACATGCCGACTGCTATACTCTGATTATCACAGCATGAAATTTCTATCCATAGAGATTCTACAGTACAGTTTGAGTCATTTAAGTTTTTTACTATAGTTGACTCTACGCTTTCTTTTACATATAGTGCCCTTCACCAAACAGTGTGACGTACTGTGTCATTCCTATATATTTTGTATCCCAGTATTACCATGTCCCATTAATTATCATTGTTCCACCAAGTTACTGTGATACCTATTATACTGGTATCTTCATTTAATACCAGGCACTCAAGTTCAGCCATTTTAGTATTGTGGTGTGGAGCTTGATGTGGTGTCCGCCCTGCACCCCTGGGTCTGGCACTTCCCTCAAAAGGTGGCTATATGCCAGATCTAATACTGCCCTCTGGTGCTTCTGAGGCACCAGGAGCTGTCTTACCTGTTGCCCCTTGTACTCCGCTGGGGCGGAGGGTTCGTGATTTATTTGTTTGTGATCTCGGTGGTGGAAGGAAGCAGACCGACAGCGAAGAATAGCTAAGTAACAGTGTTTTATTGCATTAACAGAAGCTGGGCACAATTCCAAAAGCAGTAGTGCTAGCAGCCACCCCCTCCAGCTATCTTAGTAGAAACTGGGCAGTTCCAAAGGAGTAGCCTAGCAACCACCCTCTCCAGCTTTCCCGAAGCATAGGAAGAAAGCACCTACCAAAAGCAATAGAGTGGGGAGACCCATCAACCACTCCCTAGGTGAGTCGCCAACAGGGAACCGACCTGCCCGGGGCATCCGGTAAGGCCTTGACGGATCCACGGAGAGTGTCTCCGAGCGGTTCCTGGGGCTGCTTGTTATACCCCTGTCTCCCTCTGCCTTAGCAGAATTTTCCTTCTAGCAACACAATACGTCGCTCTCGATCCCGACTAGGGATTGGGTCTTAAACTTGTTTTCCATTAGTCTATTGGTTAATAATTACAGACAACTAGGCTGGCAGCAGGAAACGGGAAGCTGCCCGTTACTGATATTTATTTTAGTTCTGCGGTTAGACATCTTGCTGGCCTGTGGTTAGTCACCCACTGCTTATCTCAGAAAAATTTCCACACAGCCAGCTATTTTATACTGGAATAGCAGACAGAGGTTAGTTCCGCTTTTTAGTGCAGGGGCTATCCCAGCAGTTACAGGCCTAGTCTTGCTCACAGCCTAAGCTAGATTTTTAGGGTCTAGCCTTGCCAACTACACTGGTTCCACGTGACAAATTCTTCCGAGCCCTACACCCCTGTACCTGCTCTCCTCTGTATTGTAGGTACCCCTTATTATGAAGTAGGGCCTCAGGCCCTTGGTTTTTCCCCTCTACAGCTACCCTATTCACTTCAACCACCACCTTTCTGGCATTGCCATAACGGGGATCGTTCGACTGGTTTCTGAGAATGTCTCTCGAGCAGGGCCGACCCAGCCAAGTTCTAGGGAGCCCGCTTCGGCTCTGACCCTGAACTTGGGGCCAAGACTAGCCTCTGGTTCATCCTGCACTGGAATAGGTTCCCCTTCCTTAGCCCTAGCATCTCTCCCCATGAGGGCAGCTCTCTGGTTCTGGCTCAAGATCTTGGTGCCTAAGGCCTTGTCTGCCCTCCTCTGTTGTCGGGTTTTCTTGGGTTTCCTGGATGTAGAAAACTACTGTGGGGCAAATTCCATGAAAACAGGAGTCTGGTTACTCGTGACAGTTATCATGGTGGTTCTGGGGCCTCCCTTTCCTGTGGTGGGAGGAGGTTTCCGAACCCGGGGAAGTCTTGGCCTATCAGGACTGGGTAGGGGAGCCTTGGGACCACCCCAGCCACCACATTGGTAGTGTTCCCCAGGACTTCAATCTGGACCTGGACAGTTGGGTAGTAGCTAACGGACCCATGTACGCATGTGATCCCGGTGCATTTGGCCTGAGTTAGCTGGTATTGTTTTACCAGTTTCCCAGAGTCCAGTGTGACTGGACTCCTGGAGTCAACCAGGGCAACTGTCTCCACCCCGTTCAGCCTGACTGGTCAGGTGTACCTGTGCAGAGTAAGTGCAACCCCCACCAAGTGGATCAGGGTGCATGTGCCTGTATATTCTCCCAGAATACACTGCATGGGCTCCTCTGCGTTAGGACATTGGGCAGTGATGTGTCCTAGCACCCCACATGTATAGCACCTATAACTTGCTCTGGGTGGGTCCCTAACTTTTGGAATGCTTAGCCGGCAACTCCGGCCTTCCCCGCCAAGGTCCCCCAAGCCCCTTGTGATGTCTGGCTGTTCCTTGGCATCCTTATTACCTGGCCAGGATTGGCTAGTGTCCTCAAGCAGCTGGGCCCTTGGGATCAGAATGGGTCTTGGGAAGCAGCAGGGTTCATTCTGGGGATGTGGTGAGAGCTCCCTGGCCATGTGTCACCTTTCCACCAATGCAACTAATTCATCATAGGAAGAGGGGATGTTCTGGCCTTCATGTACCTTCATGTACTGGTCCATTACCAGGAGTTCCAGTATCTGCTCCATACTATGGGTCTCTGGCTGCAGCCACTTCTGTGTGAGGTGGATTAGGTTGAATAGCTGGGATTGAGGGGGCTTGGCTTCTGGGTATCGCCAGTCATGGAATTTCTGGACCCTCATGGCTGTCGTTATTTGGTATCTGGCCAAAATCTCAACCTTCAGCTAGGTGTAGTCAGTGGCTGCTTTGGTGGCCATGTCATAATACTCCTTCAGGGCCTCTCTGCACAAGAACAGAGCAAGGATACCAGCCCACTAGTCTCGGTGCCAGACCTCCTGTACAGCTGTCTGCTCAAATGCCAGGAGGTATGCTTCTACGTCATCTCCCACAGTCATCTTTTGGAGGTAGCTTGTAACCCTCAGGGCATGTGGCCTGTCATAGGCCTCAGCCCCTGTGGTCAGGGCCTTCAGCTGGGCCGCTACCTCTTGTAGTATAGCTTGGTCCTGAGCGACCTGATTCATTAGCAGTTGGTTCGTCTCCTGCTGTACCCACACTGCTTCTTTTTGAGAGGCTGCCTGGACCCTGGTAGCTTCTTGCTGAGACATTGTGGGCCGTATCAAGACCTTGGCCACATCCACCATGTAGAAGGGCAGGCAGGCTGGCTGCTGCACCAGTGATATCCTTCTTCTGACACCAGTTGTCGTGTGGTGTTTCATGGGGTGCCCACCCGGCGCCTCTGGGTTTGACGCTTTCCTCAGCAGTCAGCCCTCACTGTAGCCTATAGCCCTGGCTAGGGCCTTTAGGGTTTTCACCTCTTCTCTGGGGGGAGCTTTGGCTGTCCCATCTGTGGTCTGTGGGGTGTGTCAGAGCTCACCCTCTATTTCAGACACCAGCCCAGGGATCCTGAGGGCAGCAGCCTCCCACTGCAGGCTCGCCTAAACAGCTACAGTTTTTTCCCTGAGCTGCTTCCCCAGGCTGCCCTTCCCAGACTTTAGTAGCCACCCTCCTGGTAGTGGCAGGTTCTCCCTACCATGGTTCTGTTCCCTCAGTCCACTCCTGCTTCTGATTGTCTCTCTGCTTCCTTCAGCTGCTCATTCTCACAGCTCTAAATTCCCACACCACTCTGACTGGAACAAGAGCTTTTAATAGGTCTTGGGCAGACCCTTAATTAGCCCCAGATGGTTTCATTAGCCTAAGGTTACCCCTTCCCAGCTGGCTGGGAACAAGGCTCTGAACAATCTGAGGCTTACCTATCTGCCTTCATTGACTCTTTCATAGCCACTTGGTCATATCTCATCTCAGTATATAGACTTCTAGTATTTATATACACACACATATAAAATTTGTGAATATTTTGTTGTCTGCCTTCATGTTGTTAGAAATAACCAAACAGGTTATCCCGTGGGTGGACTGGGGAGATGGAACCCTTTATTGCTTGCTCAAACCACCTCGACGCTGTGAGTGAGCGATGTGGGGGTTACTTTTCAATTCTTTTATTCATAACAGTATTTAAATGTATACATTTCCAGCAACTCCCCATAGACCCTTATTTGATTACACTGACACCTATAAAATGAATATTAACAGCTACATGATTAATACAATTATACCAGCCCCTGTTTATTGTTTACAGGATTGCCATACAGAGGGCAGGCACATCACCTTAAAATCTGTTAATTTTATACTAACATTCTTTGAAGTAAAGGCATGCCAGGGTGGGGAAGGAAGATAATGCTTTCTTCCCACCAAAGGCCTTGTGTAGGAGTGGTGATAGTTAACCTCAGTCTAATCCCCTGTGCAGATGGCCTGGAAGGGAGGAAAAGAAGAGAGATAAGAGACTCTAACTAGAATTCATACCAATTAGCAGAAACAAGGTTTGCCCGTGCCTTGACCCTGTTCCGTGTAATTTAGGCCTGACCATTTGTCCCACTTTTAACTCTTTACTCTCCTACACATGTGATGTAATTGAATGAGATTGTCATTTGACTGTTTCTTTTCAGTTACTGCCTGTACTTTATTGGCTTCTAGCTTCTCCTCTTTATTAGGATACAGAGTATCCCCTTTAATAAATCCTTTTTGAGTAGGGTCTTTCAATCAGTCATGCACTCACCTGATAGTAATTTCATCTATACCACATTTCTGTAGTTTGCTTATGAGAATATCATGTGGGACTTACTGAAAACAAGATATATCATGCCTCTTGATTCCCTTCTTCCCCTTAGGGAAGTGACCCTATCAAAGTTGGAAATTAGGTTAGTTTGTTCTTGACACGTCCATGCTGGCTATTGCTCATCACCCTGTTATTCTTACAAATTTGTTGTGTAATAATTTGTTTCTGTGTTTTTCCAGTTATTGAAGTTGGACTGACTGTTGTGTAATTCCCTTGGTCCTCTTTGTTCCTCTTTTTAAAAGATAGGTACTATGTTTGCCCTTCTCCAGTCTTCTGGGACATCGCCTGGCCTCCATGAGTTCTCAGATAATCATTAATGGTTCTGAAATTGCTTCAGCTAGTTCCTTCAGTACCCAAGGATGAATTTTATCAGACCCTGCTGACTTGAATATACCTAACGTATCTAAATGTTCTTTAACCTCTTCTTTCCCTATTTTGGCTTGTGTTCCTTTTCCCCTATTGTTAATATTACTTCTGTTAAGTGTCTGGTCAGAATTCAATTTTTTGTGAAGACTCAAGCAAAATAGGCATTAAATACTTCAGCCCTCTTGATGTCATCCATTACTAGTT
This sequence comes from Mesoclemmys tuberculata, assembly GCA_007922155.1. Classification (NCBI taxonomy): domain Eukaryota; kingdom Metazoa; phylum Chordata; order Testudines; family Chelidae; genus Mesoclemmys; species Mesoclemmys tuberculata. The sequence goes on along the minus strand of ML675627.1, from coordinate 10,818,006 downwards.
CTCCTTCCCTACTAAGTAGTGGACTTTTCTTCATCTTTCTCTTGTTCCTAATACATTTATAAAACTTCTTCTCATTGTCATTTATGTCATTTTTGAGGTGTAACTCATTTTGTCCCTTAGCCTTTCTGATTTTATCCCTACACCTGCAATTCTTTGGTACTTATCCTTGGGATTTGTCCAAGTTTCCTCTGTTTTTAGAAATTTTTTATTATTATTTTCAGGTCTTTAAAGAGTTCTTAATGGAGCCATCTTGGCCTCCTACTGTTCTTCCTATCTGTCTTCACAGCGGGATAGTTCACTATTATTTGTTGTAGTTTGCCTTTCATGTTATCTCTCTGAGAAGCTGCCAACTCTCCTGAACTCCTTTTTTACTTTGATTTTCTTTCCATGGAACCCTATCTTCCAGTTCTCTGAGTTTGTTAAAGTCTTCTTGTTTTAAATTGATTGTCTTTATTCACTTTTTCTTTCCTTTCTTTAAAATTATGAAATCCATCATTTCATGATCACTTGCACTCAGGTTTCTTTCCACCTTCAGATTTGCTACCCATTCCTCCTTAATAGTCAGAATCAAGTTTTAAAGCGCTGCCCCCATGGTTACTGTCTGGTTATTTTTTATACTACATAGCATGACAATGAGGAAAAAAAAGATACAGGACCTCTTTGTGCATTTAACACCAAGACTCCCTCAAAGTGCTCTGGCCATGTAAAGAGGTCTTACAGTAAGAATTAATCACCTTTGCATTCCCTGTAAGGCTCTTTTATACTGTTAATATGGTGTCCAGGGGCCATAGTGTAAATCAAAATTAAACCCCTACCTTTTGACCAAGGAACAAACTTTTAATGGGACTTTTTATATTTCAAGGATTAAACACTAAAAAAAGAAACATGAGTCAAAGAGAATTCTTCCTGAAAATAATGATATCTTACCTTTCATAAAGGACGTTTCACCTACAATTGAAGGAACATTTCATCTACCATTGAAACACATTTATGGAACGAGTGGAATGTGGCAACTTCTTATTAGCAACCCTACATGACAGTCTATTACAGGAGGTCAGAAAGAATACTGTATCTATTTGAAGCACAAGGGGCAATTTAGGTGGACAGAATGTAACTACCCAAATAGCAATTCAGGCGGAACATCTTATATGACCAAATTGCTCATGCAAAAAGTGACATGGCATCTTCACTAACCATAGATGATCAAGACTTCTGGTTTATGTCTCATGCTAAAGACAAACTCCGTGAATACTTATCCCCAAACACCAGGCTGGGACATTGATTCATTACTGACTCAGAGGGAAGAGTTTCATTTACTGAATCATCAGGGTCTATCCGTACATAATTCTGGGATTTCTTGGAGGTCTCCAATAACGAGGACCCACCATGCTTAGCTTGAAAGATATGACAAGATGATAGGCCTAGGTTGTGTAGATCCAGCAATGACATCCACAATGATTTAGTTGTAGAGTGAGTAAAATCAAAGGGGGGGGGGAATCTACCAACATCAGATCAGCAAAACAGAAGAATTTATTAAAAATTAATGATATACGGTGCAGCTAATGAGAAGCAGAGATGGAATTCATAGAGACAGATATTATCTTTTTGATGCATGGCAAATTTTGATGCACAATCAACATTAAGATACTCTTCCAGTATCTATTTTTATCTCCAGGCCTTTGAAATCAAACCCCATTACATTTTCATGAATCTTAAGGCATGTGTTATATTCTGTCAGGAGCAATTATGCTCCAATAAAGTGCATAAAAACTTGCACAGGGATAAATATTTACTGTAATCCATCACAGTTGACTGAATTAAAGAGTTTTATTTGGTCTCATTATTTCCAAAGGTAAATTAGGCCAGCTCACAATGAAGTGAATGGCAAACTCCCATTGTTTGTAATTGGATTAGGATGGGCCTAGGATTCTAATAATCTTTGTGACATTTGTATATGGAACATGTTGGGAAAAAATGCTTTTCCTCTCTTGTACAGGTGGGAATTCAATGCACCCATCTATGCGATTCTGTAAGCCACAAGAGGTGATCAAATTACACTTCAGAGTAAGAGATTTAGGCTGAAATCCTGAAATCAGTCACTATGCATGCATGGGGATCCGCCTGCGGGAAGCCCATTGCAGAATCGGGAAGTTACTTAGCTGAACACTATGCTACACAAACAAATCACTTCATCTCAAATACCACTTAATGTTGCTAAGAGATGACAACTTCCCTATCGGATAAGTCATTTCCAAAATCTAAGCACTTAAAAGTAAGGCCATGATTATTTAAAGATGTTGTATATCATACAGGACACCATCCACATAACAAATATCTGCCCAGTAGGCCATATTCTTGGCCCAACCTGTGGCCATTTTACTGTAATGCCACTCCATGGATGATAATGTTTATACCGGAAGTGCCTAGGATCCCCAGTCAGCAACGTCATGTCAACTGAGCACAATTGGAACCTCATCCATTATTATTTCCCTGTGCAAAGAAATACATATTTAATCACAACACCTTCAAAGCCAATGGAGCTATTCATGCGGTTCCAGATCTACACATGCTCTTGTGCTTTCCTGGATTGACATCCTAAACTTTACATGTAACAGTCAAGTCTGGCTGTACATTAACATGACAGAAGTATTAGACGAGGCAAAATAAAAGGGCTATACTGAGTTTACAGACTGTCAGGTGCACAATTTTAATTCGGAAATAAACTTTTTTTTAGTTGCTAATAAATTGCACCCGGGGGGGTGGAGGGGGGTGGGGAAGGGAGGAGATTTTACAGCTCTTAGTTTTCCAATAATAAAACAAAACTTTTGGAACAAATCTTTTCTGAAAATGAAAACTTGGTTTTTAAAAAAAAATTCTCAAAAGCAACAAGAATTTATTACAGCTTTACTAAATAATGCAAGAGCTGGGTTCAAGAAATAATTATAATTGAGCCAGACAATGTAATAGTGTCCACAATATAATGAAGGTTAGAATCTTTGGAAGATAGATCATACCTTTAACTTTACGTTTTAGACAGGGGACTGGCGAAAAAAATCAAGACTAATAAAAGAGGTCCCAGTTCTGCCAGGAGCAGTTAAAGACCATGAAATTCAGAGAAAATGAGGTTTATTGAGGATAGCTCAGTGCAAATCTCTGCTCAGCATAGAGTTGTGATTAAAAAAGCAAACATAAGATTTAGAAGTAGAATAAAGAAATAGAAAATAATACTGAAAATATAATTCAATTTATACTGTGATCTGAAAATCAGATCACTTATTTAGGTGCTTAAATATGGTATTAAGTGCCCAATATTATTTGTTTTGAACATCACTGGGATCTGGATATCTTAACTACTCTTTCTGTCTTTGAAGATCTCCTCCCTCGCATTTCCTTTGATTTAATAAACTAAAGATAAAATCTAAGAAAATCAATAGATAATACATAAGAAAATCGAACACTGTAAGTGCCCTGCATATAAATTAAAATTAATCAAACTAAATCCAGCTGCTAAACCTACCGACAGCCCTCATCAGTCAAATCATTTTTGTCCCCATTTAGATCTCAGCCCCAGAAAAACAATGTCCCTCCTGAAAAGTCACAGGTCTGCTAGGTTTCCATTGGTTTTGTGATATTGAAGTCATGCAAACCAAGCAGAATGAGGCCAAGGATTTGGCCCACTAGGTACAGAAAATACTATGGGTAAAATTTCCAATTGTGGCACCGAGTTACACCCTGCTATAACACACACATGCACGTGCACACATATCACCACAACCATCATGACGTCAACATGCCCTTCTTCTTGAAGTATGTGTCCTTACAGAAAGAGGGAACTTCCCTGTGATGTTCACTGTAGCAAACAACACACATTACATTCCACTTTCCCTTTCAACCCTTAAATCTAAGTGTCAGCTCTGCTTCAGATCACAGAATAATGGGCTGTCTCTAGCTCATCGGCCAATTTTGGACTAGGACTTACTACGTCTTTTCCATTGTCAGGCTCTTGCAGTTTGTCCAGGTGACACCTTTTCTACAGTCCTTTAAATCTGATGATCTGTGATGTTTTAAGCAAGCACATGAATATAGAGGACACAGTGTTTATAGTACATTACGCTGGCAGTCACTTTATCTGTTCCTTTGAAGCCTTTCTCATCTTGTGAGAATCCCAGTAGCCTGGCCCCCTGCATTAGTGCTAACACGAGTCACCAGTCAGGTCACATTACACCAAATAGGTGCTTAAAAACACTGTCACACAGAGTGCTAAGATTAATCTAATAAGCTGATTTAACATTGGCCACAATATGCAGCCTTTTTAAAGGAGCTTCCAAATTGATCAGGCAAATTTTCCACCTGCAGTTGTGCAAACACAAGAATTTGTAAGGCCTGATTCTTATCTTACTTTATACCAGTGGAAATCAGGAATGATTCTGCTAAGTCATTGGAGTTACACTGGTTTAAAACTGAAATATGTAAGATCAGAATCAGATCTTGTGTGCAAAATCTCAGGTTTCTGCATGCAAATTTTATTTCTGCATGCAAATCTGGAAAGTAACCAAGATTTCCTTGGCAGTTGGTAGCCTAAATATCTTTGAAAGTCTAGGCCCAGCTTCCCAATTTGTGCATTTAAGTGTAGTGCCATAGGCAAAAAAAATTAGATGTGATGAATTTAAGGCACTCTTTTAGAGGTTGCATCCTAAAATGGGACCGTCTTTGTGTCTTAAATGTTGTAAATATTTTGATGGCCAAATTCTTAGGCAAGAACAAAAGTGGAAGCTAAAATTACCTGCACATTAATCACAGAAATGGTACGTTGTCATGCACAGAAGCCAGCCAGAGCTAGATTCAGTGATTGACAAAAAGCCGCGTGTAGAGGGGCAGGGCAGAATCACATCATCCTTCAAAAGATAATATCTCAGGAGTTATCATCTTGCCCATGGCTGCTCAGTGGACATAAGGAGGGGACTGTGCATCATGGCACACGTTGGTAGATTATCTCTGTAGGCCGGTTAGGAGTTGGGTGGGGCCACAGCCCTACTCCTTCCTGTCCTTTTCTGGCTAATTTTGTTCCCCAAAAGGAATAAAGGACAAGTAGTCCCTGATCAAAGATGTGTGTTGCACAGGAGGTCAGAATTGCAGAATTTAGTGGTCTAATCATATATAAATTTATTCTGAATGGCCCTTATGCAGCCTCCCTTGCAAGGGTAGGGAGGACATTTTATGCATCCTCAATGCATCTGCCCAAGGGTAGGTTGCAACGTGTGCCTTTATGTTGGCATCCAAGTTGGGGTTGTGTGAGTGCAAAGAATCTTATCCAATGCCCATTGAAGTCAATGGAAAGATTCCTGTTGTGTTCAATGGGCTTTAGATCAAGCCTGCATGCTCCTTTATGTACTTGCATGTATCTGGTGTTGCATGCAGACTTTAAAAAGTCTGTTGCACACAGACTATGGGTAACTGATGGAGCCTTCTTGTTTTCTCTTCATTATGGTTGAAAAGGAACACAGAAAAAAAAACCTCACTAAGTTCAGGCTTTACTTTGCATACTGTTGAATTGTATATAGCTTTTGAATTTCCTTTCTACTATAAAACAAAATAAATCAAAGAACAAGCCGATAGCAGTCAGCATCCTACATGAACAGAAATAGGCTATGAGCTGCCTCGTGGCAGAGCTGGTCTGTCTTTGAGTTTCACTAAGCCTTTTGTACTGATGTCTAAATACCGTACATGAGTATAGGAAACTAAAATGACTTTTTATCCATGACCACTAGCTCTCTCAAAGTGACAGTGCAAAACTAAATAAATTGCTGACAGCTAACAGAAACAGCTGTGCATCTTTAAGAAGATTTTAAAAAATAACTAATATGATTTCAAGGAGCAGATGTAATGTTTATGTCTCAGCATGAGAGTCTTGTCCAGCCATGAAACGCTCTTAAAACCATTATTCAGAAGTGGCAATGCATAACCTGGAAAATCTCTGCAAGAGTCCTTCTTCAGCAAAGATAATCCTATCACTGCTGCGCTCCTTTCTTCTGTTAATGTCCAATCCTTTTACAAGCTGCTACAGGTCATTAAAATGGATTGATGTCAGTTTGTAATTTCTGTGAGATAGATAAATGTTTGAAATGGTACACTGGGCAGGATTAAATGAAACTCAGTCTGGAATAATATTCCACTGGATTATAGGGAATTGTATGTACAGTTTGTGAAAATATTAATTTTATGGGCAAAAATATGGAGCAGGATCCTGCTCTCATTTACTCCTATGAAACTCTACTGATATCAATGAGCAAGAGCAGCACTTAGTTCATGCTTAGTTCTACTGACACTGTGATTGAATCACAGATTCAGTTCTGCAGTTCAATACAGCGGACATTTTGTGAGGCAAATTGGTACAGCAGGTTACCTCGTAGGAACATCACTTTTGTTCTTTCTTGTTCCCTGTTTACTGGTAGCCTGAGATAAAAACCATTCTCTTTATCAAAACATTTGTGGGAAAGGGACAAAAGGTTTTTAAGTTGAGGCTTGACAAAACCCTCGCTGGGATGATTTAGCTGAGGATAGTCCTGCTTTGGGTAGGGAGTTGGACTAGATGACCTCCTGAGGACCCTTCCAACTCTAATATTCTATGATTCTATGATTCTACCTATAAATACTTTATCTCCCCTCTGCAAATGTGGAAACTAGAAGTGTTTCTGGCCCTTCCCTAAAAATGTTGAAAATGGCTTTCCTGTGTAATAAAGAAAATAAAGATCCTTCCAAAGGGGCAACAACATAGAAGGAAGGATGCTTTTATGGTTATGAGATGAGCCTGGGACACAGGAGATCTGCATTCAATTCCTGGCTGCACTGTTAGTACCCTGACCTTGGGACCTTGAGCAAGTCACATAGGCAGGGATTTTGAAGGTTCATTTGAAAAAACCCTACCCTCAGAGATGTGGTGCTTCAGTTCACCACCTATAAAATGGCAATACTTCTCTGTTTCATTTGATATGGCAGGGATAATTTCAGTAATATCTGCAAAGTCCTCCGACACAGTAATTAACTAGATAGGTAGAAAACAACAACAACAAAAAACATCTTTGGTCTAGTTCATTTGCTTCAGATTAAGGAAAACAACAAAGAAAAAGGCCAAATAAATTCTCATCAGCTGGTGTAAATTGGCATAGGTCCATTGACTTCCTGGAGTGATGCTAATTCACATCAACTGAAGTTGTGGACATTTCTGAAAGAGATGCCATAAGGACTCACACTCAAACATCTGCATCCGACAACACAAAATGGCCCACCGACTCCTGTAATAGATCCCGAACCTAAGAATGAGTTATTAAAGTCCTCAAATAATGATTTAAAGACTTCAAGATACAGAGAATCCACCAGCAAGTGACCCATGCCCCTTGTTGCAGAGGCACAGCAGAGATTAAAAGATTTACCCAAGGAAGTTTGCAGCAGAGCCAGGAACTACACCAACATCTGTTGAGTCCCAACCAGGCCTATCCATTTGGTTACCACACAAGTTTCAAGGTAGTGGAGAATCAGACTGGTGAATCCAGCACTCTACATGTAATTTGAACACGTTCTGCAAGGCTGATGTAAATTCAAATGAAAAGTTAAAAAAACCCCAAAAAACTTAAGCAAAGATTAGAAAAGCAGCAACGTGGATTGTTACTTTTAAAAAGTTAAGTTACATACTTCTCAGTGTGAGTCTTTGGAGACTGAATAGCTGTAGGTCCTCTGCGAACATTACATTTCCCAAAGAACAGCCCCCAGATTTTGAGATGTTATTTTCACATTTTAAAGACTTTTGCAGACAATGGTGTTTACACTCTCAGTTGAGTGCGCAAGTTATTCTGCATAACACCCTTTTATTAAATACAATTTAACGCTGGAATAATTCCACTCCATTCTATGACAACAAAGTGTTGCAAAAGTTGCAGTTTGGTTGGTTTATAAAGAAAGGACTTAAAAAAATAAAAATAAAGGACGCGTAGGGTTAATAAAACAGCTTGTTTGTAACTCTAATTATCTGTTTTAGCTATTTTTTGTTTCTCACAGTTTTGCATTGAATTAGAGGAAAGAACTTGGTGTGCCTTTCACACACAAACATGTCGAAATATTTGGTTCTGCTCCCAGAATTGAATCACCGGCACTGCTGTGAAGCAGCTGGGAGTTGGAGGTGTAATCTTGGTATTGGCATACACATAAATATACAAAGAAGCCCAGCTTGGCTTCCACATTCCTGCAACCAGAGCTGCCATGATTAACTTTTACAACTAAAGGATGTTTTGCCCAACTGATGGATCATTATTTCAATTGTCTTTAGAGCCAGTGTAACCCACCTTTCTATGACACACATAACCCTTTAGTCAGTGCATGTTATCGGTCCCTTGTTGTGCCTGAAAAATAGAGGAAGATGAGTCTGTTACAGCTTGCATTAATTAGTCTTGGTTCTTGAGATACAATTTTAGCACTCTGTGCTTTTAGGTCTGGAGATCTTTGGTTCAGTCCCCCGGTGTGCTGGTCAAGATGGCAGCTGTCACACCAGCAGTAGTGGCTAGAGGACCTGAGGAAAATCAGTGGGTCCTGGCGCTGGGCACTGCACCAAGGCCAAGAAAGTTACAGTCTTAATAGTGGAGAGACTTTACAATCTAAATGGACAAGAGAGCTAGGGGGTGGAAGATATAAAACATTATTATCCACATTTTACAGCTGTCGTGCTGTGATTTTGAGAAAGTGTCTTTCCCAAGGGGGAAGCATGTGATAAAGCCAGTAATTGAACCCAGATCTCCCTGTTCCCTGTGCAGTGCCTTCACCACAAAAAACATCCTTTGTCTTTTACGGAATATATTCCGGAGGTGCTGGTTGCAGCAGTTAAAGGTTAGCTGAGTTTTGTACCCACACATATTTGTATAATGTTTATTGACGCTCACTATTACACTTTATCTTTTAATGAAAAGCTCTCTTTTTACCTCTTTACTCCGATTACATTTCAGAAAATGAAATTGTTCTGCCATGTTTCAGAACTGCACATTTATCATTCCATGCTCCAGAGGCAAATATAAGCAGCATTCTCATTTAATTGACAGAAGAGGACTGAGAGAATCCAGATTCACTTACTTCTTTCCACCTTGAATTCCCCTTTTCTTTCAAGAGCAGTCTTTCAGCATTTCCCCTCAGACACACTGAGAATGCCCCCATTTTCTTCCTTATTTGGCTCCTCCTTTTCTCTTGAACCTCACTCCTTTGATTGTAGCAGAAACGGCTGTGTTGATTCTTTTTTTCTTAAACTTATCCCTTTCCAGCTGCAGTCTGTTTTACTTATTTATTTTCTCCACAGTTACTAAAATGTAAATACATTCAAACCAGGTATTTAAGATCTGTAATCTGTTCACAGAGCTGCATCTTGGTGAGTTTTGATATTTTCCGGATGATGATAAGTGAAGCTGACTTGAAGAGCTTCCTCTCTAAATTCAATATCTTTGTCACTCCTAATAAGCATGTAGCATACCTAAGAATACATTATATTGCTTGCAAGCAATTTTATTAACAATACCTGTCCCCTTCATTGCTATTCCACCACAAAGTGGTTCAGATTCATAACAAGCCGCTGAATGAACATTATATCCATCTGATAGGTAGGCAAACTGAGACAAGAAAGGGTAACAACAACATTTTCACATGCAAGAGTCTGCAGATCAACACCGAAGTGCATATTTAAATAATTTAAATAAGGAGCCCCGCGTTCAGAGGCATTGAACACCTACAGCTCCCATGGAAACAAAAAATCAGACCATATATTTAAGGGTCTACATATGCATGTAGGTGCCTCGCTTTAGATACAGAATTTTAAAAAAGGATTGTTCAAAAGATCATACAGCATGTCAGTAAGTAGCTCCCCTACTTCACACTGGCCCCCTTCCTCAGCTGCTGTAGTTTGGAGTGGCTCCCCTGACTTCCCTATATGAAGTTAGGGCCCACTTCAGTAGTGCCTATCAGATCAGACGTAAACGTGAACGGCAGCCAAATGATTTGTGTTTCAATTGCGTTCTGTCTAGCACTTGTCTAATTGTCCCTGCAATTCCATCTGGATACAGCTTTCTTCTTCAGCTCCTGTACCAATCTGATGTGTAGTGGGCCACACCTCTTTACAGCAGCTGCACATCTGGCCTCACCCCTTCCATACACAGAAATCAAGTGTCTTGGCAACGAGTTCCACTGACCTCTGAGGTTTAAAAGCATGCAGCGTTACCACGCCCGTGTACTACAGCACCTGACGGGCACAAATAAAGATGCTGACCCAGATCTCCAAAGATGGTTTCAATGGAAGTTAGGCACCTAAATACCATTGACAATCTGGGCTACAGGACTTAATTTCTCAAAGGTGCTGGGAACCTCCAGTTCTGTTTACTTCCCTTGCAGCTGAGGCTGCTCTGCAGCTCACAGTTACTATCCCAAGGACTTCACAAATGGGGAGAGCAAGGCTGGTATAATGCACAGAATGGAGGTTGCAGGGTGCAGAAGATGAAAGACAAGGATGTTTGTGGGTTAGGAAACACAGGATCTTGAAAATACAGATCTAGCCCAACGGTCTTTGACTTGTGGTGGCTGAGAAAGGGCACGTGATACAGCTGCAGGCTAAATAAAAGTGAACATAAAACAAGCTCAAATCAGGGCCGGGTTCCCAAACTGCTGGAGAGTCTTTCCTAGATCCTTTGGCAATGATGGAGTTAAATGAGTGTTCCCCCACCCCCACCCCGAGTTCATATAAGGTGTGAGACAGAGCTCTCTTAATAATATTTGTGTGGTATTCTGTTAATAGATTCCAAGGCCAGACAGGACCATTGTGGTCAGCTAGTCTGGCCTACTACATAACTCGGGCCATAGGACTTCTCTGAATTAATTCCCTTTTGAACTGGAGCAGATCGTCTAGAAAACCACCCAGTCTTGATTTTAAAATTGCTATTGATGGAGAATTCCCCAGCACCCTTGGTACTTTGTTCCAATGGGTTAATTACACTCAGTCTTTCTCCTTTCTCCACTTCATTATCAATGCAGCAAATTAGTCCAAATACATGTCATTGCATAATGCAGCAGCATTCAAGTAATGGATATCTAAAAAAAATGACTGTACTGTTGAGAGACATGGGCCTCAGCACACTGGGCCTCTATAACAATGGTTGGGCAAGCCAGCAGCATAGGAAAGAGAATTTACTGAGAATCCAAACATTTTATTTTTCTTAAAAAGGCTGTAAGGAGAATGGAGGTTTTGCTTAAATAGCCTTGGATGCTCGAAACACCTTTTGTGGAAATCTGAAGTAGTCTAGTGAGCTTTATTAAGTCTACTGGCTACTAAGGGACTAGATTGTGAGTCAGAAAACACCCTCACACAAGGGAGTAAGAAGAGGCCTTGTCCTCCTGTGGAGACTACCTGGATCTTGGGTCCGGGTATATAGGAGTAAACGGTTTACTCATGTTCCTTCCCCACGGACCAGGGAGCAGGTAGGCAGAGGGTGATTGGGGACATGCAAATAATTGGTCCCAATCCCAAATTCAGTGGCCAGCGCAGTTGTGATTCATAGAACATAAGAACAGAATGATTAAGCAGACCTGTTGACACTAGTCACATTCAGACTGGAAATAAGGTGGACATTTTTATCAGTGCGGGTAATTAACCACTGGAACAACTCATCAAGGGGTGTGGTGGATTTTCCTTTACTGGTAACTTTTAAATCAAGATGTAATTTTTTCCTCCCTCACCTAAAAGATATTCTCTAGATCAAACAGAAATTACCTCAGGGAAGTTCTATGTCTTGAATTATACAGCAGGTCAACTAGATGATCACAATTGTCCCTTTTGGCCTTAGACTCTATGACTAGTACCCCGTTGGCATAAAGGCCATAGAACCTCACCCAGCCATTCCTGCATCCAGACAAAAGTGCTGGTTGGGTTAGAGCAGGTTTTTTTTAAAAAACACATCCAGCCTTGATTTAAAGGCATCATGTTGCAGAGCTTCCCCTGTGTCCCATGGTAAATTGTTTCGGTGTTTAACTACCTTCTCTGTTACCCTTCACGGGTTGGATAGGCTAGCAGTAAATTCATAGAATCATAGATTGTTAGAGTAGGGAGGGACCTCAGGAGGTCATCTAGTCCCACCCCCTGCTCAAAGCAGGACTATCCTTGTCGTGGCCTCACAACAAAATAGAAGCAAAGAAATGAATTGGGCTTGGCTAGCTCCTGTTAGCTAAGCCTGACTTAAACATCACCACTTTCTGTAGTCAAGACAGAGCAAGGATTAAAACCTAAGAGCCAATATCATCTTTAGGACAAGTGGGTGCAATTCCACTGAAATGGTACCCCTCCCAAGACAGGGATGAATTTGACCCCAGAAGATCTAGTTCTGAATCCCCTCCTCCTACTCCGCATGGTGTACATTTGAACAGATTGATTCAGAAAAAGTGCTGGGCACTAGGAGGAGAAAGAGCAGAGGTATCTGTGCATTGCATGCAACGTGGAGGTGAATATTTGGAACATATTACAACTGGGGTTATGACTCAGAGCGGTTTCTCATATGCACTATGTCCCCTAGGGCTCCTGACTCTCTTGCCCTGATGACCAGAAGAGGCACACATAACTCAGTTTTCCAATAGCTGACCCTTCAGACAAATCTGTGGCCTTTGGGGCTAACAAGGACTCTATCCAAGGGCTCTCTGATTAGCCTGTTTCTCATGAAAGATTCCCTCACAATGAAATGCAAAATCAGGCTGGTTTCACACAGGTGTGTGTCACAATCAGAGTTCCACACAGCATTAGCAAGAAGCAGCAGTAGATATGACTGGGAGAAGCAGGGTGCCCTGACGTTTTAGGTCAAAGAAGTTTTACACATGGAATGCAGTTTAGCTCTAGTTTAAAAGTTTTTGCATAGTCTTCTTAAAACTCTCTAATAACCTGTTCTCCCTTTTACATGCTCTCTCCTCTGTTGCATAGCATTTGGACCTCCATTATGCCAGTGAAAGTGCAAAATATCTCTGAGGACTTCAATCCGTTGATTCTAGATTTTCACAAGGGTAACTGATGGCAGGATTTGGCCCACTATACAGTACTTAGCCTTTACTGCCCTATTATAGTACTTTATATCCCTTTAGCATGCAACCTTCTGTATTTCACAGGACTCTGATCTCAGTTGCACAATATAAATCTGGGGTGATTACCCTGACATCACTCACGTTATTCTGGGTTTACAGCAGAGTAAATGAAGCCAATGTGGCCCTTATACTACAGTACATAGTCATGATACCTAGGCTGGGATTTTGAAAGGGGTTTTAGAGAATTATATATCCAAATACTTTGAAATTCAATGGGAGTTCAGAGCAAAATGCCTCTAATAGCCTTTGAAAATCTCAGCTCTAGTTTTTATTCTGCTATCATAGTTCCTTCCTCTCCTTTGCAGTACTTAAGTACTCTATTTTTTAGCCACTCGGGGCTGTCATGTCCACAGTTAGCTAAATTTTGGTTCCACTTCCATTGCACTAAGGCCAGAATAACTCCAGTGAGGTCACTGTAGTTACTCCATATTTACATAAGTGTAAATGAAAAGAAAATTTGGTTCACCTGGCACATAGAATGAATATACACTGTTCTTTTTATTAAGTAAGTCTCATTGCATTCTGAAGATGATAACTCCGCCACAAAGTTTGTCCGATATCCTATTCTCTCGTTTTAAAAAGATCAATAACAATCATGACGGGTAATTTATTCTTCAATTGATTACAGGGTCCCTATCCTCAGACAATAGTTAATAATCTACCTAAGACCTGGTATTATTAAAAGTGGGACTGTGCAGAATTTCTTTCTTCTGTAGTCCATCCCTCAATATTTTCAGATGAGATTATATATATATATATATACACACACACACACAAATCAAAAGGTTTTCTCTTGAAGTAATTTATTTAAAAATATGATAGGAATTATGCTCCCCTTGCATAAGCACTGCTTTGATCTTCTTGTTCATTACAGGTTGATGAGATGAGATCCAAGCATAGAGGGATACAGATAATTTCAATGAGATATAAATTGCATACAAGACAACAACAGCTAAAGAAATAAGAGTGCAAGTGTGAGAGCAGCTGTTGGTGCACATGAATTTGCATAGCTCACGTATCAATTTGCGTGCTGCTAAATCAGTTTTAAGCTGTCTGTATTGACATTACTGAACAGAACCTTCTTCATCCCCACACACCCGCTCTGCTTTAGGTGTCTAATATGCAACACTAGAGAACTTGCAGCCATGTAGTAAACACTTGGTATATCTTGACATATTCTCCTTACTCCTCTTTAGTGTGAAATTTGCTCTTGTTTCAAGGACAAATACCAGAACTGTGAATCATTTAAAATATAGATCAGAAGTGGTGCAGGTGTTTTCTGCTGACCATCACCCTGCATACACAGATACGCAGAGAATTGGATCATGAAAAGTCAGGTGGGGAAAAAAGCAAACAGTGAGCTGGATCTAATACAGTGCACAGTCTGAAGAGATCCATAATATTATAGGAGCTGTCATCTCTTTTGGACTTAGTTGTTAAGGAGAACTTGAATTACTGAAAGGAAACTGTGGCTAATTTAGCAATGGCCATAGCCAAAAAGCAAATAAAAGCTGTTTTTATTAGGGATGAATCGTTTCAATTTGCCTCGCTATGCATGCATCTTGAATGCCTGCCTGCCATTCATGCTGGAGGTGGAGAAAAAGTTGCCCATAATGATGGTCTGGGTTTGTTCTGAGTGATGGACCTAAGCCGTTTCACAGGCTTTCCATTCACTTTGAAGTCTCTTGAGGTAGAAGAGGCATATTTAGTGATCAGTGGCTTAAAAAGCCATGAAGAGGTCCATTGAGATGAGTATGGATGACTTCTCTTCTCCATGGACATGAGGAGACACATGCCAGAGCATCAAGTACTGTCTCACTGCCTTATCTGGAGGCTTGCAGAGGAATCTATGATACTGGCAGCTGACAGGGTACTCTGGATTCCTTTTTTCCTAAAATGGATTTTAGAGACATCAGAGGAATGACAATACAGCCCTTAAATGACATTAGGAATGACAATACAGCCCTTAAAAAGAGATCTGAAGTAAGATAGTCACAGTTCAATAAGCAAGGGGAATGGATTTAAAAGTCAATGGAGTTAAAAGGTGGGAAATTCAGGAGGGACAGAAACACATTTTCACACAGTGCATGATTATACTGTGGAACTCATTGCTGCAGGAGGTTTATGAGGTTAGGACCTTATCAAGTTTCAAAAAAGCATTGGATATTCATATGGATACCAAGAATATCCAGAGTTGTTATTAGTGAAAGTGTGCTTTGTTTTTGGAAAGGATATTAAACCTTATGCTTCAGGGCTTAAACCAGTCTCTAACTATTAGAGATCAGGATGAAATCTAATGTCAGATTATCCCATATCTGAATGTTTGGGGATTTTAACAACTCCCTCTGCAGGCTGGAGTGCTGCCTGCTGTCAGCCACAGGCTACTGGTTAGACGGCCCTTAGGTTTCGCACAGCATAGCAGCTGGAATGACCTTTTGTTACTACTTCTTTCCTTTTGGAGAATATTTACTTCATTTTTTTATTTGTTTGGGGGTTAATAGAAAATACCTTTAATCTTAAAATAGTGACTGAGGTAAAGACACATCTATCATGGTAGGCTGTAGTTCTTCAATCAACTCTTATTAAAGAAACAAACCCATCCAATGATGGAGTGTGTCAACAACTACCCCAGAAAGGCTGTCCCATAGCATACATATTTTATTTAGAGAATATTTTGTTATAATCGCTTACATTTTCCTTGACAGTATTTCATCCTATTACTTCTAGCGACTTCCCTCCTTATCATCTTATATTATTTTACCCATGCCTCAATACTGTCTCACTTCAGATATTTACAAATCATTATTCAGTTCTCTCTTGGTTTTCTCTTTCCTAAAACATTATGGTTGTGTTTGGAGTAAAAGGCTGTCATTCTCAAAGGTGCCTTGGGTGCTGGCCGAATTCCCATTAGAATTCAAATTCAGTGGCAGTTGATTGCAGGATTTTCTAAGGAGATAGAGGTATTTATGAGCACAAGTTTCACTGGCTTTCAGTGGGGCTTTTTCCCCGAATCACTTAGGCACTTTTTGAAAATACCACCCTGGATGCCTTCCCATAGGTTGCTTTAAAAATCCCAGCCAAAGTGAATAACAGAGGCCAGAGGTAAGTTAGAAAGTGAACTGATGTAGGACCAGATTCTGATCCCCTTATTCATGTTGAATCTTAGCTTATTCTATGAGAAATCCTTTTCTTTGTAGGTTCTTTCTGTAGTAGGTGAGCTCCTTCCAGGAAATACATAAATTATGTGACTAGTCAAGAGAGGTTTGTTCTTTCTCTCAGGGATTGTCTTCACTTACCTCTGAGATTCGGCAGCAGTCGACCGGAGTTACTCAAACTATGCAAAAAATGTGCCTAACTTCCGTCGACTTCTGTGCTTCTGTTCTGCACGCCATCTTCACTGCACTGTACCAACGGGAACCGTGTTCCCGTCAACGCAGCGCTATGCCACTTGAGAAGGTGGTCTTAATATGTCGATTTCTGGATCGACTGAGCAGGTCTTCACTGACCGCTCAGTCGATCCAGATAAGTCAATCTGACAGCAGCAAATTTGCCGCCATCAGTGAAGACATAGCTTCAGCCTCTCTCTGGGGGCAGAACTTGTGTGTGCAATGTATGCCAGCTGAAGAAGTGTTCCTTGCACTTGGAGCAAAAGATGGGGATGTTTTTTAGGCTACTGAGACCACTCTTGGGCTAAGGTCTTACTCAGACTGAATACAGGTATCAAGAATTATATTAAGACAGATTGTTAAGTCAACCAAATGTAACTGAAACAGCTCTATTGTTTTTCCAACAGCTTTCTTCACTATTTTTCATGATTATTATTGCTCTATTTATTTTATGGTACTGCAGCATGTACCAGATACATAAGAAGTGTACAGTGGACATAGTGGGAAAAATTCTCACAAAACATTTTTGCCAGAATTTGCCAGTTCATCAAAATAGAAATGTTCTGCAGAGGTGTCTCACAGTTGGTGAAGTTCTGATGGAACCTAGGCACCTTTTGAAACCTGTTTGGTTTCTTGCCAGCTCATGCTCCTGGCTCCTCAGCCGCCTGCATAGTGGTCTGTTGGGAAGCTAGGTCTTCCTAGATCCTTGGGAGGCTTGCAGAGAGCAGGGCATTTGGGCAGTACAGGCTCCTAAACTCCCAGGCTCGCAGCTCCTCAGTCTCACAGGCTTCCCAGGGCTTTCAGGATCCACAGCTCTGCTGGAACCCACCAGTCAGACAGCCCCAGAGTTGAGGCTTCATTTCTTTTCGCAGAGAATTTTGGAATTTTTGATCTGCTGTCCATACAGGAATGAAACCAGATTTGAACATATCAACATCCTCTGCAAAATGGAAAGTGCCAACCAGACAGAATACATAGTAGAGGTTCCTAGAAGGATAGGGAGGGAAGAGCAATTAAGATCATTATTATTCTTGAGGTGTTTATTGTGGTAGCACCTACAAGCCCCACTGAGGTTGGGACCCCATTGTACAAGCTGATATAGATACACATCATAGCCTATTGCCCCAAAGAGCTTCCACTGTAAGGACAAGAAACAACAGCCCTCCAGGGAAAGCACCAGGCCATAGTGAAATTATTAGGATTTGTAAAATAAGCAGTGATCATTGCACTCCCTGTCTGGGCACTGCTGAGTTTTTTGTCAGAATCACAACAGAGGTGAGTTTTTAGGTGGGATTTGCAGGAGGATAATGAGGTGGCTTTGTGAATTTTTATGAGGTGCCCCACTGATGCATAAGGGGCAGCAAGGGAGAAAGCATTGGGGAAGAAGTGATTAATGAGGAATTGGAAGCTGGTATCCTTGGTGGGGTGGCAATGGGAGTCAATGGCTTGATTCTATATGAGATGACAGGCAAGGTCGGACTACACAAAGAGCCTTATAAGTGAAGACAAAGAGTTTGTGTTTGTTGTAGAAGAGAAGGGGGGAGGCAGTGGAGATTAATATGGTCAGAGCAACAAGCCAGGAAGATGATCGTTGCAGCTGTGGTGTAAATGGATTTAAGAGGGACAAGGTGACATTACTCAAGTCCAGGAAGAAGGATGTTGGAAGATGACAAGGTAAGGGCCTGGTCTCGAGTTTTAGATGTTTGGAAGGAGAGGAAAGGCTAGCTCTTAGCGGCTTCAGGTAAACATAAGGCAGTACAAGTGACAGCATAGATGCAGCAGTACAATCTGCATCCAGACATGGTGAAAAGCTATTAAAAGGAAGAGGAATAGGGGTGCCAAGAACAGAGACATGTCAATACATGGAAAACCTATGCCTATCAAGAAACCTGCGTGATTGTCCCCCTGAAGCTCACAATCCAGATGTGTCCAGTCAGTGACTGAGAGCACATCCTGTTACTTGTCAGCAAAGGTATTATCCCGCTAATGCAGCCTTAATAAGATAATCAGACTGATACTGTTATTTCCAGCTACCTTATTAGAAGTGTTTTATTTCAGGCAAATAGGTCAATCTTTAATGTGCTTCACTTTTTCTTTTGCCGAAGCCCATCCACTCCTCCTAATCACTCATCTATTTCCATATGTCTTCTGTTTACTGAGGAAATACCAAAGGCTTATAAGGTGACTGCACATTATGCTTTGCAGCAAACACTGCAGAGCTCTGGCATTGCCACAAGCATTAGATGTAACTTCTGTTATTATCCCCAGGGGCTACTAAAATAGCTGTCGAGATGGCATGGAAGACTAATGCTTATTTGTTGCACAAAATACATCAAATCCTACAAGGTTGTCCTCAGAGAAAGTCACTGCACTTGAACAGTTTCCTTTCTCAGACCATCCTGGGGTCTGATCTATCCAAATCCTCTGAACAATGAAATCCCACAGGCTTCAGGGGGGTTCTGTGCGTGCAGGCAGCTCGCAAGATCCTGACCTGGATTATTTATGACTCAGTCCTACAGATTGAGCCCTTTGGTTCCAATCTATCAAAGTTCTTAAGCATATGAATGTTCGCCCTGACATCAGTGTGGCTATTCATTTTCTTAAAGTTAAGCGTGATGTTTCAGCGCTTTAGCGGATTAAGGTTTATTTCTGTAATAGTAAAATCACTGTGCCAGGTTCGGCCCTCGCTTGAGTACGTGCAGCTCTTACTGATCTTAATGTGAGGCATAATTCTCATTTTAGTTACTACCAGGGCAGCCAATAGGAGAAGTTAAGCATGTGCTTAATTGCCTTCCTGAATCAGGACCTTACGCTAGTATAACGGGGTTAAGAATCTGGCCCAGGATATAGACGAAACATTTTCCATTGTGAAGCATAAAGACCTTGCTGTAGCACACATTCTGAATACCAGAAATCAATATTGAAAAGCAATACTTGGGTTTGATTCTGCCAGTCATACGCCCATGGAGAAGTACTCTACAAGTAGTCTAACTGAAATCAATAGCACCGCTTGTATAGCAGGGGACCATTTATTCGGTGGCAGAACTTGATCCTATGTTTTCTTTTAGGGGTCAGATTCCAATGGCCTTTCACCAGTTTAATAGTCCTTTATTCCATTAGATATCCCCATCACCACTTAAATAGTCACCTTTCAAAGTGACTAAAGGCATCAGACTCTAGTCCTACATGTGACCATCTGACTTGGACTTTGATCATTACAAAATATACACATCTGTCTTATGATTTCTTATATCTGCAGCTTTAGTACGAGAATGAGCAGAATACATTGTGGTCACAAAAATATCTTCACATCAGACAATTTGTTGAAGCATCTGCTGAGCAAGAGCAATATAGGGAGAAATGGGTAAAAAGGTTTGTGACTGATAAATGGAGAGAACTGAGGATGCATAAATAATTGTTTCTAACAAGCTGAAAGGGAAACCAAATAAAAATTAACCCACTGTGTGGGACAGAAACAAATGCATTCTGGTAGAATGTTGTTGCTCGATGTACTGCCTGTCTCTTCACAAACTGTCTGAGCTAGGCCGACACAATAGTCTATAAAGCTGTGAAGAATAAGATTTCAGTAGAGCTTCCACATGAGAAATAGAGGACTGAAGGCTTGTTACAAAGGGCAACATTGCTTATATTACAGTTGAGCTTGGAGACCATAGGACACATTCAACATCAGGGCCCCATTGTACAAACCCATTGTAAAAGGTAGCCCTTGCCCCCAAAGAACTTATACGCTAAACAGACAAGACAGACAAAGGGTTGAAAAGCAGTCAAGTGGTTGCTCACACAGGTCAGTGGCATAGTAACACCCAGGTTTTACAAGCCGCTGGATCATGCTGCATTCCACAAGTTAGCTAAATCCTACACACAAGGAAGACAACAAAGGAGTACAAACACTGCTATAGATGGGAGGAGGACTGGGGCCTTTGGTTGTGTCTTTCACACTCTATTTAATTGTCACCACTTAATTTGCACCTTTTTCATGTAGGTTTTATTGCAGAATTGTTGGCAATTATATATAACATTGCAATCTCAATGTACTCTTGCCACAGTGTACAT
Source organism: Mesoclemmys tuberculata (assembly GCA_007922155.1). NCBI lineage: Eukaryota > Metazoa > Chordata > Testudines > Chelidae > Mesoclemmys > Mesoclemmys tuberculata. The sequence continues at coordinate 10,797,406 of ML675627.1, read as the reverse complement.
GTTGTTAGTTTAACAACACAGCCCAGGGTGCAGTCATTCAGCTCATAACAATGTGATCCATTAGCTTCAATGTTTGTGGCTGTATGAGGACATTTAGTAAAATTTTTACTGTATAAACTAAAACGGAAAAAAAAATGTAAACATATACCACAAAATATGAGAAAGGATTTCATTAAATATATATTTAATATGTATCTAAAGCCCTTTCAAAATTAAAAACTCCCAAAGCAACAAAATGATCTTTTAAAAGTATTTCACCTGAAGGCTGAGTACAGAAAAATGTAAAATGATATGAATATTTAGGGAATGAGATAGGGAAGATTTAATCAGCATTTCTCATTCTACAGCATGTAAGTAATTTGAATTCGTTTACACTTTTTATACATTTGTTTGTATTTGTCTGTTTTTACATGGATTTAACCTAGGGTAACAGTGTGGCTCTTTGTCTCCCTCTAGTGGTGAGACCACAAAGAGCAGTTTGTAAGTGTGCTGCTATGTCTGAGTTCAGGGACTGGAACTTTAACTCAAGCACTGAAGATATCTGTTTTAAAGAACAAGAAGTACCAGCTTCGGATTCCACAGATGCTGTGACCAAGGACATTCTTTCATCTACACAGGGACATATGCATTGCCTGTCCAGGTCAGATCACTGGTGCATTTAGTCCAGAATTTATCTCTGACACTGCTGAGGACCACTATTTTCAGAGAAAGAGGCAAGGTATCCCGTTGTAGGCAATTGCAGAAAAACCTGACTGATGGGAAAGCTTCTTCCAAACCCTGGGCAGCTAGTGGCAGGCTGGAAGGCAGAATGACCTAGTGGATAGAGCACCAGACAGAAGAGAGTTTATATCCACTCGAAATAAGAAAAAAATATCTATCTAATGTAACAACGTATTACTCATATGAGAGTGTAAATCTTATTCTGAATCCTCCCAATCTCTTGACCCCAGTTATATTTTTTGGCAGCGAACATTCAATGGTTATATTTTGTAAAATAACATTTCCTGCCTTTAGTTTTAAATTAGTTGCCTTCCGTTTTCACTGAATGACTCCATGGTAATTAGCCAAGGTAGTTGAAAAACATAAAAATGATTTTAGTAAAGTATTGAAACGTCAAAGATGTTTCCATTTCACAGGGTTTGAAACAGGCCTATTTTCTATTCTCTCTTAAGTTATTTGCTATATTTTTTCCAACAGTTTATCAATATATTTTTTTCAAAATCGACATTTTTCATTGACGAAAAACTTAACCTACTGGAACTGGGTTTTCAGAAAACAAATTATGATCATGATTTCTAAAGTGACTGGATTAAAAAAAAAAGATAAAAAAACAAGTAATCTATAGTTAAATAGCTAGCAAAATAGTTAGCAAAGATGTTGGGAAAAATGTAATGTGTTGGTAATGTCAACAATTTGTCACATTTTTTTCCCAAAGAAGGCCATTTTTGAAAGATGTTTTGAAGATAATGTTGCCATCATGCTAGTTCATGATGGTTAGGTTGACTGAGAAGTAAAGATAATTGATATTAGCTTTATTTAATACTTTAAAAAAATACGGATATAATGAGTATAAGATAACGACATACAACTGATTGTATTTCCCTCCCCATCCCATCACCATTCATATGTTGCTGTCTTTTTAGGACCCGCTCCAAAGCCACTGAGGTCAATGGAACCAGCCCTAAGTGTGTAAGCTATCTGGGTCAGGAACTCACCATGTGTTCATACAGTTCCTAACAAAATGGGGTCCTAATTCTAGCTGGGACCTCTAGTAGAATTGTCAGGATCCTGACAAAGGCAGTCAGAACCAGGAGCCAGAGCAGGATCAACCCTAAGGCTGAGAGTAGCAGAAGAGTTCATAGTCAAGTTCCAGGCCAGGGTTGATATCAAGGATCAGAGTCAGAATCAGATTTCAGGGTTCTGAGGGATGCGGTCCCAATCGAGGCAAGGTTGGAGCCAAGAGTTCAACAACAGGAAAAAGGAATGGTTGTGGCAGCTACAAGAGAGTTGCGTAGTTGCCTGGACACTTACTAGAATGCCTCTTGGCTTTATCAGCTCCCTACCCTATATCAAGAGCCATGAGGCTGCTGCCGGTCAGACCCCTTGAGGTGGGACTTTCTGTGGTCTGTGTCCACTGAGCTTGGGATCAGGCCTGAGTGCATCTTCTGAAAGAGGTATGGAAATTGGTACTCATTGGATTTGGCAGTAGGCCTGAGTGAAGTTGCAGGAGGTGCTGTATCGAAAGCAGGGCTGTCTGGTGATATAATTCTGTTAGCTATTCCAAGAACAAGATCCAGTTCTAATTCTTAAATGCAGGAAATGTTGCAAATTAAGTCTTATTTAGAGTGCACAAATAAGGAATGAAATGTAGCAGTTTTGTAGAGGAATCTCTTGTGCTAAGAACAGACCAAAATGTAGCTAGCACTACAAAACGAAACTGGAAGATGATGAATTGTTTTGCTGGAGGCAAGAAGAGAATGAAAGGAGGGTAGCAGTATTTCTTAGTAAGCAGTAAGACACTGAGTGGTTAGACCTTCCTTGTAGGCCTGTGTGCTCCTAACCATACAATATTAATTATGCACAATTGATAGCATTATGTTTGAGAAAACAGAGAGCAGAGGGAAATGTAGTAAAACTATTTTAATCAAAAGATACTAGAAAAGCTTCCCAACAGTGGATTTTATTAGGCAATGGCGTAGGTTAGAGGTGGAAGCTCTACTGCTTGGGGCTTTGAAAACTAGACAAAAGGACAAACCACTAGAAAATGCACTCTAAGGAGCAATCCTCTGACAGGGAGCTGGTTGAGATGCTTTAATGGGTAAAGCTAGTCAGACTACTCAATATTAATATTCTTCTTTGCAAATTCGCCCCCTCTTGAATTCATAGCAATTTTTTACAATCAGTTTTAAGTTTCTACTTTTATGGTATATTTAGTATTCCTAAGTATTTGCCATAAAGGCTGGATGAGTAATTTCCAGACTATGGGTTATTTACAGGCTGTTTGCATAGACTATTATGGGTGCAGACCAACACCCATTAAAGTCAATGGGAATCTTTTTTCAGTGGGCATAGAATCAAGCCCTATTTGCTATTCTTTCTGCATTTTGTGTGGTTGGTCACCTAAGTCTCAGAGCATTGTTGCTGTGCCTTGACTGGATGGCCAAAATATTTAAAATAGGTGAATAATGAATAGCAAATAGCAAGTAATGAACAGTACATAAATGCACTTTCTTTTATAGAAATGTAAATGCACATTCACACTGAAATTGGTGAAATTATCAGGATTCATGAACATTTTTACTTTTATCAAGCAGCTGGCTGGATACTCAGAAATAAAGAGTAATATGACCCAGTGAATTATGGCAAACTAGACTCATCTCTTCTGCTAACTATTCCCTCTCTAGTTCCTCTCAATAGAAAAATAATGAAAAAGAAGTTATGGATGTGGGGAAGCCTAGGAAAGTGTAGTGCTATTGGGGACTATATGAGATTCTGGCAAACATGTAAAGATATAGAAAGACGCACAAAACAGGGTATTAAAATGCAGACTATGCTGTCTCTAAGTCTTCCATTAATTCAGTATGAATGTTGTGCTGACTCGGGGGATCGGAATGAATGAATTCCTTTATTTATCTGGTGAGCAGGCTCAGCCTATGCAATTGCAGTTTGCACTGTCCCATCAGTCTTAACGCTATTCCAGAAACCCTTGCTAGGGGCAAAGGAGGACTGAACTTTCCATGCACGTTCATTCCTTGACTTTTCTACTGCCAACAAGGGCACCAAATAGCTCTGGCCAGGGTGGTGGCCTTTGTGATATAAAACTGATGTTCACAGAAACCTGGGCTGAACCCAGCAGAATAACGTCTCATAGGCCATTGATTTAGTGGTCTTATAACAACAGTCTTTTTGTACTAATGTACCTTTCCCCTCTGTCTACCATTATTCATGCATAATTGCATTTAGCTTAATGTTCATTTTTGTTCATCTGGCCTACTGACATGCCATCGGCTTTCTCCTTCCTCCTACACCTTTCTCTTTCATGTAATTTTTTTTCCCTAGCTCACCTATAAAGCGGTTTACAGAACTCTAAACAGAGCAGCCTCAACTAATCCATCTGCTAAGGGAGCATCTCTCCCAACCTACCAGACAGCTTAACTAATCACAAAGAGGAGAAAAATTGACTCTAAACCATCTCAAATTTTAATAATAAAAAAACTAGAAAAGAGAAAATGCATATCATCTCAGGGTCTGACCTGAAAATTATTTTTTTCTGTTAGTGTGGGAGAGGGAATAAAACGACTGATGAAAACTCAGTTGATCCTCATGTTTCAGATCAACTTTGCCCTCTTTACTTAACACATCCTGGATTCATGAGTTTTTACAGACACGGGAAAAGACACGTAAGGATCAGCTGGCTCTGCATTCCCTTCCACATGCCAACACCAAAGCAGAAAACTAGAAAAGTTCATTAATCATATATAATGAAACAGTGAAGTCATGTTGCTGCAAACAACATTTGGGTCTTTTTTAAGACACTAATGTTGAAAACAGCAATGGGTCTGTTCATATTTTTAGCTCAATACATTCAAAGATAATCAAATATTTTCTGTGTTTGCTTTGCATCAAATAAAGATGCTTTGTTTTCTGGGCAGCTAATGGAACATCAAAGAATCCACACAAGAAAAAGGATTAGCAGGGAAGGAAAATATAGTGAATTAGGAAAGCAATACTTTGACCTGAGTAATCTGAATTTTCTTTTGGAGCAAAGTTTTGAAGCTGTAAGTTGCTATCACCACCATTTGGAGGTATACCAGATAACTAATGCCAAACAAAACAGAGATGACGCAGCATATGTCCACTCACTGCACTTCAAATAATTTTGATCCTCTTTTAAAAAATTGCACAGAAATTCATTTTATTTTCCTTTACATAGCATTTGGCATTTTGTGCTTTATTTATAGATAGATAGATAGTGCTGTATTCAACTGAAGGGTTCTTTGTTAGCATTCCACCTTGTAAGGCTTCGTGCCTACTGCCAAATCCACTGAGTACCAATTTGCATACCTCTTTCAGAAGATGCAATTCTCTAATCAAGTGTCTTTGATGTAAGGAAAACATTTTATGGAAGGCACATTGTTTTTCTAATTCAAGCAGTCATTTTGGGGAGTTCTATTTTAAGCATTTACCTTCGTTTAAGTTGAAAGGAGGCAATGTTTTGGAGCTGTGTTGGTTCTTATTCTCTGAATTCAAGGGGACTGCAACTATTGAGACATTTGGCCTCAGCTGAAGAACGGGTCTCCATAAAACAAAATTTGAAGAAAGGAAACCATGTTGAAAGCTGAAATATGATCTTATAATTCAGGCATTGGATTTAGTTGCATTAGCTCTGGGTTCAAGTCCTACCGCTGCTAAAGATTTTCTGTGTCAGTTTGGGCAAGCGACTGAACGTTTCTGTGCCCTAGTTCTCCATGTGTAAAGTATTGCTTCTTTTCTCTCACTTTCTGTCTATACATGGGGTAGGCTGTTTAGGGAAAGGGCTGTTTTTTGCTGTTTGTACAGCACCCACCACAATGGCACGCTGAGCTCATTGGATCCATTACAAAATACATAATAAGAATAATTAAACATTAACAGAGGCTGGATGCATGCGCTGTTTAGTATTTAGTAATCTCAGTGCACAGATACTTTTCCACTATGCTCTCAGATAGTTTCTGAGTAATATGTAAAAGAGGAAACATACAAATACACAACTGTGGGACAAAAAAGTTACATGACAATATTCCAATTTAAAATGTCAGAAATGTCACTTTGACTTCATTGGCATTCTGGGCAGGAACGATGCTTTCTTTTCTGATTGGACTATGCTTTACACACCGAGGTCACAAGAGGAAATCAGTAGTAAATAATCCTAAAAGAACAATGATAGGGACCTACCTGAGCTGTGTTTATTAAATAGGGGCTGAGTAGAGCAGGAAGCACCCTGAACATCTGACTCTAAAGGCAAGTAAAAAAATAAAAGTGCAGCCCTCCTAAAACTAAATTATTCAGATGCCCACCCAGCCCTCCAGCAGTATGGGACATTGTGGCCTGAAGATCAACAAACTTGGCTTCTGTTGGGCTAGCAAAAGAAGCTAGTAAGAATTCCGAGCCACAGCCTCCAGTCATCTAATTTGGAGACTGTAAGATTGAGCTCTTCGATCACCCTCCAATGGCATATTTGTTGGTATTTCAGGGATAGGCAATGTCTTAGGTAGCCAGAAACCAAACTACTAGGGGCTTTTAGGCCAAAATCAACACTTTGGATTACGTCAGCCAGCAATTAAAAAGCTAATGTAGTTCATGGAGAAATGATGTAACATGCTTCAAGTTCTTGTGTCCAATGTCACCAAGAAGGTGTTCTGCATGAACAGGCACTTTTGAATGCTTTGAGGTGTAGGGCCATATTGTGGTAATCCAGTTGAGAAGTCACAAAGGCATGGACTATGGTGGTGAGGCCTGGAGCTGAAAGGAAGGGCTTTGTAGCTGCCTTAACCCTGAAAAATGTGGCTTTGTTCCTAGATATCAGGAGTGATTATCAACCCAGAAGCATCCTTGAGCTGCAAACTTCATGAACAAAGGGTGGATAAACCCTCTCAATAACAGGAGCTATCCCTACCCTTACTTCCACCAACATCACAGCCATCTTGTGAGGACTGAATTTTAATCGGCTCACTGCCAGTCAAGACCCTGTATCAAACAAGCCATGGGCGAGGACACTACAGGGCAAATTCTCTGCTCATGAAAATGGGCAAAACTCCATTAAAATCAGTGGAGCTCTGCCCACTTACACCAATAAAGAGCTTGGCCCAGAATCACCCAGGTCTCTCAGACTTCTACCTCTCCTACTCTATCATCATCATCAATTTCTTTTCTTCTTGTCACAGCAAATGACTTTTAGGCCCAAAACCTGCCCTGATGTACCTCCTGTGAAATCCCACTGCCTGAGTATAGTTTGACTCCACAGATCCCAGTTGAATTACATCAGCCTAAAACTGGAGTCATCTTGTGATGAACCATGGTCAGTGTGGTACGGGTGGACCACAGGCCAGAATTAGGCCTCTTGCCTTTCTGTATATTTCTTTTTATGTCATTTTCCCTCAGTTCTTATGGGTCATGTAATTCTCTTTTCATTGGGCCTTGTCTGGCCTCTCCTTCCTGCTTTATAAGCAGAAGCCTGATTATTTCCCTCTTTTATTGGTTGAGCTTCAATACTTCAGCATTCTATCTCATTCTCTGAGTATCATACTGTATTAAATTTTTAGCATCATATCTATCTTCTCAAGAAACCTAGCATGAGAACATAATTAAAACCAACCTTGGTTGGTCCCATCTTTCTTATGAAAAGCAATGTTCAATATTTCATTGTATAAGATAGGATAACTAACAATATATTATATGAAACACTCATAAAAATATCAGGTAATTTATATGATAGCAGCTTGCAAATGGTACTTTTTTCATGATTTAATGCTAGATATGGTACTTCAAAAAGCACCGTATCTAGCATTAAATCAAGAAAAAGGAACCATTTGCACTAGTAAGTGACAAGGGCATAACTATATAGGCAGGTGAACTATATAATTTGACAGTGGTTTTTCCATGTTCAAGTTGGGAAAAAACACAAAATTATGCACATGACTGAGAGGACAATTCCAGAAATAGGTCAGACAGGCATTTCATACCACCTCAGGCTATGATTAGGGGGCTGGAGCACAAGACTTATGAGGAGAGGCTGAGGGAACTAGGCCTGTTTAGTCTACAGAAGAGAAGAATGAAGGGGGATTTGATAGCAGCCTTTAACTACCTGAAAGGGGGTTCCAGGGAGGATGGAGCTAGGCTGTTTTCAGTGGTGGCAGATGACAGAACAAGGAGCAACAGTCTCAAGTTGCAGTGGGGGAGGTCTAGGTTGGACATTAGGTAAAAGTTTTTCACTAGGAGGGTGGTGAAGCATCGGAATGGGTTACCTAGGGAGGTGGTGGCATCTCCATCTTTAAAGGTTTTTAAGCTGCCACTTGACAAAACCCTCGCAGAGATGATTTAGCTGAGGATAGTCCTGCTTTGAGCAGGGGGTTGGACTAGATGACCTCCTGAGGTCCCTTCCAAATCTAATATTCTATGATTCTATGATCTCACAGGATCTTACAAACAGAGCTAGTGAAAGAAAAAAAAAAGGGTGGGGGTGGGAGGATGGGGAGGAAGAGTGGGAATTGCCCTTTTTTTTTTTAGTTTTTTTCCCCAAAATATGAAATTTCATTTAAAATTTGAAAAAAAAGCAACCACCTCTATTCACAAATGAATCAGAACTGGGCCTGGCCAATACCTTGATAGGAGACTCTGGGGATAAACAAGTCCAAAAATCCTTTATGAAGTTGTGGACCCCATTGTGCTAGGCACTTTACAAATATAGAACAAAAAGACAGTTCCTGCCCTAAAGAAATTACAATCTAAGTAATGGAAAGAAAATAGATGGATACAGACAGAGATAGGAATTCAAGGACAAACAATGACAAACCATGGAAACAAGTGTTCCTCAAAAGGTAACATTCTTCTCCCTCAGCCAGTTCTGAACAAATGTTCTGGTATAATGTTACAGTATTTACACTGAAGGTTAATTTTGAACTGCGTTCATGAGTCCTTGCAACCAATACAATAGCTCATTAATGGAGGGATGTTAACCTCAGGTTCATGGCCAAATCCCTGTTCAGGAAGTCATACTTTGGCTATCTGAATTTCCCAATAGCTTATATTGTAGATTGTATTTTTCTTCACCTCTGGCCCAACAGTGTTGTATAGTGTTTGTGTGTGGTATTAAACAGATGCCATAGTTCATTTGGAAAGTAGAACTTCAGCACTTTGCCCGTGAAGAGAATCCTATATTTGTGTCTGGATAGATCTTTACTTTGAAAGGCTCTGTATAAATGTAAGCTATTACATTTGTGTAAACTATTTGTGGGAAATTATGACCAGGTTATGGCTCAGGATAGTTATTTTGTTGTCTGTGAAGTAACCATTTTAAAACAGATTCTCTTCTCATTTGCACAGTTGTAATTCAGGAACAGTCACAAATGAAGTCAGCGAAGGCGTACTGGACTAAAACTTACGAAAAGGGAGTCACAAAAGCATTGAGAATGACTGATCTGATCACACATACACACCAGAGTCGGCCCACAGCTTTATTCAGGAAAGTAATAGGCAGGATTTTGCTGCTTTTCCAAGAGAAGCAATAAAATTATAATGGGAAAGGAAAACACAATTTGCATAAGTTAGCTGTCCCTTTGAGACACAGCCTGCTGAAAAAAAAAAAGAAAAAGCCATGCAAGCTCCCATTCTATATTGATGTGTGTATGTGTGAGTCTCAGAGGTAGCAAGCGTGCTATATATTGTTTGTAGCTGTAAAGAAAAGTACTTTCTTGAAGAAGAAAAATTTTGTGATCCAGCAGGATTTGTTTAATAAGTCCACTAGACCTGCAAGAGCATAAGGGGCATGGAACAGAGAATGAAGTACAGTGTGTTGAAAAGGAGATGGATTATTAAAATATATTTTAAACAAATACATGAAATCGACATCGGTATGTCTGTTATGAGGAAATCAAAGTGCTGCTGCCTTAATTTCAGTGGAATGATGCAAGAATTACTTATCATGGTAAAAATAAAACAGGGATCCTATAGCACTGCAGTTGATAACTATATTTGATTATAAAGAGGAAACAGGACAGCAATACTACAGTACTTGCAATTACAGCTGATTGAAATTTTCCAAAATTTGATTTGTTTTTATATTGAATTGCAACCAAAATATGAAATGAAATATTCTATTCATTATTTTGTAAAAAATTAAGTCCCATCTGTCACCAGCTCTATCTATAAAGATAAAGGACAAAATTCATTTAAAGTGGGCAGGAAGAGGAGCCGGGAGCTCTTAAAGGTGGCACAAGATGTGAAAAACTAAGCATAATGGGACAAAACGGAAAAAAGGAAAATTTTTACTGAAACCCAGGCAATATTAAATATTGGTGAGTATCTATTAGTCTGTGGAATAATATCCCAAGTGAACTGGTGGAAACCTTAATGTCTGAGTTCTTTAACATTAGATGGGCCAAATCTCCTGAGAATGTACCATAGAGGACAATCCTGCACTGACAGAGGTTGGACTAGATGTTTTCAGATATCTATTCCATCGCTGATTCCTGTAGATCTCCTATTTTTATGATCTATCCATTACAGACCTGTAGAGGAGGGATAAAGAAAGACACAAGGAATGCAAAAGGATGTGCAGGGTATAGATAAAGTTCTATCTAATTTGCTAAGATCCCTGTTCATAATAAGATTCCAAATGGTTGCCATAGCATCTTGACCACAGAATCCTAGATAGTGATATAAATGTTCCCTAGTAATAACACTCAACCCAACAGAGTTGACTGAATCTTATACAACTGTACATGAAGGTGTGTCAAGGGGAAACCTGACATACTGTAGAAGCTAGAATCAAAGGAGCATTATATTATTACTAATGTTGACACGTTTTATACAACGGTGTGTGTAGCTCCTTTTGTCCGGTTTGTTTGGCGGTTTGCTTTGAAAGTGGCTATGGAGTTATTGCATAATTTCAGCATATGGCATGGGAATGAATTTGCTAGCCATCACAGGATTAACAGGGTATGCTCTACCCAGCATATTGGTGGGTGGAGCCATGTTCAGATCTTCCCTGTTTCCTGTGTGTCATGGTGATTTCCCTTTCACTCCCACTCTATTGGTTGTGATGAGGTTCCATAAAGAACCAAGTCTCCCTGCCTGCAATCCTGTGAGTACTGCGTTATATTCTGCAGATGATGGTTCAGTTAGGGAAGCATATTACCAAAGGATAGAACATCATTGTTTCATCCTTAACCAAAAGGTTAATCTTCATATGAGATTGCTTAATGCTTCCAGGATTATTTGACTTCCTGTGAACTGAAAGAGCTGCAAAATCAGAGTTAAAATAATATCAACAGGGAAATGGGATCTTAAGCAGAGAAAAAAAGCCATTAAACCAAGGGTAATTCTGTACCAAGTCAGACCTGAGTTCAATGAAGCTCAAGGTTTGGGGTTGAGGGGTGAAGTGACTTTATGTTAGTTGGTTATCTTGGGACAGTCAAAGGACTGGGAAAGCTCATTCCCAGTGAGGCTTCTTTAATTTATATCCAGCTACCCCAGGCCCAAGTGTCCATTCTAATAATGGAGGATCCAGATTATAGGAAAACCCTGACTTTGCTCTCATGCCATGGTTAAGATCCCGTGCTGAGGAATGGTAATGAATATGGAAGTTCAACCCCATCCTAGAATTCCCCTTGATGGTGGAATTCTCTAAGAGCTGGGTAAGTTACTGGTATGGTGTGACGGGGATCACGCACTGTGTTGGTGCCTCCTGCTGGCCGTCATAGGGATTAGCTCTGCTAGCCAGTGCCCCCTCTTCTAGTGGTGTCTCACCCATCATCATCACCGCCTGCAGACCTACCTTAGTCCAAGTACTGCAGTGACTTCATGTACTCGGCCCTCCAGCTGTGTCACTGTGTGTGTTTTCTTCCTTCGGGAGGTAGTGGAGGGCACAGAGAAAACATCTCAATTCAAGAGCCACTTCTCCACTGATGACTGCAGTCAACTGTCCAGCCACTTCCTCAATGGGCCCAGCACTTTCTTCTCTCTCGCCTCGTGTCCTCAGCATGCCAGTCCTAGCAGCCAGTCAGGAGTTCCTCCCTCCCATGTTCCTGCTCAGCACTGCTCTATCCAGGGTGCTAGCTTCTGTCCATCTACAACTCACCCAATCCTCCCTCCTGGAACTCCAAGAGATAACTGACCCCACTCTGCCCTGAAGCTCTTCTAAGATGGGCCTGCTGTGCCCTGATTGGTTGCTCCTCACAGCCTCTCTTCTATTGGTTGCTTCCAGTGCAGCCTCCCTATGCTGCTTTTAACCCCTTGCCTGCCAGTGTGGGGCGGATGCCCCATCACACATGTGCCACTGGAATAATGCAAAGCAGCCACAGAGGAGCAAAGAATCTGGACCAGAGAGAGGAAAGCAAAGAGTTAAAGCACTTGAGGAGAAAGAGCAAGGTTTTGGGTTATTCTCTAAGGGCCAAATTCTTATATTGAGAAGTACCTTCCTCCTTGACTAGCCCTGCGGAAATGAGTAGAACTTCTTGTAAAATATGGTGTGAGAATGTGAATAAATATGGTTGAATCTGTCCTTCTGTCACTTGCTCCAGTCTCTGTGTTTGGGACTTGTCTCCTTATCACCGTTGTAATGTCCTTCATGGTAAACAGGATACAGGACTAACTTGCATGAACACATAGAAAATTTTTGTTGAAGACAGTCACAGCACAGGGTCACTCTCCTACAATGGGGATTCATCTCCAGGGCTTTTCCTCCCTTTTCTGGTTGCCTTCTGCAATCCTTACTCGGGCAAACCAATGGGAGGTCTGACTGAGTAAAGTAAACAGCAAAATATTTCCCAAATTCAGATCAGTTTTTCAGAATAGTTTCAATTGAAAAAAGACTTCACAGATTACGAAGAAAATAAAATGTTTTGACTTTTTAAAAAATTAAACATTTCAATTTGATGATTCAAAAGGCATTTCTGATTTGCAATTTTCGTTCCTTTTTTTACATTGAAAATGTAAGAAAACAGCTCAAAATTGAAATCAAACATTTAATTTCAGGTCAGATAAAATATTTAGTTGACCTGAAAGAAATATTTTAACTCTTCAAATTGCCAAATATTTTGTTTTCAATCTGATCAGAATGCTTTTTTTTTTTTTTGAACTGCCAGCGAGCCAAGAAACCCATTATTCACCCAGCTGAATGAAGGACCCAGCGACAGCACATTCGTAGGAGCAAAGAGCTCTGTTCCAAGAAGGATATTCCTTGATGGGCATTTGCAGAGAGAGTATTCCTTTTTCAGCATCTCTGTGCCACAAAGGGATCATAGCTGTGGAGAGAACCACGCCTTTTTTTCCCCACCCCACAGCACCAATAAGAAAGGAGATATAAATGGCACTGTTGCTCATGCCATAACACACCAAACTTCTAGGAGGCTAGTAACTTGCCAGGGGTATCATTGCACATTGGAAAGTGCCTTGTAGGTAACAGCCCTGGTGGGTCCCAGTAACAGCTTGGACATATTGCTAACTGAATTTTTGCTAACGGTATTTTTCTGGGGCTAGCAGAAAGAAGAAGATTACAAATACGCCCAGTACAGTGGCTTAAACAGTTTCGATTTAAGGTAAAACTTATAATGGTTCCTTCTTGGGCCCTTGGATGGCAGTCCATTGGAGCGTTATGAGTACTGCAACCTAGTGCCTGGGTCTCTCTAGTCCAGTCTCTGCTAGAGACAAACAGAGCTTGTAGTTTTCCGGACCTGGCTTAGTGGTGAGTCTCATGGAGCCCTTCTGTCCTGGCTCCCTACCCAGTCTCTGCTGCTTCTTCACAAGCACAGCAGAGACCTGAACCTTGCTGCAGTGTCCAACAGTAACACTCTGTTCCGGAAACAGCTCCCTGGCCTGGTCTGCACACAGTTGCCTGGCAGTTTCCTCTGCCTTCAGGTTTCCTGCTGCTCCTGGCTTGCCATGAAACTGCCCCTTTGCCAAAGGCCAGGTCATTTTCTTGGTCAGGGTTTTCCATTGAGTTACCACCTTTTGTCCCCACTGGCCAGGGGAAGGAGATGTGCCTGCAGATCTGTCCTGGAGGATCATAGATCAATGGGGAGGAGGTTGATGGGAGTGGTGGTTTCCCGTGTAACGGATTATTCTCAGATATACCCAGGCTATGTTCTCCTGTGACTTGCACTTGTTCCAGTTATTCAGTTTCCATTGATTTCACTGGAAATTTCTGGATGCGGAGCAGGTCCATAGTTACAGTTTTTGAAACCTACTGAAGACTATGGGATTGCGTAGCAGGGCAGATTGCAATTCTTTATGTGAATCCAGAATCAGTCAAAACTGAAGAGACTTCCAAATGCATTACCCAACAGCCACCAAATGGGAACTATTTTTAGTCTCTACCAATTTAGGCTGGATCTTTCTAATCGTGAAAACCTCTGTGCACCAATCCCTTTGATGCATCCAGTGCCCCTCAGTGGAATATAATTTAGACCATGAAATTTGTCACAGAAGCCATCTGTTAACCATCCCTTATTGAAGAACCATGCTCCAAAACTCCACATTTCATTTAATTTTTTGAAAACGTTATCTACCCATTATAGCGGTGAAGAAAACTATAGAAACATGAATGTGGGAAATAAACAAGTATCCAACTAGAGAAATGCAGGGGAGAATATGTTGGCATGGAAGCACAGAGATTATGTAAAAGGAAATTACTGTCTTTGTGGTATTCAGCACAAAGTTTTGATGGGTCTGGGCACCACTTGGCTTTAATTCTGTTCTGTGCCTGGCATTCTTTGCCTTGAATCACTGTTGGCATAAACAGGTGTTACTTCACTAAAGTTAATGTAGTGTCACCTGCCAGTGGTGCATTCAGCCTTCCATTTTAATCCAATTTTTTTCTCTTCATTTGAAAAAGTAGCCTAAACATCCCATCCTAGCCCTGATGATTGAGCACTGAATTTTTCAGGACTCACTTAGGGCTTGTCTACACAGCGACACTCAGAAAAGTTAATCAGAATTAACTAAAGGTATGAATTTGAAGTGGATTAGTTTAACTATTAAAGCTCTGTGTGGACACAGTTATTCAGAATTGAAGTGGCCTTAATTCAATTCAGATGAATTCACTTCCCGTGTGAATTACACTAAACTGAGTTAAGGTCACTTTAATTCTGAATGAAGGTGTTCAAACAGGGGTTTGATGTAGTTTACCTAATTCAGTTCAAAAGCACACCTTTAGGTAATTTGAATTAACTTTCCTGGATGTCCCCATGTAGACAAGCTCTTAGTTCCTATATATAGTTTTGTACTCTGAAACTTCCATAATTGACAACCAATCGGAGGTACATAAATATGGGGCTATAATAATTAACACCATATGCAAAATGTGCCATGCTTAACACTTCAGAAAACATCATATACATTGATAGTGTTACTACACTTGACTGTTGTTCTGATTGGCTTTTCTGATTGACCTGAATGAAACAATTTAAAATCTAATTCACAAAATGAATTTTCATGTTCCATTTTTGGTTATGAAATGCTACAGTATACAAAGAATCCAATAACATTATATTTTTGATATATAAGATTTTATTATACAGCCTTTTATTTTACTTGTGCACATTGCAGAAAATGATAAATCAGTTTGTTCCAATAACAACAGCTATTCAATCACATGCGATATAGCCTCATGCTTGGGAATACTAATTCTAACCACTAGTTTCAAAGTGTCAAATCTCAGGTGATTATTTTTCCAATATTTATTTTCATAGGACCTTTTTTAAAGACTATTGCACATAAATATATACGTGTCAACCGCTGAACATAAACTATGCCTCAAAACCATTTATCTCTGCTTGTTGAGATATTTTTGTTGATAATGTTTCATGGTCAATTTTTCATGCATATTCCTTATAATGCCACTTCAATAGCAGACACTAAAGTATGTTCTCTATGGAATAATTGTACATACTTTCTAAACCAGCCGTCTACTTGAGATGGACTTTGTCAAAAACAGGTCCCATCAAATATTTCCTCCTTTGGAACAGGGAGACTAGGGAAACATTATGAGTAGGAGAAACGGAAAGAAATTTATTTGCATTGCTCACTGAGCCACTGTCTAAAAATGAAATCATTTTCTGTGAGCACCATTATCCTCCTATAATCCTCTCTGAATCACTTTGCATGCCAGCAGACTATGTCTGCACTATATCGAGCTTCATAATGGAGAATCCATGGTTAAAGCCCTGAACTAGAATTTAGGAGAAATGGATTCAGTTCCTGGCTCGGCATAGACTTCCTGTGTGAACCTAGGAAAGTCCTTCGATACCTCCATGCCTCAGTTCTCGCTCTGTAGAATGCTTCCCCAAATAATAATAAATCCTTTTCCCTACTTTTGTCTGTCACTCTGAACTGGAAGCTGTGCAAGGCTGGTACTATTCATAGAGTCATAGATTTCAAGGCCAGTAAGGACATTGTGATAATCTAGGCTGACCCCTGTACAACAAAGGCCACCGAACTTCCCCATATTAATTCCTGTCTCTTACGTTGAACTTGTACAGCATCTAGCACTATGCTTCAGTGGATGGTGTAAAGCTCATAATCCCTTTAAATGCATGAGGTTAATTCACTGGGATGTTTCCTCCTGATTTCCTCTCTAATCTGTTTATGCTCTGAAGCATAAAACTAATATATTTTGCTAGCTCATGGAATTTCATAAATTATTCTTATTCATATATCTGTGTATGCTTTTTAAAATCTTACTATTTCCCTGCAGCAGTGAGTTCCAAGAATTAACCCTCAGTTCTGTATCAGTTCTGTATGAGAACTGTAAGAAAAAATGCTATCTTTTAAATAACAGGATTAACTCTTCCCGTAAAAGAGAGAAAACTAAACAGAGATCACAGCCACCGTGGATTTAACACACAAACACATTGTGTAGTGTTCACACTACATGTGAAATTATTCTGTCGTGCAGAGATCCAGTGCTATGACTTCAACACAACTTAAGACTTTCAATGAGAGTCCCATCAGCAGCGGTCATGCACAGGGGCCTCTTGACACGCTGGCAAACTGCAGAGCCACTGTGCTGACCTTGTTCTGGGTCAGTATGGAGGTCTGCAATGAGGTGAGAGAGTGCAAGACATGCTAGGATCCATAGGATCCTCATTATTATAGGTCTAGCCACACCAACCCAGTATGATCCTGGACCACTGAAGTCAATGGAAGTGTTGCTCTTGATGTCAATGGGAGTGTGATCAGGCCCCCTGCCTGGGAAGAGAGTCTGCAGATATCAAGTTAGAATATTGGCTATTAGGGCTTGCATACTGATCTTATATTGGTGGCTGGATTTAGCTTCTGCGGTAATGTCCCTACTCCATGTGCATTTCTCCTGCATAAAGCCTCACTGAATGTGATTCTATTGGACTTGTTTGCAGTTACCACCGTTAACAGGGTGGAAGTTTGAAAGCCGCCTATGGATTTTGGCCACCCAATTCCTGTTATATCCATGGCATACAAACAGGGAAGTCAGAAAATACTTTTTTCTGGGAGGCTGCGATGTAACCTTTTTTTGTTTCTTAGAATTTGGATTGATAACAAACAAGAACCCAACAACACGGTCTGAAAATGCAGGCTTCTCTGTAAAACAGAGAGGGTACAGTTCAACTTGCCGGCTTCCCGACAGATCCCTCAAGCCTGCAAGCAGGACCGCTTATGAATTAAAGAAATAGATTGTAGTTTTAACTCAGTTTCAATACATCACAATTCCTGTTAATTTTAAGGGTAATTAGGTATCACATTCTCTTAGACAGCTTTGAAAAATCCACACACACATGCTGTAATTCAATGTAGAGCTGGTCGGAACATTTTTGGCTAGATTAAATTTCTTCATAATGTGATGTTTCATCAAAACCAAAGCGCTTCTCAGAGATGTATCCTTTTTAAAGAGGTTTTTGTCAAAAAGCTTTTTTAAGGTCTAGGACTCTTGCGTCAGGGAGAGAGTAAGATTGAAAGATAAAAAGTCTGCACTTTTTGACAACAGGATGGATGTTTCGACACATTTCAATTCCACAAAAATATTAGAAATGTTTTGTGTTTGTTGCAATGCAGAATAAAAACAGATTCTGATATGCTGAAAGGTGCTGCAGAACAGAATTGTCATTCTCTAGAAACCTAAAATTCTCGTCTCCTGTGTTTTAGAAAGATGAATTCAAACTGGAACATGTTAAAAGCAGGGCTATTAGAATGGTCTGAGGAATAGAAAACCTACCTTCTGAAGGGAAACTCAAAAGAGTTTGAATTCTTTAGAGAAGAATGCTGAGGGGAGATATGATTGCTCTCTATAAATACATCAAAGGAATGAATACCAGGCTGGTAGAAGAGTTATGTAAGTTTAGCACCAGTGTGGACAGAAGATCAAATGAATATTAACTGGATATAAATGAGTTAGGCTTGAAATTAGACAAAAGTTTCTAAATATAAAAGGAGTGAAGTTCTGGAATAACCTTCCAAGAAGAACAGTGGGGGCAAAAAACCAAACTGGCTTCAAGACTGAGCTTGATAAGTTTATGGAGACTGCTTCCAATGGCATGTAGCTGCTCTTCTATTGCTAGCAGTGAATATCTCTAGTGGCCAGTGACGGGACACAAAATGGGGAGGGCTATGAGTTGCTACAGAGAATTCTTTCCCAGGTGTCTGGCTGGCAGGTCTTGCCCACGTGCTGATGGTCTAACTGATCGGCAAATTTGGGATCAGGAAAGAATTTATCAACGGGTCAAAATGGAAGAGACCCCAGGGGGTTTTCACCTCTGTCTGCAGCTCAGGTTATCTGCAGGTTTAAACTTGTGTAAATGGTGGATTCTCTGTAACTTGGAGACTTTAAATCACGATTTGAGGACTTCAATAATTCAGCCAGAGGTTGTGGACCTATTCCAGGAGTAGGTGGGTGAGGTTCTGTGGCTTGCAATGTGCCAGGAGTTCAGACTAGATGATCATGATGGACCCTTCTGACCTTAACATCTATCTTTCTATGAGCTTCCAGACTCCTCACCAAGTCAGAATGCCTCACCAATTGAAGTTGGTCCAATAACAGATATTACCTCACCTACCTTGTCTCTTTAGTATTCTTGGACTGACTCATCTACAGCTACACTGCTTGCAAAGCACCATGTCATTCTAAGAGACAGAAAGAAGAAGTGACAACAGGAATGCATACATTGCCATTAACTCATGCTGATATCTCTGAAAAAAGGTGGACAATCTTCCTCTCGCGCAGAAATGTGCTGGGCTTGGAAACCCCTTGGAAATGCCTGAACAATAAACTAAAGAGAGCTTTTTTGTCACCAGGATGGATTAAGGGTTTTGACTAAATGAATTTCTTTGCCAAAAGAAGCCTCAAACTATACATCATCAAAACTATTTCCTTGACAGACTAAGTCATTGTATGTGATAAGGTACAGCTCCTCAGAATGGATTTAGCTATTTCCACAAAATCCATTCCCTTTGTAGAAACATTTTTTTCATGACAGTTGAAGCTCCCAAGGTAACACCATTGTAAAGAAATGTGCGTATATCATACGCTGTGGCTGTTTACATAGCGAGAGATAACATGCAGTTTTTTTGTACATTTGAGGGGGAAACAATCAAGTAAACATTTTGTCATTGCAACCAAAGATGCTCTTAACGGTCTTGACACTGGTGTTCTTCTAACCTCTTTAAAATTGTAGTGTTCATGCGAAGTGTCAGATTGACAACACTGAAAGTCTACTATCCATGCACAAAGTAGGTATTTTACAGAAGAGGCAGCGTCAGGGAAAGGTTCTGCACTACAGTATGCTTCAACATTGACCTGGAGGGTCAAACTCAAGAGTTGAGAGGCCAGTTTAAGCTCTATGCTCACTGAACTTGGCCTTTCTAGTAGAATTATCTACCCAGGTGCCAACTGTTGACAGTTATGATGGTATGTTGTATAAAAATAAGAAACTGGACTGAAACCACGATTTCATTTCATATTGGCTACCGTACACCTGTCAGTCAATAACGTGTAGGATGCATTTGTTATG
Source organism: Mesoclemmys tuberculata (assembly GCA_007922155.1). Lineage (NCBI taxonomy): Eukaryota > Metazoa > Chordata > Testudines > Chelidae > Mesoclemmys > Mesoclemmys tuberculata. The sequence continues at coordinate 10,777,670 of ML675627.1, read as the reverse complement.
AATTGTCTGAAATTATTAAATGGGTGCGCCTAAATCAGAATAGAATCCGTGAGATATCCTTTCCTACTTTATTTCTTCTCATTTTTCTCAGCATAAAACTATCTATTGACAGATTTGTAAGTGTGGCTGAGAAGTAGGTTGATGTCGCATCAATAATCTTAGTCTTCTGTCTGCTTGGCACTACGCAGTAGGCTAGAACATGGAAACAAATAGAAATGGAAAATGTTGGTGAGCCCACTTCCATATTCTTGCTTGGCAGCTATAATCTTTCTTCAGATGATAAATTCAGTAACAATACTCAAAGGCCCATTCAAATGGAAATTAGTAAATACATAACATTTTAGTCTTATCCATAAGACTTGTGTACTTGTGTGGCTTGTGTACTGCACACCTAATTCAAAAAGAGTTATATTGAAGAATAACTGCACATATGTCATGTCTTTATTCTTAGTGTAGTTTTGCTTGAGAATCAAATGCTATTATTACTTTTTATATTGCAGTAGTGCTGACAGTCCATTAACTAGGATTGGGGCCCCATTGTGCTAGGCGCTGTACAAACATATAGTAAGAAACAGTCTCTGCCTTGAAGAGGTTACAATCTAAATAGATAAGGAAGAAAGAGCTTAAGTGGTTAGCCCAAGGACAGACAAGTTATATGTAACAACTCATTTATGAAGTCCCACTCCAGTGCCATATCCACAAAATCAAGCTACCTTATAGTGTACTAGTGTTGAATTTAATGGAATTTAATATACACATAACATTGAAATTCACAAGCATGAGAGCATCAATTATCCTTCTTATCCAGCTTCGTAGATCCAGCTATATCTATCCATCATGAAGAGAGACTCATATGCACAATAGGCAGTTCTTTGAAATAGGTTCTAGCAAGCCCATCAGTAGGTTATATTAGGAATGAAGCCAAAATATTATGAAAACTTACTAATTTGACACTTAATACACATTTAAGCCAGGCGGCCTGAAGCTCTTCGTAGTATATAGCTCACTACTGACACCTGTTAGTAAAATGGGAGAAGAGTAGCCCCCAAATTTACTTGAGAACTTTAGATGTGCAGGGTCTCCAGTCTGGAAGCTTTCTGCCAGCATGTGATGGAGATAGGGTAACCAGATGTCCTGATTTTATAGGGAGAGTCCCAATATTCAGGGCTTTGTTTTATATAGGCTCCTATTATCCCATGCCCCCATCCTGATTTTTCACATTATCTGGTCACCCTAGTTGGAGAGCAATAGGAAATTGACTGAATGAGCAGAAGCAAACGATATGCATTTTAATATGGCTAAATGTAAATGTATACATCTTGGAACAAAGCATGTGGGCCATATTTCTAGGATGGGGACTCCATCCTGGGAAGCAGCAGCTCTAAAAAAGATCTGGTAGATGATCAGATGAATGTGAGCTTCAAGTGTGATGCTGCAGCTGAAAGGGCTCAAGCGAGCCTTGATTGCATAAACAGGGTAATCTTAAGCAAGAGAAAAGTTATTTTACTTCTATATTTGGCACTGGTGCAAGTGCTGCTGGAATACTCTGTCCAGTCCTTGTGTCCACAATTCAAGAAGGATGTTGGAAAAATCGGAGACAGTTCAGAGAAGAGCCACAAGTATGATTAAAGGATTAGAAAACCTACCTTAGAAGCTCTAGCTATTTAATTTCAGAAACTTTCAGAATCGACTATATTATAGTCAATAAGTGCATGCCTGGGGAACAAATATTTAATAATGGCTGGAAGTTGAAGCTAGACAAATTCACACTGGAAATAAGATGTGATTTTTGAACAAAAAGGGTAATTAACCATTAGAACAGTTTACCAAGAGTCATGTGGATTCTCCATTATTGGCAATTTTAAAATAAAGACTGGCTGTCTTTTATAAAAGATCTGCTCTAGAGATTATTTTGGGGGAGTTATATGGACTATGTTAAATAGGATGTCTGACTAGAATATCACAGCCATCCCTTCTAGCCATGGGATCTATGACTGGGCCAGGCCTTGTTTGCATTACAGTTCTGTGCCAGTTTGGGGTATTTTGGTTAAAATGCCATTAAGTTTGAGTTGGGGAGCAAGAAGAGGATATTGACCCGTTTGGAAAATGAAAAGTCTAAGGATTGACACCAGATGTGCTTGGGGTTACCCTGACTATGACTACAGCCAGCCACAGCTGGGTAAATGGGAGAAAGCCAGAGAGAAACAAAAAAAAAGAAAATCAAAATCTTTCCTGTTGCCTGCTGACGGTGTTTCTCTGGTGGTAAGGATTTTGTGATGTGTCCTAGAGGCCACTGACCTTTCTCTGCAGAGCTGAGTAGAGGTTGTCTTGAGGCAGCAGATGGCCCAGAGTAGGGGTAGCTTTGAGGCGCTAGGCAGCATCCTGCAGTGGTAGCTGGAGCAGAGCCATGATAGCTCAGGCTGAGGCAGCAGATTGATCAGCAGCCTAGGTAATGGACCGTGGTGTGAGTCTCCCTCCCAAGCAATTAAAGCTGAAATCACTCCTGCTGGGTCCGGTGGTCGTGCCCCTGGAGCAGCTCAAGCATCAATGCCCTCCAGAATTCTTGGACCCACAGACAGCAAACTGTGGGGAGTTGGTGAGGAGGGAAGTGGCTAGAAGGCACTTGAGGGAAGGGACTTGAGCTGGAGTTCGTTACGTCTTAGACGGAATGCCTGGAGAATAGAACTCCGCCCTTTTTCCTGCTTCAAATATCTGGCTAGAACCTGAACTTGTGGAAACTGATGCTGCTCTGTGGTATAATGGAACAAAGCCAAAGAACAGAGAAGAAATCTTTCATGTGTAGAGTGAAACAAGCTGATATCTTGTTTCACAAGGGGTAGCATAACAGCAAATTTAACAGAGAAGAAACCATTTTTGACATTCCTTATAGGTTAGATTCATAATATCTGTTCAAACAATTTCAGTCCCAAGTGACAGTCTAAAGGACAGAAGCATCTGAATTGGCAGGAATGAGTGGTGTGAATCTAATGTTATCACTCAGTTCAACTGCTTTGTGTACTAAAATGTTGTACAACTTTTTAAAAACTCTCTCTTTTTTTATTCATTCTCTGTTGAACAATCAGCTAGCAGAAAAATGGAATGGTTTTAATGAAGAAATTAGACACCATTAGCCCTTTGGCCCTGGGCATTGGCTTTCCAAAGACTAAATGCTTTTACAAAAATCAGTAGTGCAAATTTGCAATTAGGTGTCAGATTTAACTTATAACCTCAATTTCACAAGGAATTAATGATCTCCATACTAGTAATATATAAGCAAACAAATGTGCCATTTGGTAATTATTACTAGAATTTCATAATTTACAAAGAGAATCTCAGTTATTAAAACTCGATTATTTTTAATGTAATTTGTGCCCTGAGACTTGGGTGAATAGCTCAACTATTAATTAATTGTTATTTTTAAAGTTTACAGCTCCTGAAAATACATAAGGTGCTTTACAATATAACAAAATAAGGCCCTTTTCCTGCCCCAAAGTGTTTGCAATATGATATCCAACATGGTACAATGAAGAAGTGACAAAGTAATATGAATGGTTAGAGGAAGGAGAGACAAGAGTGCTCTCAGCAAAGGCTGGTTCATGTTGCATACATTATTTTAAAGAATTGTTACCTCTTTGGTTTTGAGTGTTGCTCCCTCTGATGGAGGTTGGTATTTTCTTTGCTGCAGTCTTGGTTATTTACAAGGAATGTACAAAGTCCTGCCTTTCCAAATGTAGGAGGAATCAAAACCAGGGACGGTTTCTTTGCTTATACCCCCAAACCTCTTTAGCCAGCATCAGAACCAGAAGCTGTCTCTCTAGCTTCCGTAAAGTTATATATCATGCTACTTCAAACTGATTTTCTCACCCTGTCTGTCTTGCTCCATCTTGTCCTGTCTCTCTTTGGCACTGGCACCCACCCAGAAAGCATAACCACCACTCAAAACCCAGTCCCTGCTTTTCACACACTTGGGTTACATGATTCTGTGTCTACTCAAGTTTTCCATGTGCCTGCGTTTGTCTAGGCAACATTATTTCAGGCTCCTGATTACAGAGCCTTCTTTACACTTGTTCTGAACCGAAGGCAGCAGCCATACATGGCCCATTTCAACATTTAGCTCAACCCAAATATGACCAGAAAATTGATAGATACATCCTACAAGTTATGGAATTTCACAAGAAGTCTTGTTTCACCTGTTCTTGCAATTCTCCCGGGCCACAGAACTTTTGTGATACAGTTAATTTAAATTTTTCAGAATGTGGAATTCAGGGAGAGAAAAAATCGGGGGGGAAATATCTGATTTTCTTGCAAATAGCTTCCACTATATTCAGGTCAGTTCTAGAGCTGGTCAAAATGATTTGAATTTTTAAAGATTTAAAAATTTCAGTATTTTGAATTTTGAAAAAAAATGAAGCAAATTTTAAATAGAGATTCATGAAATTGTTCCTTTTATTTTTGACCATCTCTGCCATATAATCTAGGGATGGGAAAAACCCTAGTATTAAAGTAATCTAGCCCATTTTCTCATCAAGGCAGGATTGCTCTTTAATATATCTTTTCTACTGTTCTATCCAGTCTGTTTATAAATGTCGCAGAGATTGCAGCTTCCATCACTTCCCTTTAGATACTATTCCAACCAGCAAACAGATCTCAGTTTTACAAAGATTTTCGGCACTGTCATTCTCTATTATTTTACATAGTTCAATTATTTGGATCATTTGGGGAAGCATCAAACTTCTGAGCACTGAGCCAAACCTCAGATTAGAGTGAGTGACATTTTTCGGCCAATTTATTCCCCTTCTCCCCCCCCCCCAGGCCAAAACAAATGCAGATCTGGGTTGACCAAAACATTCCATGCATGTCTGTCTATTTTGGTGAATCATTGTCCTCTAAACAAATAAAAAAATAATTCAGAAATGTTTAAATGAATTGGTTGACATTATTGAAATATTTTGCTTTATCAGGCTAGGTTCACGTGGGGAATGATTTGCAAAACTAAAATGGAGGAGGTGCCCCCACTGGTTATGGCAGGTCCCTGGGATGTGGGAGGTGCAAGTTCAAATCCCTGCTCTAGAATGCAGCCTCAAAGCCATGTGTCCCACATCCCAGGTGATAACCTTAACCACCAGCTTGTAGGGTATTCTGTGGTGGGAGTCTTTTCTGTTGAAACTGTTCCACTTTGTATAAATATATCCTCTATAGCTAACTTTGGTGGTTTAGGTACTCACTGGGGTAGGGATTATCTGAATTCCAGACCCTGCTCAAATGACTATTTGATAGTGTGTTAAACCTGAAATGGAGCTTCGTCCCACTTTCCGATTTGCTGGAAATTGAGGAAAAATTTCAGTTTTTGGTTGATCGAAAATGAATCCCCACACCCCACAACCCAAGTTTTTGGAACTGCCAGTGAACTGAAAAAAAAAATCAGCTTTTCACACAGTTTTACCTCAGAGCCTTTATAGATCTGCGTATCACCAGCTTGATTAACTGATGAGATTTTGCCTGGAGCAGTTATTGTTTAACATGCATTACACACACAGAGGAAACTGTTCATGGGCTGAAAATTCATGTGGATACAAAAAAAGAATCCCTGCATAGAAATGAGACAATCATTTTAATAGCGCAAAACTTGCCACTAGTCAAGAGTCTTGTGCATGATGGAAAGACCCAACTTAAATGCTTAGTGCCAAGAGAAACAAAAAAAGCCAGAAAAAAACAACACTGTTAAAATACAAATAAGCATGTAAACAATTTAGCTGCATAAAAGAATTGGGCTTCACTGGGACTCGAGCAATTTGCATAATGAACTGCAGCAGTGAGGCCTGCGACATTATATGTTAATTGACATCACACAGGACAGTGAACTGCTGCAGTCCTAGTTACATGTTTGGTGGGCATGGGGGTGAAATTTTCATTCCCATTTGTTTCCAGGATGCCAGACAGCTCCCTCTTTTTCAGAAATGCTGGTAAACAACACAGTCGCTGCCTAATGAAAATGTCTGGCTCCATTGCTGGGAGCCTGGTTTTGTGAGCAAAGCCAGCGCCACCGCTGTCAAATCACAGCATCTCTTTCCCTTGCCAAAAGTGGCAGAAGTAATGGTTCAGATCTGAAATGTCAATCTAGGGATTAGAAGCCTTTCAGCCACCTTTCTGAACGGAGACTGACATTTAAACTAGTGTGCCCTATTACGCTTCTCTGTTGCAAAAGCCACGGTCTCTTAGGAACTTCTCAGTGCTTACTATACTGCATACCAAAGCTTGGTCCTACCACTCTGTGCCTCAGTTTCCCCATTTGTAAAATGTGGGTAATGACTGTTTACCCTTTTGTGTAAAATCCTTTGAGAACTGCCACTGAAAGCAGCTAAATAAGCGCTAAGTATCACTAATTGTCATTATTAATAAAATTTAGGTAGAGTGAACCTTCCTTTCAGCAACAATAACACAAGGCCTATGACCCAGATCTGAGCAGGTCTGATTCTAACCGTTATAAGACAGTGGGAGGACATACAGAGAAGCCAGCTCATTCCAATATTAACCGAAGTATTGCATTTGAAATAGATCCAGGGAGCAACTTCCTGCTAAGACCAATTTAATGCATCTTGACTTGACTAGAGAGGGGGGATGATGAAGCTGCTGCCCATAGATGCAGAGGATCCCAGTTCCAGTATTAGGTGGTGTATATCACAGGGGGTATGCACGGGGAGTCAGCACTAATGGAGTAAAGTCACTATAGTGTCTGTCAGATACAACAGTTTTGATTTGTTTCCCATAAATCTGAGTCTCCCCTCAAAGACAGCTCTGGGAAGCTTTCCATCTTTCTCTCTCTTGCTTGTGCCTCCAGAACTTTGTCATGGGTACGGTATTTCCTTCTCATGCATAGCCCATGGTCAAGGCAAGGTTCCCAGTGATGAGGGACCTTATGAGGTCATATAGTCCATCCCCTCCACCCACACACACACAGTGAGGCAGGATTAAATTAGTGGATAATACAATGTCCTTCTTTCTCTTAATAAAGAATCTGCGCGGGGGGGGGGTTAAAATAGGTCTTTTCCAGCATGTTGAATATTGTTTATTTGAATATCTATTGGTCTCTTGCAGAATTTCCAAAACACTCACCACTCTAGTATTTAGCTAATACTTGACTCCTGTCTTATTCAAGAGGTACACCTCCCAGCACAGGGTTTCCAAACAGGGCCATTGACTCTTGACTGAATGGAGCTGGCTGAAAAATGGTGAACATTTTTCAAATATTTTCTAATTTTTCTATGAAGAGTTTGGGTTGAAATTTCAGATTTTCCAACCGAATCTCAAGTGCAGTTGCACAGCTGCAGCAATGTAACATAGACACTTACTAGAGCAATGGAATGTTTTTTTCCCCATCACTGTAGTAAATCAACCCCCTTCCATTGACCTAGAGGAGTCTATACCAGGGCTTAGGTTGCCTTAACTATGTCTCTCAAGGATGTGAAATTTCAAACCCCTGAGCAACATAATTGTCATGTTTTTCTGTACTAGATATGGACTGCCTACAGAGCTTGCTTATATACACCAGATATGTTCATCATAAGATCATTTAATGCTCTGCAAGCTGTGGCATAGGATCATTTAAATAAAGTATTTGACACACAATGCCACCTAGGGACTGAACAGTATAATACACTTTAGCATTCCATAACGTCTTTCCTTTTAAGTTCTACATTGCTACCTTTTACAATATTTACATTATCACACTGTCTTCGAATTTCACTACATATTAGTCTATTAAGTGTCTCTGAATCATACTAACTTGCTAATTACAACTTGAGCATGCAACAACTTGGTCATCTGGTCTCCATTAATTGTAATGACTGGGCGGTTCGGAATCCCTGCGTCATCTTCTTGTTCTGCATCTGCCATTGGCAGAGTTTGCTCTCTTGATGGTTCTTTCTGCCAAACAGTTTCTATACTGCACATGTTTTTGGGGGTTTTTTTTTTAGCTCTCCACTGTTGGTCTCTATCATGTGATCTGGGCACTGAATCCTTTTTTTTATGACAGCTGAAGTTGTCCCTCCCTTCTCTCCATCCAGTTTGATGCACATATATTCACCAGGTTCTAGACTTGCAGTTCTATAACAGAGTGATGTCTGTTGCAAAAGTAATTATGAACATAAGCTCTTTTAGCCTTTTTATCTGATTTGGCTACTCTCTTTGTCTGGCCACTTTGGAGATAGATTCTTTTCCAAAGTTGGAACAGTGGTTCTGAGTTGTTTTCCTAACTAAAAATTGTGCTGGACTATTTCCAGTAACTGCTATTGGTGTTGATCTATAACCTAGAAGAGCAAGTAATGGATCTACCAAGAAAATCTGTAAAGCTCTCTCAGTCTCTCCATTCACTTTTGGGTAATATGGGCTGCTAGCAATAGGATCAAAATCATATTTCATTTGGAATTACTTAAATTCTGTTGTAGTGAATTGTGGGCCGTTGTCTGTCACTAGTTGTTGTGGAATATCAAAGTAAGCAAAGTGTGCTTCAATTTCCCAATAACACTGTAACATGTTGTCTTTCAAGTACATTATTTCTATATACCTAGAAAAATATTCCATAAGAACCAGGTAATGATGTTCTCTGAATTTGCATGTATGTATGTATGCATGTGTGTATGTGCATTGTATGGCTCAGCATTGTCTCTTAAGTTGATTTGTACTGGGTCTCCTTTCAAAAGTCAAATATATCAAATTCTACATCCAGTTCTTCCCCTTTTCTCACTAGACCCATCTTGACTGCCACGTTGTAGCTAACAAAGCTGTTGGGCTTTGATCTTTTGGTCACCTGCACTCTGAATGCATAACTTGTCTCTGTAAGCGGTTTTTGTGGTGAACTGGCCTTTCCAGTTTAGAATACCTCCAAGGATGGTCAGAGCTGTGTCTGGTGACGTCAGCTCTGGCATGGGTCCCTTCTGGGATGACCGTGACATCAGACCCTGAGTCAATTTTAAAGTCAATAATCTTGCCATGAATATTCAGTTTCAGTCTCCTTGTAGGATCTGTGTTGTCACAAGGGATAGATACCAGAAACGATAGCTCTTGATTGTAGGTAATGTGGTATAATTGAAATTGGACAGCAGGGCTGATAAAATGCAAGGCTTGGCAAAATATAGAGATTGACCAAATTGCATAGAAAACTCAAATAGAACAATGACTGAGCTAAAATGGTTGAGCAAGAATAGAACAAAAATATGCTCAACTGCAGAAATATGCTCAGCGGATAAGCTCACACACAGGTCAACTACTGGGTGCGAGCAACCACAGAACGCCGGGTGCACCTAGATAGACTTCTACAGGACAGCCAAAACCCACGTGAAAATGTTCGACCACAGAGTGCTCGGAAAAGTAAATAAATACTCAGAGCAGACAGAGGTTCAGTGGACTGCAGCCTGGCTCAACAGGGGGTGTCTACTCTTGAGTCTATCAAGAGGACACCAACCCTAAGAAGCTTGAGAGCTACAGATCCCAGTGACCAACTGTTGAAGACAAGGGTTTTGAAGCAAGGATCCAGACGAGAGGCTGAGGCAGAGTCTGGCCATGAGTATAGCATCTGGATAGTTCAGGAGTCTGTGGACTCAGGGAATCAGGGGGATTGAATTGAAATCTGCAGATCACGTCTCCCTCAGGCAAAGTGCTAAAGCGCTTATAGGGAATAAAGGTTAATAGGAAATTAATAGAAATAGTTAGGTTTGTTTAGGTTTAAGGATCAACCATAAGTGTGTATAAGTTAAAGGACTTGTCCCAGCACCCATCTGTCGAGGATAAGGATAATCAATAGAGAAACTTCCATAAAGAGTAATGGATAAGTGTAAGTATTAATTGTCTAACTGATTGTAAGAAGTATTGTCAATTGTGTCATTTGTTTGTGTTATCATCAATAAAGCTATTCATTGATTCAATCAGGGGTGTTCTTTCCTGTTGGTCTCAGAATCCTCTGTAAAAGAACCCGGGTGTCTTACTACCCTTCTAATTCAGTCTTTTCCCTACTAAATTTTAATAGCAGCAAGGGTAATAGGAGTCAACTCCCTTACTGCTTTGATGTGACAAACAGCTGCAAAATGTCCATATTTCATGCATTTATTACACCATGTGCCTCTGACTCAACATACATCATCTCTTGGGATATGACTTTTTCCACATCTTGTCCAGATAGGTTAGGGTTGGTCCCTATTATCCTGGGAGTTCTTTCTCTCTGCCTCAGGGGTTTTATGAAAATGACTTTTAACACTCAAGTGTCTATTTACAGTTTCTAAACTAGTTTCAGGTTTTTCAGGTATGTCAAGTTGCTCTAAGTTTTGCTGTTTCACTAACTCAGATTGTTTTGCTATTTGAATAGCTGTGGCTAGAGTTAAACCTTTCTTCACTTATAACTGTTCTGACAGGTTTTTACCTGTTAATCCAATAATCAGCCTGTCTCTGATATTTTTGTTTTGCATTCCCCAAATCACAGTTTTCAGCTAATATATGCATAGCTCTTATAAAATGTTCTGCATTTTCTTCTGGCTCTTGAATTCTTCATTGAAAATGTGCTGTTTCATAAACCATAGTTCTACCAGGTATAAAGTATGCATCAAACATAGTCAGAACCCTTTCATTGTTATCTTTGTGACTGTCTTCAGTAAAGTCAAAGGATTTAAAGCTATGTTCTGCTTGCTTCCACGTAGCATAAATTAAAGACAATACCTGTATCTCCAGTTTCTTTGTGGAGTTTGTTTGCAATTAAAAATCTTGCAAAATACTGTTTTCAGGCTGGCCATTGTGAAGGTTTGTCAAAGCTGAAGTTCTCTGGTGCACTGAAGACTGCATGTTGATGAAATCCTGAAACCTTTGTTGCTTTGTTCCTTCTGTTTGCTAACATTGTTGCTGTGTAAATACAAAAGTAAGACTGGAATGGTTTCCCAGACAAAGCAACAGAACTGTACAATTTCTGCTGGTGTCGTGGTCACCCTGGAATCTTTGCAATTTTTAACTTCGATTATGGAATGTTAGACATTTCCATAGTTAAGGTTCTAATTGTGTTTCCAGAATAATCCCCAACCCTAGAACCACCAACCTCCCTCTAAAATGCATATGAAAGTTCAGGGCAGCTTAAGAATAAAGGCTGTGTCTACATGGAAAAGTTCTGCCAGTTATACAAATATAGTTATATAATATACCCCTCTGCATAAGTGACATAACAGAATTAAAAAACTCGCCATCACTCTTCTGCCAGAATAAAAGTGTCTATGTAGGGGGTTATGACCAAATAATTATATTGTTTTAAATTCACACCTTAGGTTATACAAAAAAAGACTTATATAACCAAGGCCTAAAATTGGAGAAGACATAAACTATCTGCACAAAATTTGAATTGAAATGGACAAAAGGGTCACCATAAAAATAAAGGGGTTCACCAAAATAAACCTAACTTTTTTTGTTTATTTTTGCCACTTTTAATAGCTCAAAAGCAAGAACAAAATGCACTTAAATTTACTGGGGTCCTGTAGATTAGATCCATTGAACAGCACCAAATTTTAGGAGACCAGATTCTAATTTCAAAAGTTATTTGATTCTTATGGAACATCATTATGGATCATTGGTTTCAGTATTCTTTGTATAGCCCATCAGCTGACTGCTGGAGACATAAGCCTTCATTGAAACAAAACAATCAAGTCTTCTCATTCTGAGAGATTTCAAAATGTAACCCAACATCCTGGAAGGCTCATCCATGGAAAGAAGGGGTCTTCCGCCAAAGAGTTGGGATGGGATGGGATGGGAACTGAGTTACTGCAGAGAATTCTTTTTTGGGTGTTGGCTGGTGAGTCTTGCCCACATGCTCGGGGTTTAGCTGATCGCCCTATTTGGGGTCGGGAAGGAATTTTCCTCCGGGGCGGATTGGCAGAGGCCCCGGAGGTTTTTCGCCTTCCTCTGCAGCGTGGGGCATGGGTCGCTTGCTGATGGATTCCCTGCAGCTTGAGGTCTTCAAATCTCACTTTTGAGGATTTCAATAACTCAGTCATGGGTTCGGGGTTGTTATAAATGTGTATGGGTAGGGTTTTGTGGCCTGCCTTGTGCAGGAGGTCAGACTAGATGATCATATTGGTCCCTTCTGACCTATGAGTCTATGAGTTGAGAGACATGCCATTGAGCTTTCTAAGGTTTGCAGGTTTCTGTATGGGGATGATGGGTGGACCAACTAGCGTCTTAATGCTAACGAAGAAAGCTAATAAGCCACTGAAAGCTTTTTTCTCTACTGCATACCCCAAGAGATCCACAGGAAGTGGGCGAATTCCCCCATGATCTCCTTCCTCCCAAGCCCAGTTGTCACCCAGTCTTCTATCCTTTCACAGATTCTAGGGTCAGAAGGGCCACTTGGATCATGTCATCTAACTTCCTGCATAATACAGTCCATAGAACTTCCTTGAGGACCGTCTAACATCCTCTGTGGTTTGCAGCAGCAGTGCTGCCCTCTGTCAAACCATAGTTTGTTCACTAGGGAGGCAGAGAAATGCTGGTGCTTCACTCTTGCCTTCTCCCACTACAATCATGCATTTCTACACAATGTCCCCTTCCCATCTAGCTCACTCTGTTCTAGAAACCTTAACGTCACCTTAATTTAGTTTTTTATGTGTGAGTAGGAATAAATAGATATGGTTGCCTTAACATATTCAGTGTTCTCTCTACTTTCCTATGCTGACTGTGGTATAACCAAGGAATATTTAGTTATAAAGTTATTTAGCTCAATTCCCGATATTGCGTACACTTGCACATAAGCAATAACTTTAAGCAGATGAATAGTCCCGTTGGCATGTGGTAGAGTTTGCAGGGACTGGTTCCTTAAGAAGTTGGCATGATTTTAAGGATGATGATTATATTAATTCAGCATATTTGGACGTCTCTTCTGTTATGATTCATTCTATTTGATTTCTGTCAATGAAAAATATCAAGACTGAATTTCTTCCAAGAGAAACCTGTGTTTGTCTAACAACACAAACTATATTAGATAAATTCATTTTGAAGTCAATTCCCTTTTACCTACCTTCTCTACCAGACTGTGTTCTTAGTCAGAGATCCTGGGAGGTTCTTTCCTGGACAGAAAAAGGATGGGAAAGACTATTCGCACTAGAATTATGCTGCATACTGTATTTCTGGAGGACCATAAATGCTTCCTCACAATAGCTACTGATAACTCCCAGCATTTTCATTACCATTCCTTATATTCATCTATTTATGGTGGCACTGGAAGAAGAATCAGTAATTGTCTTTCTATGTATTTCTATGTAGATCTTGAAAATTGTAATCTCAGTTCCATAGTCTTCGTAAATCAGAAATATCTATTTACATCCAAGTGCTCAGCTTATGGAAAATATGGACAAGAATGCTGAATACAATGTTAAAGCTGGACTCAGTATCATAAGATAGTTTCCTAAATACTACCTTATCCAACACTCTTGGTTTTTGGTTGATTTTTTTGGCTCTTTCTTTTTGCTTCAGGATTTGAAGTAAAGGTAATGAAAATGATTTATTAGATCATCTGTTCCATCCTTCTGCCTACAGTATGTCATTAGGTTCTTTGACAGTCTAGTTTGCCATAATGGCTTATCACCTCCATCTCTGTTACATAATCTAGGCGTCTCCTGAAACTTTTAGGATCAAATTTTCAAATCAGTTTCTGAAAGAGAAGGCAGAAAGTTTGAGTGATTAGGCACTGTTACCCAACTGGTAGCCTCAAGAAATATTCACTCTCACTTTCTGGGTTTTCTGCTGCCCCACATCAGTGTAGCAGCTGAACACATACTTCCCCTTTTTTGTTTGAATGTACAAACAGCTGAAAACACACAGATATGGGTGTGCAATGTTAGAAGCTAAAAATGTGGACCTCAGGCTGAAGTGTTGTTTTTTTTTTGGTAACTTACACTATGTGTGCTATATTTCCCATTGGTCTGCCTAACTTTTTGATTATGTCTCATTTGTGTTGTATCCTTTATCAGTGTAAACAATTTCTGTAAACTTCCATTTTCCTAAAACTTCTGTGAGGCTGCCTCAAGATATCCTGTACTGTGAGAGAAAATTCAACTTCCTTAAACTTTCCTCATAACTTTGATTGTATACATGGACCTCATCCTAGTTTTTCCCACAGCAATATTCTATTAGTATTCTTGTTATTTTATATTTATGTTCAAGTAACCAATCAGGATAAACACTGTATTTGCCAGATGTGTAGAATCATATGCAAACATACAAAATAAGGTCACTGGTTCTGCACTCAAGATTCCAGAAAGAAACAAAAATAGCTTCTATAATAATAGTGTCAGCCCTTTTGTTTGGTATTCCATCCCTCTGCTGCTTAGTCTACTGTCACATCACCTTTTTTACTCCATTGTGCCCTGGGACTAATAGTTTTAATTATTTTCCCACAATAACTACCAAATCCTTGTCCTGATCAGTATTCTATGTGATTAGCTCATTCAACACATATTCCCAAGCACGTTTTTTTTGCTCCCAAACTAATTATTTTCCTACATTGAATTGAATTTTCCATCTATTGGCTGAGCCACTTACATGATTGAATCTGGATATAGTGTTTCTTATTCTTTAATCTCCCACCATTTTTCTCTCGACCTATCGACCATATTTCTAATTTATGTGGTATCTACACACCATTACATTAGTGTATTGGAGTCACTGTGGTTAGTTCTCTGAAAACATCCAGTCAATGTGTAGTGGCAGTTAAAAAATCTAACAGAATGTTGGAAATCATTAGGAAAGGGATAAATATTGTATTGCCTCTTTATAAATCTATGGTATGCCCTTACCTTGAATACTCTGAAGATCTGGTCATCGCATCTCAAAAAAGATTTATTGGAATTGGAAAAGGTACACAAAAGGTGAGCTAAAATGATTAGGGGCATGGAAAATCTTCCATATGAGGGGAGATTAATAAAACTGGGACTTTTCAGCTTGCAAAAGAGATGACTATGGGCGGGGGAAGAGGCGGAATATGTTAAAGGTCTATAAAATCATGACTGGTGTGAAGAAAGTAAATGAGAAAGTGTCTTATTTACTCCTCGTAACACTAAAACTAGGGTTCACCAAATGAAATTAATAGGCAGCAGGTTTAAAATGAACAAAAGGAAGTATTTCTTCACACAATGCACTCAACCTGTGGAACTCCTTTCCAGAGGATGTTGTGAAGGTGAAGACTGTAACTAGGTTCAAAAAAGAGCTAGATAAGTTCATAGAGGATAGGCCAATCAATGGCTATTAGCCATAATATGCAGGTATTGCTGTTTGCCAGAGGCTGGGAATCACCAAAGGGATGGATCACTTGATGATAACTTGTTCTATTCATTCCTTCTGAAGCATCTGGCTTTGGCCATTGTAAGAAGACAGGACACTGCGCTAGATGGACCAGAGTGACCCAATGTGGCTGTTCTTATGTTCTTATTTAGTGTAAAATAAAAATATAAGAGATCTTATTTCTACCTTCAGTGTTCACTTTTAATTTGAAATAAACCAATGAATAAAAGAATTTTTCGGTTTACAGTGTGAGAGCTAGGTGGTGTTGGTGGTCTCTGATATACAGAAAAAAAATATAAACATCTAAAAAATTCAAAATGTTTCACTGATATTTTTTAATGTAATTTTTGTTTTATTTCAAATGCTTTTTGTTTGTAATTTTACCTTAATATTATTATTTTTTTAAATTAAACACAAAAATTAAGTGAAATGCTTCATTTTGGGTCAGACTAAGTATTTTGTTCAACCTGAATTTATTTTTACTTTTTAGTTTCACAAAAATATTATAAAAATAAATAATTTTAGGTTGGCCTAAAATCTTTTTCTTTTCTTTTTTTTTCAGTTCAGTGGGGAACCCAAACAAATCAGTTGTTCCCACAGCTCCATTCACTACACAACTTCCAATTTTCACAGTGAGTGAAGTGAATAATTGAAATTTAATTTGACTACTCCAGGGTATAAAGTTATGCATGTGCTTTTCAGAATCAGGAGCATTAACATGTGTTTAAAGTTAAGCAAGTGAGCTGTCCCATTAAAGATACTTGAGCCTATGCCCAAGTGTTTTAATATTCAACACCTTGCAGGATCAAGCCCATGCAGTGAGCTGTTAAAAACTCCACCCTTGAAGGAAATGCCCAAGGGACACAAGGTTCTGGATGTGCAAAGATAGTCAAAGGATTGGGTGCTAACAAGCTGTGTCACAGTACTTCTGAATGTTTGAAATGACGTACATTGAAACCCAAGCATAAATCCTGAACACTTTCTTTCATTATACCAAAAAATAAAGGACACCATATTAATGTATTTTAATTTCTTCTGCATACTCCTATTATATAATGGTATATATCCTAATGTACTATTGTTAACTCTGCACAATATGTGTCAAGCATATTCAAATGCTCTTTCTCCCCAAAATGAAGCTATACAGATTCTGTCCTTAAACAGATCTAGCATTAAGAATAATGAGAGATGTAGCTAAACAGTTTTCTTTCCCCCTCATTTAACAATTGTTACAAAGAGGTAATTACTAAGCAGTTTTCTTTCCCCCTCATTTAACAATTGTTACAAAGAGGTAATTACTGTAACACTCCTTGAACTGTGCCAAGCAGAAGAGCAATAATTCATAATTTAGCAAAAATGACTTCGATATTTTTTCCAAGTTTGTTTTATTCATAATGTTCTTCGCTTGATTTTATATATATATATATTATTTTACTTTTCTAGAAAAATAATATGATTTACCATTTGGACAAGCCTCATCCCTAGTGTCAGGCAATGGAGTTACAGCAGAGATGAATTTGAATAATAATTGTCAAGATTAGCAAAGGCTGATTTATGCATAGAGTTTACCCTTACAAAGGGTGAACAAGAGGCCTATGAAGCATATAAAATCCACTCAGCTCGCACTTCTACCCTATTCAGAGGGACTTTAGTGATGCCGAGCCCTTGTGAAAGCCCTTTGTGCAGAGACAAATGTCACCCATAATGAATAATGTATTCAGTGAACGTATCTCTACTTTCTGGTTGGGTGAAATATTCTCCTCTATTACAAACTGAAGCATCATTTAAATTCCACTTAAACTAACCATCATCTGCCTTCTCTTTCAATGCCTGGAGGACATAAACTTCTGAAGGAAAAGCAGATCTGAACAAAAAACAGCTGGCTGAAACTAAGTTAGGGCAAGTTGTGCGAAATATCTGTGGAACACACTCCTGGACAATATTACAACCACCTGGAATCTCATCACATTTTAGATTGGCCATTTCACCTTGAATGGTTTCTTGAAATCCATGTTAACTATTTATGAAAAACAACCTGTTCAAACCTTATATTTAACAATGATCATTTCCCAGACCTGAAGAAGAGCTCTGAATAAACTTGAAAGCTTATCTGTCTCACCAATACAAGTTGTTCCGATAAAAGATATTACTTCACCCACGTTGTCTCCCTAATATGCTTTAGACTGAAATTTAAGGCCCATTGCTTTGAGCTACCCTTACTACACTAACTAAACAACAACCAAAAAACAAGAAAAACCTAAACGACACAAAACGGAGGAAAAATGGAAGGCAAGAGAAAAAAGTGTTTGCTTTCATAATAGGTAAGTTACTCCAATGCCACAGTAGTCAGAATAATTTCTAAATTTCTGTGGGACTAGGCCGAACGTGTCGTATGACACACTTGTGCATGCAGCTCATTTATTCAGGAACTCATTAAAACTGGATTTGAGTCAAAACGCCTATTTTTGAACCCCTCTAGCTGTGTGGTAGTTCAAATTTGGACCTTGATCCAATTAGTGTGCCTTATGTGGTGGTTCCTAACATTAGCCAAAGAGGAACAATGCATGTGTACACCTCCAGGCCTTGGGGAATTTCAGATTTGAATATAAATTCCACAAATAAATCCCATCAGTATGCTTAGTTAAATCACTTCTTATTGATATTCTTATTGTTATTGTCTTCACTTTTTAATATCACTAGTTCAGACATGACAATAAGCACTAAAGATGACTTGAAAATTACTTTTAGACATCAATTAATAGTTGAATTGTTAAAATTTGAACTAAAATATTGCTGCAAATATTGTTACAGCTATAGCTTCCAGTGTGCTAGAGTTGCCTGTATTTGCACATATCGAGAGTGCCAGAACATCCATTTTTTAATTTCCAGGATCCTGAGTAAAACTGTAGACATTGTATTTGTGAAAATACTTTAGATTATTTGTCTTGCTTTAGAACTGAGCCATACTATGGTCTTGTCTTCATGTACAGCGCTCGAGCAGCGCAGCTACACCGGTACAGCTGCATCTCTGGAGCACTTTAGTGAAGACACTACTACGTTAACGGGAGAGCTTCTCCCATTGGTGTAGGCATTCTATCTCCCTGAAAGGCAGTAGTTATGTCAGTGGGAGAAGTCCTCCCGTCGACAAAGCATGGTCTACGCCTGGAATTCAGCTGGTATAACTGGAGCTTTTCGGCACTTAAATGTGACTCCTTTTACACAGGAATGATCCGATTCCTCTTGGGTGGGGTTTATCCTGTAATCTCTGTTAGCTTAGTCCCAAACAAAAGGAATCATAATCATCCAGTTGGCTTTTTTCATTCCTCTCCTATTTTTGGGGGGTGGGGAAGAGGGGCATCTAAATTTCATATTTTCTAATTATAAAAAGTGTGATATTCACAAATAACCCCCTGGGTTTCATTTTAGTATCCACACCTGGCATGTTTACTTAAGGACATTTATATGTATATTTATCACCATAACACTCTTCATTTCAAATTCAGAGATAAATTGGAAGTGACTTCTAAAGCACCCTATGTTTTTAGCTACCAAATAGGGTTAACCTTGCCGGCGAATGCAGATAAATGTTTGAAAGTCTTTGTTCTAGCCAACTTGGTTTTCCTCTTAGGGGAATTATTTTTAACACAGAGCAGCAAAGTGAATGTAATAACTCTTGAACAAAACACAGTGTTTTATCTCCAAGTACAAATGGATCCAACTTTATTTTTTAAAGCATGACAAAGACAAAAATAGCCTTTGAGCAACCTTACTGAACACTAGGGTAAATGTATTTAACCAGTCGGGAACCTTTCCAGTGTATACATACATTTTAAGTCTAATTTTGCTGTTCATTAGCACATCCTTTGAATATAAAATTTGTCTTGTTAGCGCTGATCACAGCTTGCAGTCAGGCCATCCTTGTCTACTTTGCTTGCTAAACAGCAAATATATTATGTCGTGCCAATTTTTATTGATTTGGGATTTCTGTGATTTAACTGAACCCTATGGACTGCCACTACTTGACATACCAATTGTGTTTGCTTGAGATTAAAAGTACAGAAAGTTGCATAAAAATGAATGAATTTTTAAGACAGAAGATATTTAAGTACTATTGTGACTGTAAAGACAGTACAGTATATTTGATGCAGAACAGACTCTTGAATATATGAATCTTTCTCTCAGATACACACCCACCCATGACCCTTAAAAACTTGCCAGCCTTCTTAGATAATAAATAACATTTCCTCACTATTTGCTTCATTCCCTAGTTATTCCATATAGTGAGTATAGTAAATACTGAGGTAACAGACTGTTTGGGGCTGGGACGGTCCTTTTTTATGCAGTGGGATCCTGGTCTATGACTGGGGTTGTTAGTTCCTAATGCAATAAAATTTTGTTTACATCCTTCCCGTGTCAAGGGTGGCACACAGTGAGGAAATCGGTCCTTTTCATTCCTCCCTGTCACCGGCTGCTGCTTCCATTGTGCTCTGTGGTGTTGAGATTGATTATTCTGCCTTCCCTGCCTAAGGGATCTTCTTAAAATCTCTCCCCAGTGCCCTCGTTGCCTCACACTAGTTGGTTTCCACTTGATAGCCTCATTTGAGAGTCTGTTGTGGCCTCCAGATTACCAAATACATCCAGCCCTTCCTTCTGCTTTTGATGGAAACATGTTGCTGGTTGGTGATTTCTCAGATCAGTTTGTTGGGGATGAAGTCTTTCCAATGCATGGCCAGGATCTTTTATTTATTTATTTTTAAAGGCGTTTAGATTTCTATCTAATGCTTTATTAAAGCTCCAGCTCTCGCACCGCAATGTTAGCACCAACATTACATTTGAATTGAAAAGTCTCTATTTTGTTCTGATGCTCTATATCTTTGATTTCCATACACTGTTGAGTTTAGTAAATGATGTGGATGACTTTCCTATCTTTGATATCACTTCCTTCTTGAGGTTTCCGGCTGCCGAGCTAGGTGAACTGTTCTACTTTTTAAATATTTTTTGCCGTTTTATGTGATATTACTGCTTCATGTCTGTGTTTTAAGGATCTTTGTTTTAGTGTGACTAATTCTGAGTACCACTTGATCCGATATTTTCACCAGGTTGTTTGTAAAATTGTAGGCGTGTCACTCAGGAGCTCAATACCATCAGTAAAGCCTAGGTGTTTTAGGTGTTTGCCATCTACCCATGCCATACCGGTGTTTGTGTTCCTAATATACTTATTCATTATCCAATCTATGGCAATGCCAAACAGTGGAGGTAAAATGCAGCTCTGTTTCACACCAGTGTCAACACTGAACCGCTCTGTTGTAGGACTATTCATCCATACAGGGCACTTGATGTCTCCGTATATGACCCTGATGATGCTGATGACTTTAACTTGGATTCTATAGGACTGAAGAAGATTCTACAGTATATGTCTGTGCAGCTGTCAAATTGCTTTTGGAAATCAATAGAACTGATGAAGACAGGAGGTTGCCCTTAACATGAATGTCTGATCTACACAGGGTCGCTTGAGTCTTAGTCTTCTCTAGCTTTGCATCCACTGCCTCTTGTATCCTATGTAGTCTCAGGCTGCAGAAGGCTTTCCCTACAACAGAGGGTAGCGTAACCCCACACATACTCACACAATGTGGCTCTTTGTCCCCCTCTAGGAGCTGAACCACATAGATACTTATGAATCTCCTACAGCCTTTGTGCTAACAGAACTGGACCTTTTAGCTCAGGCAGTGGAGGCTCGTGGTTTTAGATCCTGCGGTCCCAGTTTCACTCTGTTCTCTTAATGATGCACGCAGGGCATTGTGATACACAAGGCAAACTGAAAGTTACTACAGCGGGCCACAGTGTGTATGAGTGTGTGTGTCTGCGCGTGTGTTATATAAATACACAGCTAGGCCCAGCCTTTAAAGCTCTCGAGTACCTCTAGCTCCAATTTTCTTCAACGAGAATTCTGCGTGCTCAGCACCTCTGAAAATGAGGCCCTCTCTATATAACATTATGGACATGAAATTGTACTACAAACGGGTCCCACAGTGAACACCGAAAAAGTATCCCATATCCTTACCCTTAGTGTCCTTCAACCGACGAATGACTGTATTCCCAGCACATGACTCCCTTTTCAATGTAGCAATTTTTAGGGATAGATTAGGGAATTAGTCTCCCTCAGAGAACTTCCCATATGAAACTTGCTTTTCAGCTACCTAACCTGATTTATGGTACCCTTCTTATTCCCATTTTAAAAGGGTTGAAATATGACAATTCAGCAATGGCCAGTGTTATCCAAATAAGCTGTCTCCATAGCAACCGTAGCATAAATATAATGCTAAATGCATACAAAATAACAAGATATTATTATTCCATTGGGAAGACAAATGTATTCTACATAAAAAAGTAAACTGGATTACTGCAGCCCAAGAGCAATAAAGTTAAAATTACCAAGCATATTCATCTACCCAGTTTCTTCCACTATACTAAGCTCTAGAATCTCACAGGACTGGTCCCTAAGCCAAAATAATAGCATCTCATATGATGCCACAGCCGATTTCAATAAAGAATGATGGTGAAATCTGTTTAAAAATGTCATGGGAGATGGTAAGAGATTTATAATAAACTCAAATGGATTGAAGAAACTCAGGTTATTTCATTGTTACAGCTATAATATCTCTAAGCAGATAAGATGCAAAATTGTAGGTGCTCAACAAAAAGAAACCTATAATAGTCACTGAGAAAATATATTTAGAAACTAACTAAACTTCCTTTATTTACTGAACATGAGCTAGGTTTCCTCTGACTCCATTTTATGCTGCAGTCTAATGTGGTTTTCTGCACTGAAATCCTGTTGTGGATTTTGGAAGAATGAGACCCAAAGGATCAATGAACAACTGCCACTGTTCTCTAAAAGCCAAATTCTGGTGCCATTGAACTCAGGAGGAGTTTTGCTATCAATTTCACTACTTACAGGATCTGGACATAAAGGCTCCAGACTGATTCAGGAAAACACTTAAGACCATGCTTAAATCCATCCCTATTTAGGACAGAACTTAAGCTCACGTTTAAGTCATATGTAAATATGACATTGCCTTCTGCAGTCTGGAAGGGTGTATAACTATGTCACCCCCCAATATCCTTAGCCACCCATGGACAGTCATTTCAAAGTAGCATTTCAATGGGGATCTTATACAGCATCCCCCTCCTCAGATTACCTTCCACGCCTTCAGATTGTACCTGCACTCTAGCCACAGGTCCACAAATCCTACCACCTACCACTACTTGGGGTAATGCCTTCTGGCCAGGTAACATGTTGCTTTCTAGGAACCAGCCTGGCCTGACTAGCTAAAGCTGTGTGCCCGTGGCGCTCCATCTGGCTGCCTCCCTGCCATTTATCTTGATATCTGTGAGAAACTCCTTCTCCCCCCCTGAGCCTACACCAACCAAGCTAGTCATGTCAACGGTGGGTGTCTCCTGGGGCTCCGGAGCTAGAATCACTGCATCCACTTGGGCTGGGAGTGGGGATTAGCCCCCGTCAGCCTCGGGGCACTGATTTTTCAAATGCTCAGTGGAATTGCATTTGTAACCTTCTTGGAAGCTCCTCCTCCATAAGTGAGTTGTAGAGGGATTTTCTAGGAGAAGCAGGGCTTCTGGGGCGTGATTGTGTACCCTCCCATCCACCCTCCTTCTTCACGGGGGTAAAACGAGATCCCCCTTTAGAACTGGGGTTATGACCCTCCCTCTGAGATTTATGGCCCATAAACATCTGTGCTTGCTCAAAAGCATCTGCCACTGAAACCATTTCTACTACAGATTTCAAACCCTTATCTATCCCACAGGCTACTCCTTACATTGTCTGTGCACATGCTTAGAAATTTTCTTGTATTATCAAGTCAAAAAACTGGTCATATGTATCAATACACTTTCCCTTGAACCATTTCTGGACCAATTCACATAATTTATAAGCATATTCACTATGAATCATGCCTGCATCCCCCTTAAGATTTCTAATTTTCATTCTGTACACTTCAGGAGTAATCTGAAACCTTTGCAAGACAGCCCTCTTCAATGCAGCATACCTTAAAACCTCCTCAATTGGCATTTCATTAAATACAGACAAAGCTTTAAAAGACAGTTTTGCAATAAGGATTGGGACTTGCTGCTCCACCGGGATCTTGTGCACCTCACAGAGCTTTTCAAAAGGAGTGAAATACTCCTTGAGGCAGTTTGTCTCTTTGTAAGCAGATCACAGCTTTTCAAAGCTGAGTGTTTTAGTTATGGAGGGAGATGCTGGGGATGTAGGAATACCTGGGATGCTCCCATATTTGTCCATCATCCTCAGGTGGTATCTTCTTTCCCACTCTTTGTCCTCCAAGGCTCAATGGTGGGCTTTCTCCTCAGCTTCTTTGGATCTCTCTGCGGCTTCTCTGGCTGCAGTAAAAGTTGTGTCTTGCTGTTTTAGCTCTAAGGCACATCAGTGGGCGGCCTCTTCTGCTTTTTCTTTTGCTGTCCTGGCTGCAGCATCTTCTTTGAGTTTCATTTCTGCCTGCCTCTTTTGAAACTCCTGAGATTTTTCTCTCTTTTCTGCCTCCAGTCTTGCAATCTCATGCGGTGCAGCTGCCTCTCTGGTAGGCATTTTTTATGTTCCCCTGTGCTTATTTCCCTCACCTGAAATAAACAAACAGAAAATTACAAAATTTTGATCTCCTCCTGACTGCGCTTAGCCACTGAACTTAAGGCTCACTTAAAATCATTAATACCAGTGCTCAAAATGTGAACTTCATTCAAAGTAACAGGCTGTGCATACGCCCTGTGCTTGCTGCACAACTGTGATGTTCCCCTTTGGAATCTGGACTGGTATATCACTGTGTCACTCTGATCCCTCCATTCCTGGAGTGCATCTCACTCTGATTTGCGGTGTGAACACCCACTCCTGAGCAGCTCACGCACAGCTGCCAGCAAGCAAGTTGCTCCCCCCTCCAACCTGGCTCAGTGAATGAGTGCCTCTAGCCAGCCACTCCTGGGATTATGCAATGATTTGACCTCCCAGTCAATATCCCCAGTGCCAGATGCAACCCTAGGAACTGCCGTCTTACAGAGGTCAGTGCTCCCCACTGTACTCTGCAAGCTCATAGACGTCTGTTAATTTATCAAAGAAATTGATATTCACCAGCTCTGTCACTCTATATGAAGTCTCTACACACACCCAAACCACATGCACCACTTTAGATAAAGCAAAGACAAGTTTATTAAGTACAGAAAGATTTTAAGTGATTATAAACCAGAGGAATATAGGTTGGATTTGATCAGGAGGAAATAAAAACAAACATTCTAAATTAAACTTAACACTTCAGTAGCCTTACAGTCTTTAGATGGTTCTCACCATGAGCTGGTTGGTTGGCCCCCAACCGGGCTCTCCCCTGCCGTCAATGTGTTTCAGCTGCTTACTTGATGTCATTCTTAGATGGGTTGCAAGAGAGAGCTCCTGGGAGCAATTTCAAATGTCTCCGTGCCCCCTTCTGGGGCCTCAAGCCCCCCTTCAAGGTCAGGTGACCAACAGTATTCCTGCCTGGTCTTCTCCATCTCCAGAGTCAAGGGTCATCACCTTATCAGACGCTTAGGTTAGTCCATTGTTCCTGGAAGAGCTGGATTGTTTTATGCATGCCTTAGCGAGATATGATCTACCTTCCTGCCTTTAGTGTTTACCTGGATCTGCCTCAAGCAATGTGAGACACACATTTGGGAATATTACGTAGCAAAGCCTTATAACCATACATATGACATGGCAAGAAACATACTACTATAACAATAATGTTCAGTATGTCATAAGCATTCGAAAAACACCTTACATGACATACTTTGCATTAAACAATACACAGTTACACTATAAGGGTGAACATGGGGTGCAGTGTGTACCAGTAAGTAAGTCCATTTATTCATGTCTGAATAATGGTTCACATCATAGCAGAATTTTCAGAAACCTTCACAATCCAATGCTAACTTAGGCTGGGTCTACACTGATGGCAGCAAATTCGCTGCTGCCAAATCGATTGCTCTGGATCAACTGAGTGGTCTGAGAAGGTAAGTGTAGACCGGGCCTTAAAGCCTTCCAGTCCTATGTACTTAATGATGTTTTCTTGAATCAGGGCTTCTATGGGTGCAACTACCATTGAAGTCAAAAGGAGTTCTGAAGATGGAGCTTCTTCAAGAATCAAGCTAAAAAGATTATTTCAGGAGAACACGCAGGTCTATGAGACTTGATGTGTAGGCTCCCATCCCATGGTATGGCTTGCCTAATAACACTCTGTTTGCTCATTGGTGGAGCCTGCCTTTGGCTATTCATTCCACCATCCTGTAAAATACCATGCTTCCTCTAACAGTGGTTTTGCACTGGTTTCATGCAATTAGATGTGCTCTGGCATTAGTGAAAGGAGAATCAGGACCAGCTCTGTTCTGTTATAGTGCACAAACACCTGTGGTTTATTTTGTTTGGCTACATGCTAGATGGCAACTAACGGGGGGCCGAGACTCAGGTAAAGCTTACTCTGTCCATTAGGGGCCTCTCCAGTGATAACTTTTGAACGTACCACATGGGTTTAAAGCTATGATGGATACAATGAAGCTGTTCTACGCAACGTGTGATGCACAAGAGGAAACAAATTTATTTCACCTCCATTAACTTTGCACAGGAAAAAGGGCCCCAACTAGAGGCACAAAGGACAAAGAAAACACAAATAGAGAGGAGCATTTCCTAGTGGATAGAGCCTTGGAATAGGACTTAGGAGACCTGGCTTCCATTTCCAGCTCTCAGTGGCCTTGGGCAAGTTACTTTATCCCTGTTTGCATCAGTTTCCCCATCTGTAAAATGATACTGAAGACCTCGATAAAGCACTTTGAAATCTCTGGATGAAAAGCTTATGCAAGAGCTAGGGGTTGTTGTTGTAATTATTACCTTGTATCCTCGTGATACAATGATGGGATCAGACAACCCAGAGAGTGAGTGAACATGATAATGAAGACATCACTGTAGGACTTCTCTCTGCTTCTCTGGCAGAAATAGAATTTAGAAAATGAAAGCTCCTAGAATAGCTACATCCAACTAGCTGCTACATTAGACATAATTGATATTAGAGAGCTAACACTGGGCTCAGTTTGGTCATCACTTTCATCCATGCAACTAATGGGTGCTCTGTGACTATGGGGCCTATATCTGGTCCATTATCCAATCATACCTCTGGGCGGAGTTCCACTGACTCCTTAGATGCCTTTGAGGAGCAGTGGGCACTGTTGTGGGTTCTCTGCTCAGTGTACCCCTACGGATCCCTGATTTTTCAACCTTGGACCTCACTCCCATCCCTGTGTTTCCATTTGTTGTCCCCGGTATTCAGTTGCAACCTGGGGCCAACAGCTCAACTCCCTCTCTTCTTTGGCTCACCTGGAACTCAAGGCAGTATTTATTTGCATGTTGACAAGTAAGGTTTACAAGAAAAGAATTGTGGTGTAACAGGATATACTGGCTTGTAAGGCAGGCTATGTGGCCTGCAATCCAGGTGCTAGTTTCAGCCTACAGAATAGTTTTAGACAGCATGGAATGCTGGGAAAAGCAGGGATATAATGGCAGCCTCCCTCTTTGCAGTAAGAGAGATTGGGCATGAAACAAGAGTTGCTGTTTGGTGCTCCAGGTATCATCACCTGGGATGGGTTGCTTTGGACTGGTAGTTACAACCAAAGGGCTCGTGTGGCTGGTCTGAAAGGCAGAGATGGTGAAACACTTTTGTGGCCCCAGGGAGCTGCTCTCCAATGAGGATCTGAGAGACTGGCTGAGGGAGTCTCTGCAGAAAAAGGAGAAGGTTAATTGAGCTCTTGGTTTTTGTTGGACTTTTTTCTTTCCCCCAGAAGGGAACGACTTTGGTTAGGTTGACCAGGTGGCTCTAACCAATTAATTACCCAACTGCTGAAACTGAGGTAGTGAATAATCTGTTGCTGATGCTGTTTGAGATTGACTCTAGAAGTGTGGTAAGCGATGTTCCTCCCACCAAGAAGGGTGTATGGAAGCTTGGCAAGAGCAGTAGGAATCCGTTTTCTGGTTTCTGAATGAGCAGCATACTTGGCAGCAGCAGGTCTAAAAACATGCGCCGGGAGCCTGGGCATATTGTCCAAAATGCCTGGGCATGCTAGCAAACACTGAGTGAGCAGCAGAAGCAGGTGAGAGTCTGTCTGGAGGCAAGGAACAGTAGCCACGCGCTTGCACAGAAATATCTTGATTTTGGAACAGAAGTCCACACAAGCATCTGTGCTGAAGCTGTGCTATTGCAAAGTGACTATGATAAACTGGTCAGAAAAAAATTCAGATTCAAGGTCAATGAGCTAGAGCTGAGATTATTTTATTACCTATGCCACTTGTATAAAAACAGATTTAGCTCTTGATGCAAAATGAGTGGCTATGAACAATGGCAGAGATGTGCAGGAGCAAGAATACTGGATGCCAAAAAGCCAATAATGGAGATTTCTCTAATGTAATATCTTTTAACATTGAAACAGCAGTCTCAAACTTGCATGCTTTATATTTTTTCACTTTTATTTGCTAGGTAAATGCAGTTTATGAAATTCCAGGATAGAGAAATACTTAAGCATTCAGAGAAAAAGGAATCAAGGCTTAAATGAGAAAATACATTTCCTATTATTCAATTTTATTTGTTTTTGCAGTGGCATCTAGGAGTCCCAGTCATAGCCCAGGATCCCATTGTGCCAGGTGCTGTACAAAGAACAAAAAGATGAGCAGGAAAATATTAAATGTATGTAATTGTTAAAGTTACAGTACATTCATTATGGTAGCATCTCAGACCCATTATTCATATGTAAATAACTACCAGATGTTTGAAAAATTAAAAAGTATTTCATGAGAAAAATCCTGGTGTATAATAGCACTCCAGTTTCAATCCTGTGCTACAGCATAAGGGATGATTACTTTGGTTTATAAAACATGGAACTGAGACATGATTTATTTTGAAACTTCAACATTTGGGTGAAATTTCAAAGTTAAAAAAAATAGTGGGGACATTTTTGGGGGAAAATGTTTGCAAGCTTTGTTTCCCATTTTATTTTTTGAACAAACAAAACTTTTCAATATTTTTCAAATTTCAAAATTTTGTAAGTTTTAATTACAAATCAAATCAGGAACAAAATTCATCCCCCCCCCCTTTTTTTTTAAACAGCTCTAATATAGAAAACTATGAAAAAATATATGAATTTGTACATTTTCATAAAAAATTATGTTGGTACCCCAAGCAACCAACATATTCCTCCAAAATAATGTCACCCATTTAGACTTTTGTCCAACTTTTCCTTGTTAGCCATTGATTTCTGTCTTCCAGAAATATGCTTACAAATCTTGTCTTAACTCTAAGCATGAGTCCTACTGATTTCAATGGACCCATGCCTGGGTCACATGTGTAAGTGGTTCGCTAGGTTGGGGCCTGGGATCACACAAATCCTCTGATCAGATCAGTGAAATAGGGGACTCAGATCTTAAGGCCAGAAGGGACCACTGTGATCATCTAGTCCAGTGGTTCTCAACCACGGGTACGTCAACTTGTCTAGATATTTGCCTAGTTTTACAACAGGCTACACAAAAAGCACTAGCAAAGTCAGTACAAATGAAAATTTCATACAGACGATAACTTGTTTATACTGCTCTTTATACAGTATTAAAAGTAACGTAATGTGTGTATAAGCACTGTATTAAACGGGTTGTATGTCACTTACTAATGCATGCAGGCATGTTATTGAGATTGAAGTTGTCGTGGTGTGTATGTGGCTGCGATTTACATATTGAGATATTTTTAAAACAAGGAGCTGGAAGTGACAACAGTGAAATGACTGGAAAAAATTATCAGTTCTGTGAAGAGTATATTGCTTTTGGATTCACATCTGCAAATAATGATCCGTGTCAAGCTTTGTGGAGAAACTCTATCAAATACCAGTATGGAGGCCATGCATTTGCAATGACATTTGAAGACAAAACACCCTGTGCATACAGGTAAACCAGTAGATTTTTTTGAAAGAAAGCTTTGAGTTGCCAGCTTAAAATGAAAAAAAGCTGTTGGAAGCGCTGTGCCATCAGCACATAGTTTTTAAGTGAAGTGAAACTTAGGGTATGCAAGACAAATCAGATTCCTGAAAGGGGTACAGTAGTCTGGAAAGACTGAGAACCACTGATCTAGTCTGACCTCCTGAAAAACATGGGCCATAGGATTTCCCAGGATTAATTCTTGTTTGAACTAGAACATATCTTCTAGAAAACCATCCAATCTTGATTTAAAAATTTCCAGTGATGCAGAATTCTCCAGGACCTTTGGTAAATTATGCCAATGGTTAATTACTTTCACTGTTTAAAAATTTACACTTTTATTTTAAACTGAACATTTCTAGCTTCGTCTTCCGACCATTGGGTCATGTTATCCCTTTGCCTGAGAGACTGAAGAGCCCTCATTAGCAAATTTCTGTTCCCCTGGTAAGTATTTATAGACTGTAATCAAGTCACCTCTTAACCTTCTCTTTGTTAAGCTAAATGAAAGTCCTCTGAACAGTGTGCTTTTCCTTTTTTCTACCCACTGTGTGAAAGTGAAACATAGTAATTGGATGGCTATGGCCTGGATTTAGCTGGATACTGATGTTATTCATCATCTGCTAGTTGTGGAACATATCCACAATTTGATGAGGTGAAGTACTGCAGCTTTACCATTTAATTAAGGCAGAAAAGTCTTGTGCCTTGCGCTGTGACATAGCCCAGTTGGACTATTCCACAAAAAGCCCTATTCATGGCTTCCTGAGAATGTAATTCTGGTGGTGCCATGATGCCAGGGTGTTGCCAGCTGCCCTTCCCTTGGGCGGGCTCCCTGAGGTATTAGTGGCAAAATGCATGTCCTCCAGCCCCCAGCCAACACACAAATCTCTGAACGCATAGATAGAGGTACTTGGGAAAAAACCCAACATTTTCCAATGCAACACAGGGACAATTTTCTTCCTTGAATTTTGGGAAGAAAATGTGTCCATTCTTCTGGCACTTATATTCAGGGGCCACATTCCTGTGGCAATGAGCCTCTGAGCTTGGGCCTACAAACTCTGGGTCACACTAGACTAAAAATAGCTGTGGGCTCTGAAGCCTAGCAAGGAGTGGGGAGAGGCAGGATTCAGTACCTGAGTTCCTGCCTGAGTTGCAGCTTAAAAGTGCTTTTTGGCATGGGAGCACAAGCGCAAGTCTGTCAGCCTGAACTTGGAAGCTCACTGCTACAGTCTGCCACTGGCTGGGCAGATCTCTTCGAGATCCAGGGGAAATGCAGGAAGGTGTTTGACGGTTCCTAACCCTCTGCACCGAAACTTCTATTTTGACAAGAATCCACTCCCTAAGTGCCTGGTTGTGTTGGGTTTGTTCATTATTATAGGCATTGGAGGGGTATTATTCATCAAATTCTGCCCTTCAGCTAGGACATTGACATGGGGGGTGGCAGACTGTATGGCACGAAGGGCAGTTGTGCTTGCCTTCAGGAGCTCATGTGGCTAATGAAAAACAGTCTAAGTCAGAAGCCTGTCTTAAACTTTATTTTTATGAAATCAGAAAAAAACTAAGGTGCATATTTATGTGATTGTTCAGTACAGCTATTCAAGCTTTCAAAAAATGTAAAGATTCAGAAAAATGAAACTTATATATCTTAACATGAAAGCGCTGTGCAATGTAAAGATTGTTCATAAAACGAAAGCTGAAGTCTTCTCAGAAAATGGCATCTGAATTCTTCTGCAAAGTCATCCCGGGTCAGTTCTGAAAGCAAATTACTTTCATATTACAGGAGAATTAGGTTCTCTTTTTTCATGGGACATGCTCATCCTTTGGTGTGATAAAATTATTTTCAAATAAAAAGAGAAATTTTCACAAGCTGCAGTTGATGCTCCAAACAACAAGACCACTACAGACATTTAAAAAATACATAGGAAAGCCTCCTTTAAATTCCTTTGCAGCACTTAGCACTTCTTTAGAGTCTTTGCAATTTCTCTTATCTATCTGTAGTTTAAATTCAGCCAGTTCAACTTCCACTTTCTCAATATCTAATCCAAGGAAGTCAATCAAAGCATGCAGTAATTCCAATTTCAAGAAGTCTACAGAGCTAGTGGAATAGATTGCTGACAAGCCTTTGTATAACTTGACTTTCTCAGAAAATCTCCTTTGCAATTCACCACTGGTTTCATCAGTCAATTCCCGATGAATCTTGAATCATTGATGCTCATTTGCACTCTTGAATCTTAGCAAGTGATCAGTGACTATGGCATCTTGAAATTTGAGGGGCAATATCTTGGCTCTTTTAATGGCACATCTAATGTTGATGCATCATCACATACATCTTTCAATACAAGCTGTTTAGATGAAATCTCTGAGGAAAAAATCTTCAAACGTCTCTGGAGATCTTCACAGGCAACAGTAACTAATTCAACTTTTAGCAAGGAGCCTTAGTTCATTTTGAAGGTAATTGTTCACAAAAACACTTCAAAAACATTCTTATAACCTCAGCTAAGAACAAGAATGTGGGTGATTCTGTAGCTTCCAACAGCCCTCTTGCTTCAATGGATGGGTCGCCATATCCATTCATGAAGTTTGACAGAATACTCTGAATCTCTTCCAAATTATTGAGGAACAAAAGGTGACCAGTCCATCTTGTTTATGTGAGTGTTTACATGTGCTGGCCTGTGTACAGCACAATCACTTCACGCCTAAAACAAATCTCTATACAGAGATACAATTTGAGAACATATCTGCCACTGCTGATTTCTTCTCATACACAAGTAACCACCAGATTTAACTGGTGATTCAAGCAGTGTGTGTAAGGTATATTCCTGTTTAATTTCTGTTGTAAAAGCATTTATACCTTTTCTTTTCACCCTGACATAACTCTGGCACCATCAAAGCAAGACTGGTGTTTATGGATGTCTTTCAAAATGTGTTGTGTAATATCTTATGCGGTGAAGCTAGGCAATTGGGTTCTTCCAATAAATCTCTCTTTGGAGTCTTTGGCTTTCCCATCAACAGAGTAATGTGAATTTTCTACATTCACAACATCCCTTATAATGTCATATTTCATGCACAAGAACTTGACATCGCTTTTCTGAAAATCTTCAACAATGTCTTCCAATACCATCTTCCACATAACGGAAATTATTTCATTATGAATTTCAGCACAAGTGTACTTTGCATTTCTGGAATGGTTTTCTAAGCATCCTTGAATTTTGGAACTTGGCCTGCAGTAAACTTGAGTAGGTTGATGAAAATTCCTGATGAATTGTTCAGAAAAAGATTTAATCTTTGAAGTTTATGATATCTTGATCTCCTCTCAGAGGCAACTCATTTATCACAGCAAACTGGAGAATTTTTGTCAAGGTTTTTAAATAGTACCTGTTTCTTTCAATTTGTGTGGATGACACGAAAGCAGCAATTGTGGCACCTAAAAAAGGAAATTATGGTAAAATAAACATAATCAAATTCAAAGTTCAGTAATGTTACTGAACAAATTAATAAACTGAAATAATAAAATAAGTAAATATGTTGTATGTTGGATCTGCCACATCAAGTTTTGGAGCATTCCTCAGGATAAGGGATTTAAAGTTCATAGGTGCTAAACAGTCTGTTTTGTTGTTATTGTTTTTTCCCCCCTCTTGGCATGGTGACTCATGATTATTCACGGTGAAGAAAATTCCCTCCTTTCTTAGTTTTCGAGGACTAGGGTTTCTTTTCATTTTCAATGTTTTCCCATTAATGTAATGGTCCACCATTGTCTTTTCCTGGGTTGTACAACATAAGGTACTTGGAGCTAATCCCATCTGCCTGAGGCCTCTCCCTGCCTGATTTCTTCACCATCATCTCCTTCAGGTGGTGTTGAATTTTTCAGCACAAATTCTGAGCACAGTTTCATATCCATAAATACACAAATTCATAACCACAGTTTGGGGACACATCTTGTAATGACCATTAGATTCAGAACATTACAAGCTTTCATAAAAAATGTTACTTGACTTACCTTTATTTATATACAATAATACTGTATACAACTGGTCTTTCAATTGCATATTCTTTGGGGTTCAAAGCCCCTATTCTCTCATTGGGGTTTCTGGACCCTGATTGTCACAAAAATGCAGAAATAGCAAAAATTTACTTGTAGGTTATCTTTTCCCTGCTGCAGTCCAATCAGCCATTGCATTCAAGTGGAGTAAGCTGTTTTCATGTTTGATCAAACCTTTGTCTTGAGAGAGCGCATTTTTCCCAAATAGAAACAGACCTTAACAATCGACAGTGTTAAGGAGTTCTCCTTGATTCTGTCTGCACTAATGACACAGTCCCTGGACAGTCAATTTCTTCTGGGCTCTACAGGAACATTCCAGTTCTGTAATGCAGTCATCACACTGCACTGAGCAGAAATATAGTCAATAAAACACCCATCCGGCCCCTGCTGGCTACTGGAATTGTGACTACTACTCTGTGGCCTAAGGCCTATAATCACTTATCTGAGGAAACTCATACTAAGAAACGCGGTAGAAGCCCTGGAACACATTTTAGTTCTATGAGTGGGAGGGAAACAAAAATTCATGTGATGACAGTGAGGGAGCAGTGCCCCCTCATTCCATTCCTTAACTACGTGGCTTAGCACCTAAAAGCCTTATCCCCCTTGTGCAAGGCTCTGTACAATTATATCCCAAAAAATGAGTTCCTGCCTGAAAAAGATTACTGTCAGAGTAGTTTACAGCTGTGGATTAGTGCAAACCAGTGAGAGCATGCGCGTAATTCTGTCTCACCATGCTTTGGTTTCCAACCATATCAAAAGTTGGGTTCAGCAATATACTGGGTCATGCTTTTATTCTCTTTAAGAAATTGTACCAGTTTCATGACGTTGCTGAGGGTGCCTATAGTATCAAGCTCCATTTCCAAAAGTAGTTAGGGAGTCTAATTCCTATAGGGGACATGAAAAGACAATCACATTTACACTGTGACCCTCCCAGAAACACATGTGAAAGAAGACAAAAGCTGCCAGACATTAAATCTATGGCTACACCAGAACTGCTTCTGTCAACCATCAAAAACATGAGCTAGCAGTGTACATGAGGAATGTATTAGAGTATCTGGAAGTTTTGGAAGAATCATTGACTGGCAGAAGAGAGATCAGCATGGCATTATGTTGCCTGACCCCGTCTTCCCTTCCCTTCCTCAACCCGCCATTTACATAGGTGACCTTAATAGCCATCATGAACACTGGGGATAAAGCTCAAATGACATACAGCTCAAATGTCACAGAATGGGCCTCCCTCAAAGACGTCCACTTGTTCTATGAGCTGAAGCAATCCAGATCTTTTTGGTCTGCAATGTGGACATGGATCACTACCCTGATCTATGTTTTGTGACCCATAACAGCGCAGGTATCTCACTGGCCACAACAAGAACCATTCTGAGTCACTTCTTGCATAGCCAACACCACCCAATTATCCTTCAGATCGGCCTGGAAGTGCCTCTGTTGCAGTTGGCACCAAAGCTGAATTGGAATTTCCTCAAGACTGACTGGTACTTTGGAATCAGAATATAGAATCCTATGGCTCAACCCAATACCTAGAAACTTTGGCCATTTTGCAAACATTCTAAAATCGACTGCTAAGAATTACATGTGCGGTCACTGCAAGGCCTTCATCCCCTTGTGCACAAAACAATCAGAGTTCCTCCTGAGGGAATATGGAAGGACTGGTGAACCAGATAATGCCACTGCACTGCTTGAGTCCTTCAATTCAGCATGCCTGGAAAGGTGGAGAGAGACTGTTGAAAGTCTTGATTTCACCAAGTCGAGTTGCAAGGCATGGGCTCTTTTGTGGCAATTTGGAGGATCCCAGCCAGTAAAGAGATGCTTAACCTAGCTGATCAAAAATACTGTCACCTCTCCTCTTCTTTCTAACAGCAAGATGCCAACAGACAAGATTACATTGCCAGGAGGTCCAGCAGGAATTCTGCAGAAACTTTCACCAGTGCCCGGAGGAATCTCCACTCTTCTCTCTGTCCAGGAGATCACTGATGCGCTGTTGGAAACCAAACGCCAGAAAGCTGCAGGGTTTAATGACATTCCTCCAGAGTTTCTTAAGAACCTGGGAAAACAAGGGCAGGAAGGGCTGGCGGAGCATTTTACTGCCATGTATTGAACTGAGGAAGTGCCAACAAGCTGCCAACAGTCAACAGTGGTTGCCCTGCTGAAGCCTGGGAAACTCCCAAAGGTTGCAGCCAGCTACTGCCCTCTCTTTCTGGTCTAAAACATTAGCAGGTTCATGGAACGAGCTGTGCTCCACTCTCTGTCTGACATTATCAAAGATATCCTCCCAACGGAGCAGGCAGGATTTTGCCCAAAGAGGAACTGCTGTGACCAAGTGGTTTCATTCACTGCCCACATCGAGGCAGGATTCTGATATAAAGTTGAAGACAGGGATCTCCCTAATTGATTTGCCTTTGACATGAGACACTGTCGAGAGACAGGGCCTCCTCCTTGAGATCTCCTGCATCATTCACTGCCGGCAAACAATCTTTCTCTTGGTGGCGATGATCGGGGACCACCGCTTTAAGATACACCTTACTGGACAGATCAGAAAACCAAAACCTCTTAACTTGGGCATCTCTCAGGGCTCCATCATGGCCCTGATGCTTTTTAATTTATACACTGCAGATATATCAAGGACACAGTCAAGGAAATTTGTGTATGTAGATGGCATTACTCTAGCTGCTCAACACACAAGCCTCCATACCATCAACTGCACCATAACCCGCAATCTTAATATAATGGCTAATTATTTCCGATGCTGGAAACTTAGGCCTAACCTGAAAAAAAAACATGGTGACCACTTTCCATCTGAACAATAAAATGGATACTACCAAAATTGATGTGCAGTTCTGCGGGGAGCGTGTCATCCATGAAGCTAACCCAAAGTATCTCAACGTTACACTGGACCAGAGTTTGACCTTCCGACAACAACTCAAGAACACCCATGATAATTTCAGGTCTCATCTGGAGCTTATTAGGAGACTGGCTGAAACATCATGGGGCTCCAATTCATGGACCCTACGAACAGCAACAATTGCCTTA
This sequence comes from Mesoclemmys tuberculata, assembly GCA_007922155.1. Lineage (NCBI taxonomy): Eukaryota > Metazoa > Chordata > Testudines > Chelidae > Mesoclemmys > Mesoclemmys tuberculata. The sequence goes on along the minus strand of ML675627.1, from coordinate 10,741,236 downwards.
GTACGCTCTGCTGCTGAATAGTGTGCGCCAGGATGGTTTCAAAACAGTGGCAATAAACTTCTTGATACTCAACTCAAGAAGCCATATACATAGAGTCAGGGAAACTCAAACCAATCCTCGTTGACTGGTTCCTGGTCCTATCGCACATCCAGTCTCCACAGATTAGAAGAGTTGCCCAGACAGCTTGCTTTCCTAACCATGTCAATGCAAATATGAAGATCCCCTTGCACAATGACCTGTAGAACCCACCAAAGACAAGATTTAAATCTCGCAACCCTCTATGGAACTGCATCAAGACCCATACAATCAACTTCGATGCTGAAGCTCAATGGAGAGCCACATAGAGCATTTCGACTGCTCAAAACAAACAGGTGGTCTTGATGCTGATGAGGAACGATGAGGTTTTGATTTATGTTGGAAAGACTGGTGCAGCTTGAATCACATTGGGACATCTCTTGAGAGATGTGGACAGCCCCTTTTAAATGGAAAACGAGGCAAATGCCTGCATGCGATTGTGGTCACCACTCACTAACGATGGAGCACATCAGATCTGAGTATTCCCTTCGTTCTTTTGCTGGGGATCTAAAGGACTTTCACCGGCTCTCTGCTGTGACAATGTGCTGGCTATCAAACTTAGATTGACATTTGTAATCATTACCTTCCCAAGCCATACTAAAGAAGATGATTCTCATGGGAATATGTCATTTAGGCCACTGGTAGTTAGGTGCCTAAATATCTTTGAGGATCCTGGCGTCAGGAACTCTTGAAAATCTTATCTTTGATGACTACGCTAACAGTACAAGAGACAGGAGAGCTTATTTTCCCCCTCCTATCTACTCCAGCCATTAAACTCTGTGTAACAGACAATAGGTTTTTTAAAAAAACACAATTATTTATTCCACTGTTCCTTTTTTGCAGAAACGTTTAACTTGGCTCAGTTACAGTGCAATCCTTGGCTTACAATAGAGCAGAACTGAAAAACATTAAAGTTTATAGGAATAATTCTTCAAATTAAAATTGCCTTTTCATCCCAGAGATTTGGGGGTTTTTTTGTGTGTGTGAAGCTATCAAATATTTAATAGCAGACCTTTACATAAAAACAATTTTATTAAACAAAATTTAAAAATACAGCTGCTTAATTTGTTGGCATCAATCCTTGAAAGTTTGCTGCTGACACAATTGCTACTTATTTGTGGGAGAAAGAATAGAATAACTTTAGGTAATATACTGTTTTGGGTTTTTTCAATATAGATAAACCTAAAACAAATCAGATCTAAAAATACTGTAGTTTTTAGAACAGAATAGTAGGTTGTCAGTTTAAATATGATTGGGACAGAGACTGATTCCATAGCCTAGTGGTTAGGGCAACCACCTGGAAAGTGGGAACCCTATGTTATAATTCCCCACTCCAGTGAATATTTAATTTAATTATACAAAGTGAAATAGCTTCAACAGGAGAAATTGTGAGACCCTTCCCCAGAATATTCCATAGCCCAGTGGTTGGGGCACTCTTGTAGGACCTGTGAGACACAAAATCAGATCCCTACTCCCCATCAGGCAGAGTGGGCTCTCCATTGGCCTAAAGGTTAGAAGGCGAGGCTTTCTCTCAGTTTTTCTTGAAAAACAGCTAATCTTCCTTAAATGACTAATCCCAGGAGAGGGTTCACAGCTGGGAATTCTGAGTGGAGAGGGAAACCTCCCTTCTGTCCAGAGTTAAACTATTCTCTTCAAAGGGAGTTAGGCACCTAAGCCCTTCCCCTCTCCTGAGCGTTTCCTACTGGCTGCTTTAGTCAGTTACCTGCTCAGCTTGCTGACTTTTGTCAATTCCATTCTTAAGTGCCTGAGTCTCTCCCTAAACCTGCATTGTTTAGGATCCTGGGTCCTACCTTGGGGTTGCTGATTCCACTCAGCAAAAGGATGCCTGAAAGTTACGTGCTGCAACACTCACCCTTGTAAATGTCACCGCTGGTGCTCCCAGGGGATTTTCAAAGCAAATGTTTAATTACAGCCATCTTCTTTGACCGCTCTGGTGTTGGTTCTGGGCCATGGGGGTGGCCACACATTTGGGAATGTCAGATATGATCATTTCCTTTGCTGATTCAGGCAGGCCGTCAGGTCAAATCACCATACCCACCACCACCGTATTCCTTCTCCTTATCCCTTCAAACAAGGCATGAACTCCAAGCGCCTTTCCTGTGTTAATATCCCATTCATGCCTTCACCCAATGTCCAGTGATCCACATCCTCAAAAGGGCTCCACAATCCAACCCTGTCAAAGTTAATCCATTTTATTACAAGCAGAATTTCTCAGCTATGTGAAGATTTGAGGCCTGAGTCTGATCTTATGTACGCTGGTGCAAATCCAAAAAGATTCCATATAAATCGATAGAGATATATGATCTAAATCCAAGGAGATTCAGGATGGTGATGTCTATTAAAATAACCATGTTACGAAGGGTGAAGCATTTAGTTTTGTGTCTTAATAACATTTCATAATATGAGGCAGTACAGCTCTAGGGTAAGGAAAGATACATTCATTTAACGGTCTTGGGGAAAGAATACATGGCAAGCAGGCAAGTTGAGGAATGGTTGCTAATAGTGGAAAGCACAGAAGTCCTTTGTCAATATAGCTTCAATAAACTATATTTACTTGGAATAATGGGGGATTGGCCACATTGTTTTTTATACACTGTATGTTAAAGAGGATAGTTGAAAATATAATAAACTTTTAGGAAGGAGATTTTGTGTGCTTTCGTTGCATTGGTGATTTTTGCTACCATTAATACTTCCAAATAGAACTGGCTGGGAATTTTTCAATTAAAGCCTTTTATTGAAAAATGTCTGATTGGTTGAATTCAAAACCTTTTGCAGGAATTTGTAGCCCAGTGTTTAAGGTACGTGGGATGTGGGAGATTCAGATTCAGAACTCTACTCTGCCTGATTCAAAAGATCTTGGTTTCATCACAATGTGAAATGTCAACCTTTTTTGAAATCTCAAAAATTTTAGAGGGATGGGAAAACAGCTCCCCAGTCAGCTCTTTCCAAGCCTTTCCAAATTATTATTTTCTATTAAGAACCTCTATTTTTTATAGAGAACAGCCCTTGCAACAACAAACAAACGGAGACAACAATAATTGGATTCATCCTTCTATTGTTTCTAGCACCAGCAAACTGATATAGTAACAACAGAGGTGGTTCTGAGCCATGGAGTTCAAAAGTGTTCCAGGACTTTCTGATCTAGGTGTTGCACCTCAGCTAAACAATAATATTTATATGTCAATGTATAACTGGAAAAATTGAGTATATTTGTATAAAGAAAGAAGCTTCCAGTAAGCCTGACATTGGGGCTTGTCTACATGGTGGAGTAATGGGGAGTAATGTAAAATAAGAGGATGTGATTTCTAAAGCTCATGTTTTGCACATTAATTGGTCTGCCTGGACCCTGCTGGTGCGCACTAACAGCACCATGTTAAAGTGCACTAGCGAACCTACATGGACCTACATGGACCAATTCATGCATAACATGTTAGCGCACTTTAGTAATCATGCACCAGCAATGTGAACTACTGCGTCGCGTAGACAACCACCCAGTCAGCCACAGAACTAGGATCAGACATTGTGCACCTGTTTCTTGGTCCTCTGTTGAGTTTATATACGGATATCTGTAGGGATTGTTTCTCAGGCAGGTAGGAGATTTTTGTCTTTTCTTTCAAAAAGAATAGAAGGCATCAAATTCTTCACTGGAAATGTCTGTGAACAGCAGATGAAAAAGAATATAAAAATGTCTGCCTTGAACAGTCATTCAATATATGCAGTCTCACAAATAGTCACTCAGGGCTTGTCTACACTTACAAAGCTTGATGCACCAGTGCAGCTGTGCTGCCGTAGTGCTTAGTGAAGATGCTACCTATGCCGACAGGAGATTTTCTCTCCTTGATATGGGTACTCCACCTCCCTGAGAAGCCCTCCCATTGACATAGCACTGTCTAAATCAGGAGTTTGGTTGATATAACTGCATCGCTCAGGGTGAAGAGTCTGAGCTACGTAGTTATACTAACATAAGTTTGTGATGAAGTGTAGACCAGGGCTAAATCTTCACCCAGCTCTGACAGCTGGAAGGTCTTTGACAAGGAGAGCAGAAAGGACGACTGAAGGTGTATGTGGGATGTCCTATGCTCTATAGGATGACATGTAAATGGAATTAGGTTTTAAGAGACAGTTTCGTTTAGTAGACAGGTCAGTCGGAAGACCTACATTCTATTCCTGTCTCTGCAACTGACCTGTGGTGTGACTTTGAGCAAGATGTTTTGTTTTTCTTTTTTCCCTGACACATTATATGTCTGATTCATATAGACTGTAGGGCAGGGCTTATTGCTAAATGTGTGCTTGTACAATGCCTAGCACAACAGGTGGCACTGTAGTATAAACAGTAAATATAATATAATCAGCCTATGGCTGATGGAGTTATAATGTATGGTGATTTGTGTACATAAGATTCCTCTTCCTTTCCATTTTCTTACTATTCCAGTACCTTCGTTTGCATCGATGATATGGTAGCCCATAAATATTTGCAAGGTGTAATGAGTGTGTATGTTTTACAGATTAGCAGAATTGTCCGTACATTATTAGAACCTGGCAAGATCATGGCATTCATTTGCATTGTCAGTTGAATGTGTGATCATTTTTCTTGTTGATTTAAACTGGATGTTCTCAAACTGTGGTCTGGAGACCACGAGAGGCCCACGAGCTCCATTCATGTGGTCCATGGAAGGGTTGCAGAACAAATTGCATGTCGGCAGCTGTTCTGCCCTACTGGCAACACTCCTTCTCCCCACCCTCTTCCGACCACGTGGGACCAGCAGCACCCAGACTGAAGCTGCTCCTGGCCCCAAGCAGTACCACATGGCAGCTGCTTCCCCCTCCCAGCCAAGACCCCCAATGGTCCACCAAGACCCTTAGCAATTTTCAAGTGGTCACTGAAAAAAAAAGTTTGAGAACCACTAACTTAAACAAATCCAGTACCTCCAGTACTGGGTACTTATTCTAAGAGTTAGAAAATAAGTTGGCTAAACTTCATTCTATGCATAAAAAATCAAACATTTCCTGATAGGGAGCTTGTAAATTTTGTTTGTGGTAAAATTGCTATATCTAGCATTCTCCTTGATGAATTTAATGACCATGTTGTGACTTGTGTACTGTGAAAATCAAACAATAGAAAGTGGCAAGCTGAAAGCTCCATGGAATAAGAGGGACATCTAAAATTCATCCTGTGTTAAATTCATTTTGATGATCAAAGCCTCCAGTTTTGTAGGGTCTTTTAAGGCTCCCAGTACACCTGCTGATGTCTTTGATGCACAGACTCAAAAAGGCAAGGCTGTTAGGAAGGCAATGTCAAAGTGAAATCTTAAGCAAAAGGGGGCCATTACAAAACCAATAAAGTGACGTTTGATGAAGTTCTGGGAATCTGGACCTATTTCAAACAGAGCTGCCTGAATAGCTGAATATTTTGTTCACATGTGGGTCTGAAAAAGCAGGAGGAAAAAAAAAGAGTTTTGAAATCTTCAGCGAATGCAAATATGAGAAATTTTAATTTTCTGTTGAATGAAACCTTTTGTTTTTGACTGAGGTTTAGAAAACATTTAAAAACCTTTTAAAAAAGAATATGTAGGGAAATTCCTTACCAAAACATTTTTCTGCAATGAAAAGTCAAAACACTTTGTTTTAGAAATGCCAAAAATGAACTAACCTGACATTTCTGAAAATGCTTCTTTTTTTGATCAAAACAATTTTTCAAAATTGACTAGAATCTGCAAAGTTTTTCAGTTGAGCAGAAGCTGCATTTTTTCCCCACGTATAAAAAAAAGGAATTTCATTAAAATCTTTGCCTAGCTCTAATTTCAAGGGGTCAAATTCAGCTTATGGCACATTTAACATACAGGAGCATGACAGTGACAAATAACTATAAGGGAGTCATCCAGACTCTTTTTAATTTCAGAAAGGGAACAAAGTTGGACTCAAGATTTGGGCAAAGGTTTGTGTCAGATCATACCCAATTCATATCTATTCACTGAAAATGATTATGATAGGTCTGGAGTTATCATAATATATTACGCATCATACATTTCACAATAATTTTAGGCATCTCTTCCAATCTTCTTTTAGGTTTCAGAGATTGCCATTATATCGTCCTTCTAAACAGCTTTCCCCTCACAGAGTCAGACTGGGTTTTTTTATATGAAATCATGCACCTGACACAGAAAGCCTTTGCAACTTTTCAGTCCATGTCTCCAGGATACATGATACTGTCTTCTGTTATAGAGGTTTTATCTATGTGAATTTATGAGTAATCAAAAATTCGCAAAGTTAGGCTGGTCCCTACAAATATTTACACCATACCATCCTATCATGTATTCTGAAGACAAGAAATCAGTGACTATATTCTGAATGCATCACACATTTTATGGAAAAGCTATTTTAGTAATATTTAAGTGTTTAAATCTGCAACGTGTCTATTTTTCATACCCTTCAGTTGGATGGTGGATAGGTTGTTACTTGCAGTTCTGCCAAACCAAAGCTTATGGTAACTTTACTTTTTGCGAGGTGGTATCAGGAAATAAGCCAAATGGAGACGTGGTCATCCAGGTGATAGATGGACTGGTCGAAAGAGTATAACAGAAAAGTGCTCTTACTACAAAGCTATACTTTACTTAGGCTGAAGCACAACTCGAGAGTGTTCTTACTTTAAATCTACACTTTTACTTAGGCTCAAGCACTCACACATGTCTGAAACAGATTAATAAAACACCCCAACCCTCAACCCTTAATAATTACTGAACTCTGGGTTGACTTTTGAGTGGAAACAGTGACAGCTTTCCGATTGGCCTGATGTTCCAGCTGTCTTTGGCATATCCAGAAGCAGTGTCGAAGAAGAGATCCCAAAGAGTTCAAGCCTATCCCCTCATATTTATCCTTGTTAGTAGACAACAGGTTAAGAAAGAGGAAAAAAAGTTTCCAAGGCTAGTCCTAAGGTCGCCAGAGTACTTAATTAACTAGATGTGTTCCTACAGGATCTGCGTATCTTGAGGCCTGCACAAACATCTCACAGAGGGCATGAATAAATAGGCTTAGTCTTTTCCTGAAACACAGTCCCCAGCATCACCAGAGCATCATGGAGGGGTGCAGGGTCAGGAAAAGGTTGGGCAAGAGGCTCCCCTCCTCTCCTGGCTTAGTCATGCCAAGGCTGCACAGGCCTGCAGAAAGTCCTACCAAGTTTGGCTGATGTTAACAACAAGTATGATAATCAATATTACACTATCATGTGGTCTCTGGCACTTTTACTGGTCTATCAATATTTCTCCATACAGGGGGGCCTATGTTCCCATGGCTGAGATCTCTGGAGTCCACAAGATATGCTAGCTATTCAGAACTCTTGCATCTTGCACATCAGGTCACTTGTTTAAGTGCCTAAATATGGACTTGGGGCTGGATGTTGAAAGGCACAAAGGAAAGTTATTTCCTATTGAAAGTGAATGGGAGTTAAGCACCCAACTGCTCTGTGTGTCACTGAAAACCCTTCCCCTGACAATTATAACTTGAGGCACCCATTTCTGAAAATCTGATAAAACCATTATACTATAGCACACCATAATGTATTCTGTGGGCATGGGGACAAAGGAGGTCAGTGCTGGGCCACATTCCTAGGAGGCTGGGGATTAGGCCCGAGCTTTGGACACAAATTGTTCTTCATGGAACCCCTGGCTTGGGCTAAATGGGCCATGTACTACACAAGCAATAATTATACACTGTTTACAGCAGCTTCCTGCCATTGAAGTTAGAGAGGTGGGAAAGTCTGGGGCAGGGCAAAATGACCTGATCAATAGGTACCATCTTAACTGGGTATTAATATGGCTATGTTCCCCCTCCTATTGCTCCCCTCACCAGCTGGACAAAGAATGTGGTAAGAAGAGTGTTATGTCTTCTTTCCCAGACAGCATGCCTGGTAGGGAAAGCTTGAGATCTCTCCCCCTGGTTCTTCCTTTGTAGTTAGTTCGTTAAGGGAATTTATGGTTATTTCTGCTGTTAAGATAGCAAAATTCACAGCAAAAATGCATATGCCATGCAGGTTGAATGGTAAATAACAAATGGGGATGGGCATAATTATATGCCTTTTATTTATTTTATAATTATTTATATTAGCAAATAGAGGTTTTATGGGGTGTTGTAGAAGTGAGTGTATTTACATATTATTTTAAATAAAAAGTTGCAAAGTAGTGAACTCAGGGCTCACTTTGTTGGTCATGAGGCAAAGGAAATGAGTGGACTAGAAACTGTAACCAAATAAACGCTCCTTTTCACTCCACCTGGCTCAATCTCTCTCTTCAACTGGCCCTGCAACACATTCTACAATAATAATAATAACAATAATTAATAGCAATGATTAATCACATTTAATTTGTACTGTGATAATGCACAGGAACATCAAATATAGAGCAGGACCCCACTGTAATAGACTCCATACAAACACAACAAAAAGATGTTCCATGATCAATGAGTTGACAATCTAAGTGTCAGACAGTAGGTGGATACAGACAGAAAGGAGCCTAAAGAAACAATGAGACAATAGTGCTCACCTGATTATCTCAGCACACCAGCCGCCTAACTGTTAGCTAGTTTTTTTGTATGTAGTGTTAGTCGCCATGTTGGTCCCAGGATATTAGAGAGACAAGGTGGGTGAGGTAACATTTTTTATTAGACTAATTTCTGTTGGTGAAAGAGACAAGCTTTTGAGCAACATAGAAGAAGAGATCTGTGTAAGCTCTAGAGAGTCTAGTTTTTTTGTAGGCTTTCCGGCAGAAGAATTTTGCATATTCCGTGTCAATATATTCAAGAGGCACCAGTGTTCTGAGTGGCTGTATAGCTATATCGGTTCAAGGAGTCCAGCCCTTTTCAAAACCACATTACCTATTTAGGTACCTAAATATGAATTTAGGAGCCTACTTTTATTTTATTTTATTTTATTTTATTTTATTTTACTTTATTTTAAATCTTGGTCCATCTGTCTGGCTGCCAAATGCATGAGGATGGGGGTTGTTTTTCTATGCCTAAAAATATCACAGTTTTAAAGTCTAATATCTTGGAATAGAGGCAAATTCTGTGCTGTGGAAATCTCCCTTTACTAATGTTATAAATCTCTTTGATGAAATCTTTCCCCATTGAAGTCACTGGGAGATTTGCCATTAATCTCAATGGTACTAGGATATCATCCTTTATTGCTCAGCCAAGAGGGACATGAGCTATCTGACTTCAAAACCTGTTGTCCAAGATTTCAGAGTAACTGCACCTTTGACCCCTCTATGGTCTATTCAAGAGATGCCCCCCTTGAAGCATGGTCCTTCAGCTATCACCTCTCTTTGGACAGGCACTCCCTCTGTCCTTCTTCCTCCAGACTGGGGATTTAGGCATGCAGTCACCCTGAAAATGACAATGATTATCTCAACCTTAACTCAGCACCTGCAGTTTTAGTGTCTCCCACGGGCAGTAAGAGGGTTAACTGAAAACAGTATGCCTTCACAAAGCAAAATATGCTTATTTTTAGGATAAAAGAATTACAGAGAAAACATATCTTAAAAACACCAAAAGGTCTACACTCTTGCTAAAACAACAAGAGTTCTGTAGCACTTTAAAGACTAACAAATTTATTTGTTGCAGGCATACGCTTTTATGGGCTTTAACCCACTTCGTCAGATGCAGGGAATGGAAATCAGATAGGTGGTATATATGTACAGTCAAGGGGAAGGTATTTTACAGTGCTACAGAACTCTCATTTTTGCTGTACACAGACTAACACTGCTACCCCTCTGCAACCCTTACTAAGGTTTCCCAGGGGCCACATGGAGCACCCCTGGAAAGTTCTTCTTGGTTAAAAGTTCATGTCAGATTGTTGGATCAAAATGAGGAACTCTCTGCCAGTTCAAGCTGCCCCTTAAGACCACAAGTTCTGCATTTGACTCTTGGCCCTCTGGAACCTGGTGTGAACCAGTATATGCAGTGCATCCCAGTGGGTGGTACTTCGCTGGAATGGTTTACCAGTCCCAGGGTCTACACTGATTTTTGGTTCCTGGAGGGAACTCATAATTCTCCCACATGAGACCATCATACAATCCCTGATTCACAGAGATGCAGATAAATTTTAAAAAGTTGATACAATAGTCAGAAAGATATCGTTGTGTCCATAATATCTGTCACACCTGTCACTGGTCCATGGCTCAATATTGCCTGAGTATTGTCCACCTTCTCAGACTGGCATAATTTAAGGAAGAAATGCCACATTTTGGGGAATAAAGGAAGGATTTCTCTGATCTGTTTATTTAAAAACAGGTGATGGCTGTTGGACAATGCTTAGGGGGTTGGCTGGTAAGATAACTTTAATGCCTGATTCTTCATGACAGAAATCAATGGGAGCTTAGCCACTAACTTTCAGTAGATGCACATTCAGGCCTTTAGCCTCGGTACAGGCTCTCCTTTTTAACTTCCCAGAGATTGCACTGTTGTGTACCCAACCAGAAATATTAAATATCGATGACTGTGGACAGAAAAAGGTGTCACATATCGGGCTAAATCTGCAAGCTCTCCAAATACATAGCTCCCACTAAGACCATTGTAGGAGCAGTAGCCATTACATGATCTATTATATTAGAGGTGATGTGTAACCTTCCACAGTGGTGACGCAAAGGGTTATATCGTAAATTAGAAAACACATTAGGCCTGATTCTGTTTTGTATTCTGGATCTTTCATGCCCCTATGGTAGCACAGAGTGGCCTTAAAGTGAGCATAACTTAGCTGCAATTTTGTGGCCCCTTTGCACTGCCAGAGGGGTATAAAGGAGTCAGTGTAAATGAGAAGCAGGCCAGTTGTGGTAATTAGTTAGATGGAAACAGAATAAGTGTCCTATATAATCATCTAACAAAAGTATAGTATAAGCTTTATGACCAAAGAACTAAACCTCTAAAAAACAAATCTTTCTAGTGGAGAACTCCCCTTTTGTCAGAACTGCAGAGGGAACCGAGTCTACGACCTTTGCCTTCCATTAGGAGGTTAAAATTACTTTCACCTGAGCATGCCATGCCTTTCTCTTACAGGTTTAAATAAGACCCCAGAGGAAACTGTGAAGTGGGGAACACCAGAGATAGGCATTAGAACAAAGCAATATCTCTGACATCCTTCCTTTCAGATAAGAGCTGTTCCGCTGTGGTCCTTAATTGTATAAAAGATTAAGCAATTATGGTGTGATCTTGATACCTACAGACAGCTCCCCATGGATTTGAAAGGTGAAGGCATTGTATGAAATAAGTATTAGATGTGGTAAAGGTGACACAGCAAGAGTTGTGAGTTGGCAGAGAAGGAGGGGGAAGTAGTGGAACAATTTAGGGCTGCAATACAGAGCTGGACTTTGCAACATAGTACCATATTTTGAAATAACATTGAGGTGATGCAGCTGCTGTAGAAAAGGTCTCTGTGCTCCATGAAGTACAGCAATAAATCAGCCATGGCTTTTTATGTCCTTTCCTCAATTGTTTGTTTATTTTGATTTCTATTTAGGCACTAGACTCCAGGAATCATATGTACAAAATTAAAACAGGGGGTGCAAAAATAAATTCCAGGACTAGCTTTGTCCTCTCCCACAGGCCACGTAGGGATCAAAAGGGACTTACATGGTACACAGGATTTCTGCTGGTCATCTGTACAGAGGTAAATTTTACCCAGTGGAGTTGATGAATTATAGGATTCTGCTCTTAATACTGTTATTAGGTTTTGTGAGTAAACCTGAGCCTCCATATTACTGTATAATTGACATTTTTGTTCTTGATTGTGCTGCTGGAGGAAAGATTAGTGTCATCCACACTTAGCAATATTAGATAAAAACTTTCACAATAGATATCTGAATCTTTGGGAGCTGTTTGGTTGGAGCATACAATATTGACTCCTTAGTATTATTAATGCCGCTGAGGCCGCAAGGTTATTGCTATGGTGGTGCAACATTGTATAAAAAAAAGAGATTATTTTATTTATTGAGTGGCTGAATAGCAGTATTGAGGGTATCACGCATGTATTGGATGATCCGGTTAATTGAACTATTCTGATAATACAGTGTTAATCTTTTGTTAAATAGCTTAGCTAAGTGGAAGGCTTGTTCTCCATTACTACAAGGCAAACAGCTACATAATATTTTTTTACAGCAGTTCATGATTCACTATGGATCATTTACACTTAAATCATGGTGTGTGTGGGGGATGATTATATATAAACATAAAACGTAGTGTTAGATGGTGATTTTTCTCTAAGAGAGAAATGCATCTGTTTTTATCAATAAGAGGAGGCATTTCCAACTCACTTTACATTCATCTCCTTTCAGTAAATATTAGCAACATCACTTTTGCAGAGGCAGTCTTGTCTAATGGTATGGTCAAAGGACTGGGACTACTAATTTCTAATCCTACTCTGCCATTTCTTGCTAATTTTTTATATTATGACAGTGACCATTGTACCAGACACCATACAAGTAGATTGAAATAGACCGTCACTGGCCCAAAGAGTTTAAACTAAACTAAACAGACAAAACAAAGGGTAGGGGAAACTAAATAATCCCATCCCCATTTTACAGATAAAATGGTGGGGCACAGATATATGAAGAGATTGGTCTATGGTCACACAGAATGCCAGTAAGAAAGACAGGAATTGATCTCCTGAATTCCAGCCTAGCACCTTACCCACAAGACCAGAGCTCCTCTCCTGGTGTTGTTATCCCACCTTCCCCCCTTTGACATGGAATTCTCTTCCCAAACTCATCCACAAGAAACCTGCCTTCTGTGCATCAAAATCCCTCCTGCAGCTTCACTTCTGCTTAACTCCCTGTAGAGAATTCTTTGATTTCGACTGGCAACTCCCCCTTAAGCAGCCTGTAATCTGCTTGCATTTGCAGTAACCCAAGCCACGCTGTTAGGAAAGTTAGAGGCACACCAAGTCAAAAGAGATCATTTTAAATTTTTAAAACTTTATAGGGGAAAATCCAAAAGTGTAGCAGAATCATAACTAACATAGAATATTACTAAGCACTTATAATAATAAACCATGTTACCAGCTCATTAACCTTTGCCAGCTTGTACACTCTACTCTTCCTTACTTTGTGCAGTTAACATGAAATGTGTCGTTATTAACAAGAACAGAAGAAATTACTCAGCAATATACTCTCTCACTTCAGAGAGAAAAATCAACTTTTCCTGTCCTTGGTTGTAAGTCCACTTCCATTCTGGCTGTCCTATCCTTTGCTTCTTTTTTTCTTGTGGTGCTCCTTAGATTTGATGTTCATATAGCTGTGCCTCTTTTCACCCAGTTTATCCACAAGTGGGGTTTCTTCGCCTAGTGGCCCTTACTTATCCATTAGGCACCTTTGAATTGCATTCCTTCAATAGGAATGTCCAAACTATAATTCTCTCTCTTCATATATTTTAGTCCTTTGCACTTGGGTTCTCATTTTCTGTTTTCAGGACCTGTTTTCATATTTCCTATCAATTCCACTTTTCACTAATTATATTTCCTTTCAGTTTTTTTCTCCTTGATACTCCCTATCTGGTACATCGGTAGATTTTATTTCCCTTTTTTTCTCTTTTCTAATAGTGCCTTCTAGATGCCCAGTTCTATTTTTTATTCTGCTTCTTCTGCCCTGAAACCTTTCCTATTTTTCTTCTCTTGAATTTTTCTCACTTCCCAGTTACCTATTTTTATTCTCCCATTCTTCTTTTATTTTAACACCTCACCTCCTATTCCAGCTCTGGTTTATGCCCTAACTCAGCAGTTAGAGACTTCTCCTTCCCTCCTCATTTTCTAACAGATTTTTCCCTATTGCCTCCCCTTCCAACATCATCCAAGCCCTTGCTCCGGCTTGATCTATTCTCCCATTGGCTGTGCCTTTCCCAGAACAGCTGCAACAGGGGCTAGTGCTAGGGTCAGCATCACTATACCTGTGATGTGACTAATCCGCTTAATGCTTTGCCCCATTCCCTTGGCCTCTGGCTGTCACTCTGTCTTCAGACAGATGATTTTATGCCTCTCACTTAGTGTGTCTCATTCTTTAGTGTATGGCCCCCATCACAACAGAACGCCTCACACTTTTTAATGTATCTATCCTAATCTATCCTTACAACACCTGGGTGAGGTAGGGAAATGCTATTGTCCCCATTTTACAGACAGAAGAAGAGATTTGTAATGGTATTTAGGCACCTACAAATAATTTATTTGAATGACTGTTAAGCACCAGAATGCTTTTGTCAATCCCTCTTGGCCACTGAATGCTCTTAAAAATCTGGCTGTAAATGACTTGTCCAAGGTCATGTGGGAAGGTTGTGATAGAGGAAGGCATTGAACACAACGCTTCAGACATCATGTAGCACGTGAACCATTGGACTGTCCTTCTCAGCTATGAGTCAGATTAATTATAATCATTACACCTACCTCCATAGAGTTCTGCATAGTAAGAAGTTTTCCCTGCGCTGTCAATGGCTTTGGATCAGGCCGTTAGCGACTTGTGATTTAGCTGATGTCTGTACAGCACGTTGGATGCGGAATGTGCCATTCTATAAATGTTGCTGATCATTATAATTTTAAGCCAGCAACAAGATGACATGGGCATTGTTCTCTGTCATGCAGAAGCTTCATTCTTTTCCTCGTGTACATTGTGCGGTTAAGAAATAAATAGCTTTGCTTGTAAGAATGACATGAACAAACCTGTTAAAGAGCTTGTGAAATATGTAATCAGTGGAGTGAACACTCAAAAGTCCAAACACCTCCATCATGGGGAAGTAGATTAATGTCTGAAATCATAACTGCTAAAAACTCATTGGAATTCCTTCGTACCAAATCTGAGTAACTGTGGCATTCTCTAACCTTCAGTTACAGAGGGAGCTTATTTTGTCAGAATTATGGGTAAAATCTCAGCTCCCCCCTCAACTCAATAGCAAAATTCCCACTGATTTCAGTGGGGTCAGGATTTCATCCTAAAAAACATATACTCGGCACACTGCTGGTAACAGCATGTACGATATGTGTAGCTATACACAGAAATGAAAAGGAAGCTGTATCCATGCTGTGTGTGTAGCTGCACACATCAGTGAATGGCTCAGACTCCCACTGCCAGAGACTCTCCCGGCTGCTGGAGTCTTTCAGTGCGGTGGGGAAAGGTTCCGGCAGCTCCTTGTGGCAGGGAAAAACTCCAGCAGCGAGGAGCTGTCAAAATATTTCCCTTCTGTCTTCCCACTGCTCACCCTGAGCTTTTCCTTGAAGCATGGAAAGAGTCCAGCCGTGGGGCAGCAGTGGGACACCGTGCTGCTTAAAAAAACAGTGGAGACAGGAGAGACGCTGCTGGGAGGAGGCGGCATAGAGAGTCACGTAGGGAAGATGCCCTGAGGTTCAGGTGTGTCTTTACACACCTAAGCAGAGCCTCACCATTTACACTGCTATTTACACCCAGGTCCTCTACATGCTGCTGTAAGGAGTGTTCAGCGTAGACCTATCCTTAGATGTCTTTAGGTTTCAGAATATCCAGTTCCTTTTTCAGACACACAGAGCAACCTTTTCAAAAAAAAAAAAAGTGCCTCAAATCAGGGACCTCAGTTCTTATTTTTAGCTGCCTCATTCAAAGTGTCCTGATTTTTTCGGCCGTGCTGAGCAGCCTCCCCTCGTTGTATTCAGTGTGGGTCTCAGCTGCTCAGGGTCTCTGCAAATTAGTTGAATCTTACATAGGTACTTTAACATGCATGTTGAGCAAATGTGGTTGCCTAAAGCTAGACTCAAAATGTCTATGTTAAAATAACCTGATTTTTCAAAGTCTTATTGACGTATGACAAAAAAAAAATATATATCTGAATTAGGGCAGACACGCCGCACAATCCAAACAATGAAAATAGTGTCACTGATGGGGGAGGGGTGGAGGGAAAAGATGCTTCACAACCTTTTGCCCGGGCCTCTGTGAGAGCCAGACTGACATCAAATCCCTGTGCTCAGCGGGGTGCAGGGTCTGCTCCCTCCTAGGCCTCCTGAGGCACATGGTGCACTCCAGAAGGGTAGGGAGCCTATGAGCAGGTTGGAAATTTTCTATCCACTTTTTTTTTATTTTGATGGAAAATTAGGTTTTTGACTAAATTCTTAATGTGTGTGGGTGTGGGAAATATATATATATATATATAGTGAGAGAGAGAGTATGTTTTCCATGGAAATATTCAATTTTCCATCAAAAATAATCTCAAAATTCCCATAAAATGTTTCCCATAAAATTCTCATATTTTGCCTTGGAAATCTTGCTCCAGTGCCTCACTGATGTTGTAATTAGTTTGTCTCATGACCCCATTTTGCTCAATAGACCAGGGTTCTTGGCTGAACTACATATTCCATGATGCACCATGGCGAGGGACTACCATGACACACTGACTCCTTTCATCTAGAAGGGAAGTATAGCATCCTTGGACATGGAGTCCAAGCAGAGAGCCCGGTCTATAGAAGAAAATGGACACACAAGACTCTTGAAGTACAACTCACAAAAGTTGCACAGCGGCAACAGTTTCAAATCAAAATATTTTGGCATTTGATTTTTTTTTCTCCAAAATTTCTGTGGAATTAGATTGTTTTGTTTTCACTGAAATTCTCTGAACAGCTCCCTCACCTTTCTCCCCTACAGATTTTTCATACAGCTCTGGTTTTGAGGCCACACTTAACACACACATAGTATCCAGGGTACAGCAGGCTGCATGCCATAAAGGGGTGATGTAGCAGTCATTATCTTCTAGTAGATGGTCAATATCACTATTCCTAGGCTGTTGTAGCTCTGCACAGCCCTTACTCTGGACAATGCCTGGCAGACACTGTCAGGGCTTTAGAATGTAAAATAAAAATGAGGATATTATATAACATATGACAGGTAGGTGCTCATGGCATTAAAGGTTGTGTTATAATGTGTAAGTACATGAGGCAGAGTTAAGATTGTACATTCCAAATTAAGTATGGCATTTCCCGACTCTCGATTTCTTGAGTTTACAGACATATGTCAAGATTGTTATTGAGTCACATGGCTTTACAGGAAGTAGAGGGTATAAGGCACTTAGTCCATTCTAGCTACCTGTATTGTGTTTAGCAATGTGGGGATCACCAACTACCATGACACTGTTAGTTACTCCCTCAAACCTATGGAAGTGAGCAGGGTATGACACTGCCCCCCTCCAATGTGTTGCCCGGCACAGAGGGGGATGCAATCTATGCCGTTATAGGGCAAATACAATTTACTTCCTGCGCCAATCCCCCAGAGCAAATTGGTGACCAGATAATGAGTCTCAGTCATGACCTAATTCAGTGCTAGAGAAATGCAGTTACATGCTTCTCTTTACTGAGGGACGTGTGGCAAAGTTACAACTGAGAATTAAATGGTCTCTTTCCAGAGGTTTTTTTTTTTAATGTAGTTTTGCATACAGTACTGTAAAAAGAATTTCACAAAACAGCTTACCTCGAATGAAGTACTGTGACCTCCAGCCCGGTTTTAAACAGAAATAGCTGTGTGGAAAAGTAACCAGAAAATGAAGATTGTGAGCAAAATAATTAAATATCGAAAGCATTATGGAAGGAAAGTTGATGGGAAAAAATGGATGTATACACTGCACAATGTTTTTGTACATCTCACTTCAAAGTTCACCATATTCAAATAAAGTTAAAGTTTATCTGACACCATGTGAAATGATAAGGTACAAAGGTGGTCACGAAATTAAGAATCTCCGTCGGTGTATGTTTCATCTCCATTGGTTTAGATAATTTCTAAAGAAACAGAAGGAGAGGCTTCTTATGACTCAATAATATCCTTTCTTTCATCTTCTTAGTGTTGAAGTCTTGGTTATTACTAAAAGACATTTGTAAAAATGGTATTCTTTCTCATTCTCACCACATCTTTTCTCTTCATTCTTGATGATTGTAATTCCTTTGTGACCAGTTATTTTTATTCTTAAATGATGACTGTGTTCTGCCTAGCCAGTCTATTTAGTATAATTTCAGCTGATGCTCATCTTGTCCATGTGAGTGAATGCTAAATCTTTCTCTGGGACATGTATGTATTCTCATTATTTGTGTTGTGGTGGTGTCCAGAAGCATCCAGTCAGAATCAGGGACCTCATTGTGCTATGTGCTTTACAAACAGACTGGAAGATGTGGGGATAGATCCTCAGCTGGTCAAAATTGTGATCACTCTACTGACTTCAATGGAGTGTTGGCAGTTTACACTAGCTGATGATCTGCCCAATGGTCTTTGCCCCGAGGAGTTTACAATCTGTGAGCATAAATCGATCTTTGAAGTCAATAGAAACCACACCAGAATCTGAAGGCAATATCTGCCCATTAGTTAAATTTCTAGAATTCTGCCTCTGGGCCATGATTCAGCAAGATATAGAAATATCTGAGAACTCCCATTTCTTCTCCTTCTCTTTTTGTATGACACTTGAAATCCAGTGGAGTGGGATTGTAATTGAATTCTGAGATTCGAAAGCCGCTAATTTTGATGTGGTAGTTAGATGGACCCCCTTTTTGCCACCACTAAAGCATGAAGGGAGCAGTTGTCCATGACATGTCACAAGGTTTGTACCTTACCACAGTCACAATTTAATGATTTTTTCTTTTTGCATTTTTGGAGGCGATATCCACACCTTCCACGTGTTGTCTGAATCCAATTGAGTACAGTCCACTGCCTACGGGGAAGACAGAATCATAGAATCAGAGAAGATTAGGGTTGGAAAGGACCTCAAGAGGTCATCTATTCCAATCCCTTTCTCAAAGCAGGACCAACCCCAACTAAATCATCAAACACACAGGAAAATGGCTTTGTCAAGCCAGGCCTTAAAAACCTCTAAGGATGGAGATTCCACCACCTCCCTAGGTAACCCATTCTAGTGTTTAACCACCATCCTAATGAAAATGTTTTTCCTAATATCCAACCTAGACCTCCCCCACTGCAATTTGCGACCATTGATCCGAGTTCTGTCATCTGCCACCACTGAGAACAGCCTAGCTCCATACTCTTTGGAACCCTCCTTCAAGTAGTTGAAAGTTGCTATCACATCCATCCTCACGCTTCTCTTCTGCAGACTAAATTATCCCAGTTCCCTCAGCCTCTCCTCGTAACTCATGTGCTCCAGCTCCCTAATAATTTTCATTACCCACTGCTGGATGCTCTCCAATTTGTTCACATCCTTTCTGTATTAGAGTGTCCAAAACTGGACACAGTACTCCACTTGTGGCCTCACCAGTGCCAGGAAGAGGGGAATAATCATTTCCCTCAATCTGCTGGCAATTATCCTATTAATGCAGCCCAAAGTGCTGTTAGCCTTCTTGACAACAAGAGTGAACTGTTGACTCATATCCAGCTTCTTTTCCACTGTAATCCCCAAGTCCTTTTCTGCAGAGCTGCTGCTTAGCAAGTCGGTCCCTAGTCTGTAGCAGTGCATGTGATTCTTCCATCCTAAGTAAGGACTCTGCACTTGTCCATGTTGAACCTCATCAGATATCTTTTGGCCCAATCCTTTAATTTGTCTAGGTCACTCTATATCCTATCCCTACCCTCCAGCATATTTAACACTCCCCCAGTTTAGTGTTGTCCGTAAATCTGCTGAGGGTTCAATCCACCCCATTATCCATATCATTAAGGAAGATGTTGAACAAAACCAGTCCCAGGACCAATCCCTGGGGCACACCACTTGATACCGACTGCCAGCTCAACATTTAGCCTTCCATTACTACCCACTAAGCCCAACGATCTATCCAGGTTTCTATTTACCTTATAGTCATTTTATCCAACCCATACTTCTTTAACTTGCTAGCAAGAATACTGTGGGAGATGGTATCAAAAGCTTTGCTAACGTCAAGGTACATCATGTCCACTGCTTTCCCCGCATCTATAGGGCCAGTGATCTCACAATAGAAGGCAGTCAGGTTAGTCAGGCATGACTTGCCCTTGGTGAATCCATGCTGACTATTCTTGATTACCTTCCTGTCCTCCAAGTGCTTCAAAATGGATTCCTTGAGGACCTGCTTCATGATTTTTCCAGGGACTGAGGTGAGACTGACTGATCTGTTGTTCCCCAGATCCTCCTTCTTCCTTAAAAATAGGTATTATATTTGCCTTTTTCCAATAGTCTGGGTCCTTCCACAATGACCATGATTTTTCAAACATAATGGCCAGTTGCTCTGCAATCATATCCACCAACTCCCTCAGCACCTTCAGATTCATTACATCCAGCCCCATGGATTGTGCATGTTCAGCTTTTGTAAAGAGTCCTGAACCTGTTCTTTCACCACTCAGGACTCCTCACCTCCTTCCCGTACTGTACTGCCCAGCGCAGTAGTTGGCAGCTGACCTTGTCTGTGATGTCTGGGACTTATTTCATTGGATCTTCAATCAGGTCTTTGTTTTGGACATCATGAATGGCTCACGATTCCAGACGGAGAGTGCTGGCATTGTTTCCATTGGCTTGTAACATTGACACATGGTACCAGAAAGGCTTCCTGGATTTAAGGTGGAAGAGTGGTAGTGAATTGAGATCTTGCTGTATATGCAGGTCTGGTGAGGCCAGGGTCTTGTTATACTCCCAGACCACAGTACTGATGTTGGCTGGCCTGATGACTGTCAAAACTGGGGACAGGACTGGCATTGATTTGTATAGTGCCTAGCATAACAGGGTTCTTGTCCTTCACTAGGGATCCTGTCCTCTATGGTCATAGATTTTTTTTTTAAATGTGAGATGCAATGTAATCTTCCTGTTAAATTTCCTATTAAAGTTTCTGATTATAACTGGCAAATAATCTAGAATGGAAATTACTTCCCCCAACTTCCTGAAGCGCCAAGTCGATAGTAACTATTATATGAACAGCTCACATCTACTTTGAATATATTAAAACCAGGTTACTTTACATTTGCTGTACTCTACCTGTGTGCCCTTACCAGCTGCATGCCATTATATTTGATTTCACAATGTGATGTGACAAATCAGGAAATCTTTCACTGGTTCCTTGATGGAAACTTGATGCGATATAGCTATTTGCAGTTTGCACACTGGCTTTCCAAACTAATATAACATAATAAACTAGTGTGGTGGTGAAAAACCTATGCTAGCCAAGATTTGCAGTAGAGCTGTGATACCCAATTAAAATATTTGAGTTTGCAGAATACCCTAGCAAGGCAGACCTACCCACTGTAAGGCCAGGGTGCTGATAAGATGGTAGAATCACAAAATCAGTTGACGACCAGAAACAATGAGACTACACTGTTGTATTAATTTTGATGGAATATATGGGCCAAAGGTGTTAACATAACTTGTTTACTGTCCAACATTAAACCAAGTTAAATACGTCCATGGCTTGGTATACAGAGACCTCAGCCTGATTAGTACCATGGCAAACACATCATCAAAATATTTTAAACATTTTCTTAAAAATATAGAAAGGAAGGAAAAACACGCATAGCATTTAATAATGCTTTAATTTTAACAACATCCCATTTTCCTTTCCTCTCTAGTTGGAGAGAGTTTTAGAAGAGAAAAAAACTAACAACCTTTTTTGGACAGTCTTTTAGATGGTATTAAAGGTGGTAGTAACTGTCCTTTTGGGTAAAAGAGAAGAAGGTAGCTGAGATGAGCTGGAACTGCTCTTGTGCTGCTGTTCTTAAAGTCCAATGCCATTTCAGCACAGGTGGTGTTTGGGATTGGGCTGGAGCTGGTAGAGGCAGCACAGTCATCCGGATCCCTCTTTCTGGTCTGGTCAGTCAGGCCAATTTTTAGGATTTGGATGAAGAACTTTCGAGCTTCCAGGAGATGGTGAGAGTGGCAGCCATGATGGTGAAGCTTGCTCCAGTAACCTCTGTCTCTTCTTCTCTATTTTCACCTCCAAGTCTCTCTTTAAGGATCCACAAAGGGAGCAATGGGTGGTATCACCCAGCCCCTCATTATTTTGTCCACCAATTAGGCCTAATATGCAACTGACCAATTTTGGTTAATTAAATTCCAGCTCCACAGCATCTGTTTTTAAAAAGCATCATCTCAAAATCCTTGGCCTTTTTGGTTTAGACTCATCCAGTTTCTCTGTTTGGTTCTTTTGCACCTGTTTATAACATTCTTTGCTGAGAATAACTAGACCTACTTTCCAGGTTAATTTTCTAAGCAGGCAAAAGTTACGGACCAGTTGTCACAACATCAAGCCACCCTGTCAAATGAAATGCACAGATAGGAGACCAGAATGCTAAAGCCGACTCCAAATCCATCTGCCCAAGGCTCAAAGACCTCTTAGAAAACTGTGGTAAAGGAGAAAAAGAGAAACTTCTTTGCTATCACAACCACATCCCAATGTTCTGGTAACCAATCCATGGATATGACTTTATCAAAGTCCTTAAGCAGCTACATTAGTACTGTATGAATCTATCTAAGGTACTTTTATGGTTCAGTATCTGAGCACTTCACAATGTGGGAGATGGGCAAATTCTCTACTTCCTATTTTACAGATGGGGAACTGAGGCATAGAGAAGCTAGGGTCATACAGGATGTTTGTAATTGAGTAGGAATTGAACCCTAGTCCATCACCAAGCAAGCTAGGGCACTAACTACTGAACCAGACTTCCTCTTTGGGCATTATAAGAGTAAGGGCTGCACCTGAGCTGCCCTCCAGCGGGGCACATGGACAGAGAGGGGTGAAGAGTGGATGGAGTCAATGTTCTAAACTCACTCCCTTTGAGCACTGAGCACCAAAGCTGCCTGAATGTGTAGGAGGAGTAAACTGAACTCTTTTAGGGGCTGTAACAACTCCCATTCCACCTACAGCAACTGATGTCTCTGCAGCACAGAAGGAGGGAGAAAAATGTCAGGAATCAAGGTAAAGAAAGAGGGGATTTGGAGATAATATAAGATTTGGAAATAGCATAGTCTTTGGGATGTTAGATTAAAACAATTTTGGGGGCATTTTTTCTCTGGTAGATTTAGCAATTGATCCCCTAGAAGCTCTTAAAGTATCACTCTGGAAGTCAGATTTTTGGTGCCTAATCCTAGGATACTGCTGAAGTGAGTGAGTTAAACATTCTATCGGCTTGATTTATCCTCTAATGCACCAATTAAGGATTGGCATTAACTTTTTTTTTTATAAGAGAAATAGACTTGATTGTATATGATGGATGGCTTTGTTGTGGAATTAACCAGTAAGAGCACTTTTGGGAATTCAATTAATCACTGTCCTTTTCTCTTCTTGAAAAATTATTTTAAAAAAAATGAAATCAAGTAATAACATTTTCAAAGTACTGTCTGAAAAGAAGACAAAAAACAAAACCTGGACTCACATTTGAAAAGAAAATCTGACCCTGCCAGACCTACTTAGGAACATCCTGGACCTACCATCTTAGATATTCATCTTCATGCATCAGCTTGAAACCAAGAACACAGTCAGACCTAGAGCTGGATTTCCTACCTGCCACATGCAGTGTGAAGGCTGTCCCGCCGTCCAGAATCTCTATAGAGTTCAGCACCATTATGAAATATTGTGAGATTTTACTGCAAAATGTCATGGTAGTTGGGTTTCTCTGGTAAATCTCATCAGCTGATACGTGCAGCATAGTAAATGGTGTTCAGATACAGTAGCAATCAATAAAATATGAAAACATAGACCCAATCCTATAACCCTTATTCATGCAAGCATTCAGTGGAAAGACTCCTTTTGACCTCAACAAGCTTTAGATCAGGTCATATTTAGAGCTATATGATTAACTGTGTTTTTGGTTTGCTGGCAAAACAGCTATAATAACAAAATAGTTGATGTTGACCCAAAATGAATTTAAAAGAAAAGGAAACAAAACAAAACAAAAGTTTTAGCAAACTGAAAAGAAAAAAGAAAAAAATATTTTGGGTCAAACAAAATGTTACCTTTTAACTGAAACAAAACACTTTTTGTTTTTAACTTTTTTAACCCTTTTAAAATAAATAAAATTGCAGCAAAATTCCAAAGACAACTGGTTCAAATGGAAAAATCAAAATGTTTATTTTTTAAATGTCAGAACAAAATGTTTTGAATTTTTGGATTATTTTTTTCAATTGAAGCAATTGGGTGAATTGGATATGAAATTGCAAATGTTTCAGTTGACCTGAAACTATCATTATTTTTTTGTGGGGAAAAAGAAAGTTCTGTCCAAAAATACTCACCCAGCATTGGTAGTATTCCTTTCACTTACAATAATAGTTCCATTCAATTCGATGGGATACCTCAATCTGAGTAAGATTGAGTCATATGGACAGAGGCTGCAAAATCATTTTTTTTTCTCGTGCATCGTTACTCTGGTTCTTTGTATTGTTTGCCCTCTAAAATTCATGTATGTTATTACTTTATTTGCCTAATAAATCAGCTACAGCTGCATTTTTCTCTTTAACACAAGAAAGAAAACAATCGATATTGTGCAATTTCTGTCAGAAGGGTGAATATGTTTTGTTTTGTTTTTTCGGTAGAAATAATGAGCAGAGGCAGAAATATCATTTATACAGGTCATTGCATTCAAGCTCTAAATGCCATTCTTAAGACATTAGAAGCAGAACAGAGACTTTTATTGATTGAAGGGATGTTTAATAAAGTTACGTTGAATCTTTTTTTTTTTTCAGGCTCTTGGTTTATGTTTTAGATTACACTTTTAGAGATCATTTTTGTCCGGTTATTTTTAAGTAAGATTTCTTAACAAGACATAACTACAACATCCAATTTAACATTATATTAGATTGGTAAATTGGACAAAGATTTGTAATGCAGTAAGGCAACCAAAAACCCATTGCAATTTTGGGCTGCATATACATATGTATCCTGTGAGCTGCCTAGCTTTTTCCAAAGTACTGTGTATCTCATCTGCCAGTGAAATGAACAGGAGCTGTAGATGCTCTGCATCTCTGAAAATCAGTCCATTTCTTTAGGTGCGTAGCTCTTCTCCCAGAGAGAGTTGGCAGCAGCAAGAGTTGGGTTCTGTATTTGGGGTTTCCTGTCAGTGATACAACACCAAACTGGCTCAAGCCCCCACCCAGTCACCTTGGAAATCACACACTATCCCCTGGGTGCTCCCAAAAGGCAATAGTTCCCCTCTCACAAGCACAGACTCTGAATGTATAAAGTAAAGCATTTTAATAAAAGGAAGGAAGTAACACAACACTGATTCAGGAAAACAGTGCAAACCAAATTCATAAACCCAATGAGCAGAACCCATCCCCCCCAGGTTACGTGGGGCATGTCACTGGCCTCTCCCCTCTCATTTTCCCTTGCCCTACCAACCGTGGTAGTTGCACTGTCCACCACTCAGTCGCAAGGTGCAACCAGACCCCTCTGTTGGCTTCCGCCAAACATGGGGTGTGACAATGACAAGTCCCCTCTGCTGCCTCCTGCTGAACGTGGGGTGTGAGCATGATGGTTGAATGATGGGTTGGAGGAATGCACTATAAGGTGGATAGAAAGCTGGCTAGATCATCGGGCTCAACGACGTAGTGATCAACGGCTCAATGTCTGGTTAACAGTCGGTCACAAGTGGAGTGCCACAGGGTTCGACGCTTGGGCTGGTTTTGTTCAACATCTTCATTAATGATCTGGAGGATGGGGTGGATTGCATCCTCAACAACTTTGCAGATGACACTAAGCTGGGGTGAGTGGTATATATGCTGGAGGGAAGGGATAGGATATAGAGTGATCTGGACAAATTAGAGGATTGGGCAATAAGAAATTTGATGAGGTTCAGCAAGGATAAGTGCAGAGTCCTGCCCTTAGGACGGAAGAATCCAATGCACTGCTACAGACTGCGGACCGACTAGCTAGGCAGTAGTTCTGCAGAAAAGGACCTGGGGCTTACAGTGGACAAGAAGCTAGATATGAATCGACAGTGTGCCCTTATTGTCAAGAAGGCTAACAGAATATTGGGCTGCTTTAGTAGGAGCATTGCCAGCAGATCAAGGGAAGTGATTATTCCCCTCTATTTGGCACTGGTGAGGTCATATTAGGAGTATTGTGCCCAGCTTTGTGCCGTCCACTACAGAAAGAATGTGGACAAATTGGAAAGAGTTCAGTGGAGGGCAACAAAAATTATTAGGGGGATGGAGCACATGACTTATGAGGAGAGGCTGAGGGAAGAAGGCTTGTTTAGCCTGCAGAAGAAAAGAATGGGGGGAGGGGGATTTGATAGCAGCCTTTAACTACCTGAAAGGGGGTTCCAGGGAGGATGGAGTTAGGCTGTTTTCAGTGGTGGCAGATGATAGAACAAGGAGCAATGATCTCAAGTTGCGGGGGGGAAGTCTAGGTTGACATTAGGCAAAACATTTTCACTAGGAGGATGTTGGAGCACTGGAATGGGGTACCTAGGGAGGTGTTTTTTAAGGTGCAGTTTGACATAGCTCTGGCTGGGATGATTTAGTTGGGGTTGGTCCTGCTTTGAGCAGAGGGTTGGACCAGATGACCTCCTGAGGTCCCTTCCAACCCTAATCTTCTCTGATTCTATGGCCTGCCCCCTCTGCTGGCTCCCACCAAACTCAGGGTGAGACCAGTTCCCCCTGCTGGCTGTCAGCCTCTCAAGGTTTCCCAGTTCTTGTAGCAACTCCAGCTCTAGTGAGCTCAGCTTCCTGTGATTTCAGCTCTCAGTTCATGGAAAACCTTCTGCTGAAACAGGAGCATTGTCCCTTCTTTTAACAAAACAGAAGACTCCAAGAGGAATCATTAATTCTACCTTTTAACAGTGGGAGGAAATTGTCCATCCATGCTTGAGGGAAGCCCTCAGTGAAGGCTGTGTGGCCTCAGTGGGAGTACCTCATCCCCTCCCTGCTGATTTCACAGTCTCTGGCATCCAAACACCTCCTTTGTTGAGTTCTGTTCAAATGAGAGCGAATTTTCATCAGAACTGGCTAAGTACAATTCTGCTCCAATTTGTTTATACAATAGGGGTACAACATTTCATTACCCCTGCAATCGGTAACCTAGTACCAGTCCAACTGACCATTTCCCATCATGCTGAACACCAAGTTGTACTCTTGGAAGTACAGAGCACATGCAAGTGAAGTGCCCCTCTTTCAGCTGGCTGAGCTGGGAAGGACCACGCAGACCCTCCGACCTTGCTTACAGATCCTTTAATATGGATTTAGGTGCCTGACATGAAAGGCCCAAAATGAGATGTATATCATGTCTGGGAATTGCATTGAATTGTATGTCAGTGTCAGAAACAAAAATAATTCTGTTCAGCCAGAAACCAAAACATAAATGAGGAGCCAATGGATACACTGATTGGAGTTTTTTTAATTATAATTATACAAAAAAAGGATGGAAGCAAGATGCATTGTGTGGCAAACGGCCGGCTTCTCCTTAGTGGGTCTCACACTTTTGCCTCTCGTAGTGGGCCAGGGCATCGCTGGTTACCCCGTCTTCCTAGGGAGAGGGGTAGGGACCCGGGCCCACCCGCACCTCCAAGTCCCAGCCCAGGGGCCCTATGAGTAGCAGCTATTTGCTGCTGGTCCTTTACTTGCAGCTGCAGGCTTTTCCCCTGGACTACTCTCCCCCCTCTGTCTATTTGGCTTCTTGAGCCCAGTACCTTCTTCAGGACTCTCTCCCACACACCACTGAATTCCGTTCTGTTCTCCTCCACCACGTCACACACTCCTCTGCTCACCACACACCTACTCCTTCAACTCCACACTGTCTCTCAGGAGTAGAGGGTTTTTATAGGCACCTGGGTGGGGCCTTAATTGGTGTCAGCTGACTCTAATTCCCTGTACTGACTCTAGCTAGTCTCTAGGGAATAAAGCCCGGATCATTCTGACATTTACATAGCACCCTTCTAGAACTTTCCTACTGCTCTCTGATCTTGCTATACCACAATTGGCTGAAGTGTGTTAATTGACAGACAAAAGAAATATTCTGCTAACAAAACAAAAGTGCCAGTTAAAATTGCAAAGAGTAAAGATTCTTCCCTGAATTGATTTCATCATGAGAAATGTAGCACATTGGCAGCTAAAACATTTATTCTACAAAGCTCTAGGTCTTCAAAAGTTTACCCTAAAGAGAAGACAGGATGGAATGGAATCACTTCATTTTTGCTGTGGTTTACCATTCGAGTAAAGATAATAGAAAAGTGTTGCAGGATCGGTTGAAGAGAGAGATTGAGCCGGATGGAGTGACAAGGAGCATTTATTCGGTTACAGCTTCTAGTCCACTCGTTTCATTTGCCTCACAACCAACAAAGTGAGCCCCGAGTTCACTACTTTACAATTTTTTATCTAAAATAATATGTAGATACACACACTTCTACAATGCCTCATAAAACCCCTATTTGGTGATATAAATGGTTAAAAAAATAATATTAATGGTTATAGGAGGCATACAGTTATACCCGCTCCTGTTTATTATTTACCTCAGAACTTGCGTGGCATATGCCTTTTTGCTATAAATCTTAACAAACTAGCAACAAGGGAAGAACCGGGCGAGAGGTCTGGGAAAGAAGAGATAACACTCTTCTTACTACATTCTTTGTCCAGGTGGTGGGGGGAGGAATGAAAGGCGGAACATAACCTACTTGTATTGCAACCTCGTTACCATGGTACCTATCGGATAGGTCTGCCCTACTCCAGACACTGCTAGAAGGTTGCTCTGATTTGCTCCCCTCTGCCCCCCAACTTCAAGGCTAGAAAGTTGCTGTGGCTTGCACATGATTATTTCTTATGTAGTACATGGCCTTTTTAGCCCAAGTCAGGGGTCCCATTGGGGGACAATTCGTGTCCAAAGCCTGAGCCCAACTCCCAGCTCCCCAGAAATGTGGCCCAGTGCTGACATCCTTTGTCCCTGTGCCCACAAAGAGAGCTATGAATCAGTGTTACTTTCAGGACAGCCGAGCCTGTTTTACTCCTATAATAAATAATACAAATAAATGACAGTAGTTAAAATAATAATACCTTCCTCATGCCGGTGTTGTGGGAAGACTTCCATCAGTACTTGGGAAGAGCTCAGATACCATATAATGGAAGCCAGAATGACAACTTAGACCCCAGAAGGCTATGACTCACTTCAGTAGACTGATCTGCATAAGACAAACAAGAGAATTCCATCCTGTGCTTCGTGCAGTGCAGGGAATGGTTCTCCCTACTACTGTGTAAGTGAACACTGTCAAACCTCATAACTTCTGATGGACAGACCCAGACTCTGGGATCTAAATGGCTTGTCTGCTTGTGCATGGAGACCACAACCTATCATGCTGGCCAATGTTATCTTATTGTTTCCTTGTATTCCCTCGCTGATCGGTCTGTATCCATCTGGCTCTTTGGCTTATACTTAGATTGTAAGCTCTTTGGGGCAGAGTTTGACATCTACTTCTGTGTTTGTACAGAGCCTAGTACACTGGGGTCCTGGTCATGACCTGTAGGCACTATGGTAATGCAATTAATAATAACATTAATAACTCGTCCACACTCCAGAAGCATAAAGTCCTTTAGTCAAACATTGTGCATCTTGGTCACATTTTTAACAATGTGCCAAATCCTGACACTCATTGAATAAAAGGGTATTTTGCCTTATTAAGTACTGAGTAAAAACTAAGGACCTCTGGGTTTGATCTAGAACTAACAAAACTTTATATTTGTAGGTTGAAATCCTGGCCTCAAATGTTGTCATTAAGATCAACAATGCCGGGCTTTCTCACCTACAGTCCTTTCATCCATACATCCAAAAATTTGATTAATTTTACTATCCCCATTTTATAGCTGGGGATACTGAGAAACGGGGACATTAAGACCTAAGGTTGCATAGGGAGTGAGCAGCGGAGGTTGTAGTTGAACTACAGACGTCACAACTGCCAGACTCCTGTTATATGTAGGCCATTCTACCACTCAGACCTACCTCGTTGGAAGGACATTGCCAGAATTTACATCACAGGATTACACCCAGGATAGGAAGGAAATCTTCTGGTGAGATGAGTAATGGTACAAAGACCTTGATCTAAAGAACATAGAAGGAAACCAGACCCGCAGACAGTGTAAGTATCAGTGGTGACAAACTTTACAGTACCTTTTGCAAGCTAAAATAAGAGTTATCAAATTTCATGCTTCCTGCCACAAGCTGATCACTGCAAGCAGTAGAAGCAAGGTTGTTTTTTTTTCTCCCATGTATAGCATTACACAATTGTCTAGCAATATTATAGAGGTTTTCAATTTTATTTTATTTTTTTATCTGAAGCATTACATTCTTGCCAGTATGAATTACACTTGGTGACTCTGTGGTCTGACAATATAGGAAAAATTGGATGAGCCAATCCTCAGAGAAAAGTCAGGATAGGACCATTAAAGCCAATGCAGAGACACCCATATATACCATCCATCGACTGGCCCTATATTTGTATTAGTAAGAGTTACAGACTTGCAGCAATATCCCTGACTGGAGGAAAATCCTATGAGTTTCTTCACTGTATTTTCTCCTTCTTGTTATACAGGGCTAGGATTTGACCACCATGGAACATACAGGGGATTTTAACAGCCAAAAACCTCTGTAAGTTCCACTAGAGGCACAGGACCATCCATACAGAGGCTTTCTCCCATAGCATCAGATCTACGGCCTCTTACCGCCTATGCTCATGGCTCTTGCAGCTGTCCCTGGACATGACCCCCCTATCAGTTTCCTGTTGCTCTCCCTGGAATACCAGCACTGAATTATAAAGCCTTACAAAAAGGGAGGGGCTCCCAAGGCGCACAGGTGACGACCCCTGACATTCTGGCTGATTCTCCATTTCCGGGGAGTGGGGAGAGTGTTTTTGGGAAAAGCAATGCACACCTGCCCGATCCACCCCACCTCCTACTCCCTGGCCTACCTCCTTCCAGATGTGCATCCCCAGACATATAAAGCGTGGGAATGGTGGAAGGGAAAAAGAAACAGTCAGGTAGCTGACTCCTCATTCAGTGATCTGCTCTTGTATGGCGATTACCTCTTGGGGATCCTGGGAGAACAATCCCCACCCTGAATTCTGAATGTCCGGATTTTCTCCCTGATCACTGTGGCTTTGTGGTCTTTGCTCTTCCTCCATTCTTTCTCCCAGTTAGGACATTGGTTTCTAGGTGATTAGACTATTTTCTTGTTTGTTTGAGCACTTGACCTACTTTGTGGCATGTAATTAATTTGTCTGAAGTTTCAGAAGGGAAGACATAAAAGAGGCGTCCTACCATTCAGCCACTTATACTCCACTGGGAACAATGAAGAAATGACATTTGCTAAGTAATGGGAAAAACTTCAAAGCGCACTTCAGAAGTATTTTAGAGGATTATATAAATCAAAACATTTTTAAAAGAACAGAGATTGGTGAAGGAAGAGGAGCTGAAAATAGGTAGGAAGTCACTTCACCAACACACTGTGGCCCAGCATTAAAGGCCAGATCTTCAGCTGGTTTAAAATGGCTTAGGTCCCCTGAAATCAGTAAAGCCAATTATCACCACCTAATTTACACCAGCTGAGGATCTGTTGCTAGATTTTTACACTCAGATTGCCATTTTTTAGTATTTTAATGGGCTTCAAATGATCTGTGTGCATATCATCTAAAATCTGAACTGTGAGTGATTCAGTCCACGCGTTCTGCATTAAGCTTGGAGATTTATTGAAAGACAGTGCTCTGCATTTCAGTTTGACAGTAGGGTTGTTCTTTGATGGGTAAGGACACTCAGTAAGGTAGATTTATATTACTACTGCAAATTGTCACATCCCAATACTCTTTGTGCTTTTTGACACAAGGAAATTAGTGTAGAGAACACTAGGGTGTGAACTTAAAGTGCACTAGTTACTCCTCATTCATTCCAGGTGTGGACACGTTTACTCCGGGGAGAGAGAGCCTTAATGATGGGTGGGAGGCTGAGAAGCAGAGTCTTTTCAGTAGCTAGCAAGGTGTCCAATACAAAATGGAAACAGCCAGATCATACTTGGATTCTCCCAGCTCAAAATTTGCAGCTGTACATTTAGTTCGGAACCTATGGGTGTGGCGATGGGGGTGTGGGTGGCAGGGTGGAATGAATTGTGAGCAGTGAAATGTTGTTTATGGGTTCTGGAAGTGGAACTCTGTGGGAATCCTTATTTTGTCTTGTGTGTGTGTGCCTAGATATTTTTGTAAAAGCCTCTGAATTTTCTGTGTGAACCACATTGACAACTCTATAAATGAGTTTAACGGGTGGGGTACTCAAGTCACAGGGGACTGCATGCCTTTCCTCTGCCTTTTCTTGTTCTCGGGCCTACTGTGACGGAGCAGTGTGGCTTGAATTTCTCCGCGGTGTTGGATTGCTCAAAAGAGCTGGGTTTGCAGGTACAGCTGTTCTCACTGCCCTAAGCTCTGGACAGTGAAAGGAATGGCCTCCGAGAGCACTGCCGCAGGGTCACAGCGCAGTGGAGCTGCTGATGTTCCCAATTCCCTCTTTTATCCGGGGCTGCAGAGTGTGGCTGAGTCCCGATTTATGGCACTGCGTTGCCTACTGCCCTAACAGTGACATTTTGGTTCTGTATTGCCTCTGCGGTTGCCTCTATATCTCCCTGTCTTTTTCAACTATGTCTTTTGCCACAGCAACGCTGTTCCCAAACAACGTGATGTTGTCTTTGGTCATTCTATTGTCTCTCTGGAGAGCTTCGTCTCTTTTTACCTCTCCATCCTCAAGTACAGCCTCCACCTTTCTACTGTTCTCATTTTTCTTTGGGACTCTGCAATGAGGTCCCTGAACATTTTCTCCCAAGTTTTCCATTTTTGCCCCCTCGGGTTAGCCAGCTGCTCAGCCATTGATAAAGGCCCTGTCCCGGAAGGTCTGCCTGCTGGAGACGTTGTGGCTGTAGGAATACAGAGAACGCACAAGCAATAATTGTTCATATTCCAGAGAGGCTATGACAGCATTTTTATATGCATTTCTCAATCTGCTGTCCTCAGATCCTTCCCAGCCTTGCGGGGGAGGGAGGAGGGGAAGGAAGGGGCTTAGACATTTTAAGTGGTGTGCTTGAGGAGGGCTCTACTGGGATTTTTGTCTGTGCATTGTATGCTTTTGGGATTTGCCTTTGTGTCTTGGAGGCTGAAGGCGGGGTCGGAATTACATTCCTGGTTTGAATAGCAGTTTCGCTTATATGGTGTTGGATGGCATAGTGGGTGAAGTGGGGTGTGTTCTGGTTTTGACCAGAAATTCCATCCTGTACCTGAGAAACCAATGTTTCTACAAACAGTTTCAGTTTCAACATGGCAGCATTTTCAGACCAAAACAAAAAGTAGTTTAAGAGTTCCTGACCACATCTACTGTTGACCCTTACGAGCTACGTGAGTAGCTGAAATGGTGTCTTTCATGGAGCAGCCTATTCAGAGTTTTCTCTATCTACATTTCCTGGCCACCTGCCTTCAGTTCTCATCCCCTGGAACTGTGATGAGGAAAGTGTTCCCAGTAGCATTATTTCTTTTTTCTCTTCCCTACCTGTGACTTGTCCCATTGTGCTTACGTTCCTGAATTGTGCAAGTGCTTTTGAAAATTTTACCCTGGAAGCTTTTGGGGACAAGGACTGTCTCTTACTATGTGATTGTACGCAATCCATCATGATAAGGCCCTGCTCTTGTTTTGAGGCTTCAAGGTACATGCATTATCATGATTAACGGTTTAGAAAACCTGATCTATGAGGAAAGATTTAAAAAACCTGGGCATGTTTAGTCTTGGGAAGGGAAGACTGAGTGGGGGGCCTGATAACAGTGTTCAGATATGTTAATGAATTTTATAAAGAGGACAGTTATCAATTGTTGTCCACTGATGGCAGGATGAGAAGTAATGTGCTTAATCTACGGCAAGGGAGATTTGGGTTAGATATTAGGAAAAGCTTTCTAACTATAAGGCTAGTTAACCACTGGAACAGGCTTTCAATGGAGGTTGTGGACTCCTGGTCATTACAGTTTTTACAACCAGATTAAAAAAACACCTGGTCAGGGAATAGTCTTAATTTACTTGGTCCTGCCTCAGCACAGGGGAAGAGATTAGATGACCTTCTGAGGCCCTTTCCAATCCTACGTTTCTATGGTTCTATAATAGTATCTTCCTTTTAGCTGTGTGAGTTGTAAGTGCTTACAAGTGACATTTATAAATTGATGGCAAGAGTAGTGGAAGAAGAAGCTGATAAAATATGAGTAAAATTTCAATGACATATTTTCAGGATTGAAATACAAATAAAAAAATTGGGTGCAAAAAGCCTTACTTACACAAGTAATCCTTGTGCACACAAGTGGTCCCAATACAAGCTGGTGCTCCACTTATGTGATTAATATGAATAACATTATTCAAGTGAGTAAGACTTTCAGAACTCAGCCCTCTATAATCAGCATTCTTGTGTTGGAGAAGATGGGGTCCTAAAGTTCGACGCCTACATCCATGTTTAATTATCTAAATAAATAATCAGCTTTTCAAAAGGGCTCAAAAGTCAACCGTTACTTACACTAGTGCAAAGCAAGAGAGAAGTGGATGTACAACTTTACTATTCTGAATCTGTGATGAGTTATGATATATCGGGTTTGCACAAGTTTAAACGCCTATCCACTGTTAATAGGAAAAGGAGGATTGAACCAACTGATGTTATGAACTTAATAGCCTACCATCAGGCACCTGTTCTATGGAAAGGCTTGTCCTCCATGTTTTATTACATTTTCTTCTGATTAGCTGTTGTGGATCATTGTTATACTTAGTAGCCACAGAATTTGCTGTTGAATTATATTAATATTGTATGTGTCTGAGTACAAACTGAATAAAATAAAATAAACTTTGACTGTTTTTCTGTACCAGAATTCGTGTTTTAACATAGAATGTAAACACAATCTAAACATCTCATGCTTATGAATGTATGAGGTTTCCATGAAATGAAAGCTTAAGCAACCAGTGAAATCAAGGGGAATTCTTACCATAATACAACAAACAATACGATAATTTGGGAAGCAGAAAACTGCTAAAATGAGTTATAATATCTGACTGGAGGCACTTTTGAGTGTATGTTCAGAAGGGAATGGCAGAAACAAACATGAAACTCTTAATAAGGCAGATTCAGAGGTATACAGACATTTTTTTCTTTACAGCTAATTGAGGTTGACTATTGTCCAAAAAGCTACTGTAAAAAAAGGGTAAAAAAGAGTAAATTATTTAAAGTATAGATAAGGATGATAAAATCTCTGTTTTGATTGCAGTAAAATCTAAATGTCAAATTGAGATTAGAAGCCAATGTTCTACAGAATTTTTAAAAAGGAAAAAGAAAAAAAAGAGAATCTTGGCAAAGACAAATTGAGCGTTTTAACAGCAATGCCTGGTGAAAAATTGGAATAGTGGACAATACATTATATATTTAAAAAGCTGAGAGGTAATTAAAAGTCAAAATGATGAATGAGTGTCAAATAACACTGTGTCTCACTTGAACAGTAATTTTTGTGATTAAGTGCAAATAGTATATAAATCTTTAGGGTGAAAAATCCATCTCTTTTCCAGAATCGTCATTTGGAATGAGATACAAATTACTAAAAGTAAAAGGGAGATTAAACAATTATTGGGCTTGATTTCCATTGTACTGAACCTAGTGTAGTCACACTGCAAAGTGGGAGCAAAATGCTACCATTCTGATCTGGCAGTGTTTTACACCCCGTTTTGCACAAGTATAACTGACTGTATAAGGTGCATAGCAATGATGAATCAGGACCAGTAGCTTTAAAAATCTATTAGAAATCATGGTCCAGATTATCCCCGCCACAATCCCCAAATGAGAAACCCACTCAAGGAATGAAATAACATGAGGTTCTAGTTACAGATCTTTCACTGCATCATTTGATCAAGAGGAGGGGTTTGCCTTCTGCTGGCATTTAAGGAGGTGCCGATCCTGGCAAGAGCCCATGATAGGTGGATTTGTGTCCTCACACAGAGGCATGCTGGGGTCCCGCAGAGGGGATGGGTCTGCCTTCATGGAATTTCCTTTTCATAGGTTCATAGAATCCAAGGCCAGAAAGGACCATTGTGATCATCTGGTCTAACCTCCTATATGACAAAGGCCATGGAACATCCCCCCAAATAATTCCTAGAGCAGTGCTTTTAGGAGAAAAACTTCTAATCTTGATTTAAAAATTGTCAGTGATGGAGAATCCACTATGACCCTTGGTAAATTGTTCCGATGGTTAATTACCCTCATTATTAAAACCTTACACCCTATTTCCAGTCTGAATTTGTCTAGCTTCAACTTCCAGCCCTTGGATCGTATTCTAGTTTGTCTGCTAGCTTGAAGAGACCATTATTAAATATTTTTTCAGGTACACGTAGACCATAATGAAGTCACCCCTTAACATGCTCTTTCTTAAGATAAATAGATTGCACTCCTTGAATCTATCACTGTAAGACAGGTTTTCTAATCCTTTAATCATACAAGTGACTCTTCCCTGAACCTTCTACAATTTATCAACGTGCTTCTTGAATTGTGAACACCAGAATTGGACATGGTATTCCAGCAGCGGTCACATCAGTGCCAAATATAGAGGGTGTAACACCCTTATGGTATGATTTGTGTAACATTTATGTTCACCCCTACAGTGTATTGTTTGATCCAAAGTATGCCATGTAAGGTGTTTTTGAAATATTCATCGCATACTGAACATTAGTGTATGGACCCGTCCATGCCCAGGGTAGCCAACTGATAATGCCAAGGTCAGGGCAGGCTGTAAAAGGAGAGCACATTCTCCCAGCATTGGTGGGTGACACTGAAGTCAGACTTCCCGACCAGCCACACACAGTGATTCCCCCACACAGGTTATCAAGAAGCCACTGTACAAATACACAGCCCCCTTTACTGCATTTCAGTCTCTGGCTCCCAACTGCCACTAGGCCCGGTAAAGAAACCAGTTATTTAAACTCTATGCTCTTTACTAAAAAACTTCCCTCTGATCTCAAAAGATCAGCCACAGTACGAGTTCAAAATAAATCTGGATCTTACTCAAAATACCACACTGCCAGCCAATCCTTTAGTACCTAAAACTAAAGGTTTATTATGAAAAGAAGAATAAACAATAAGAGAAATGTTAAAGGTTTAAAGCAATCAGATTCATACAAATGATTTGAAAGTCCATATACACCAGGTTTCTAGAAGAATTGTGGAGTTGCAGGCTTCTATAGTCTCTCTGGTGTACATCCAGTACCTGGATGGGTCTAAGTCCTTCAGTTCAGTTGCAAAATGAATTGATCCAGAGGCGGGTAGGTGTGTGTCTGCAGCTGGACAGGAACAAAGACAAAATGGTTTCTGTGGCTTGATCTTACTGATCTTATTGCCTCTGGCCATGCTGCCTGTGGACACTTACAGGAACTAAAATGGAGTCCAGAGTCACATGGGCCAATCCTGGTAACTCTTCAGGTTTAGTTCCTTCCTGGGCCTTTTGCTTCTGTAAAGGTTTTGATGGGCCATTAAGCAGGCTATTGTCCTGCAGCCTCTCTGTCTGGGGTGTGTCTTATACAGCATAGCTTGAAATACAGGGATATCAAAGATGACCATAACTTCCCTCACACATATAAAACATGAACACAAACATTACCATCTTACTTAGCACATTGTAGCCTTTCTAACAGTACCTGACATGGCATGTCTCACATAGATCACTATGATCTTGGCATATTAATGTCAACTAACACAAATGCCCGCCCCCCAATCCAGTCAGTGTGACAGCATGTTTCCTGCAATGTCACACATATGTGCCGATATGAAATTCTGCTGTGTCATATCCCCAAATGTGTGTCTCACGTGGCTTGAATAAATGCAGATGAACGCAAAGCTGTGCTTCCATGCCCCACAAAGGCATGGATACAGAAACAGTGGACTGGCCTAAGCACCTGTGAGCACTTTGTCTCAAATGGAAGAAATCACGTCCATGGCCGGACAGGATTGATTACCTGACCCGAGGGGGCATTGGGGAAACTTGTTAAAAGCCGAGGCATCTTTGTCTCTTGGCTCTCCCCTGGAATCCATCTACTAAGCAGCACCAAAGAGTGAGAATCTACCCACAGGGAGGGGGAACCTGGCTGCAAGAGGCATCGCAACCAGCCTGTGTGGTAAACTGAATACAGACTGGCGTAGTAATCTTAAATTAAGATGCAAGTTATCTTTTAGTTAATTGTAATTAACTCCTGGATTTATTAATAATCTGACTTGGATTCACTTAAAATCTTGCTGTAGTGAATAAATTTATTTGTTTGTTTTATATAAAACAGATCATGTGGACTGAGTGTGTGCAGAGACCTCACTTGGAGTGACAGAGCTAGTGCTTATCAATGTCTTTGATAAATTAACGGACAAGTGTAAATGAGCTTGCAGGATGCAGTGTGCAGCACTGAACCCTGCAAGATGGCAGCTCCCCGGGTTACTTCTGGGACTGGGGGTGTTTGCTGGGGGTCTATCCCATGAGTGGTTGGCCAGAGCTCTCCTTTACTAGATGAGATACTGATTACACGCAGGAGGCTGGGCTTGGGCTAACCCAGGAGTGGGTGGGTCACACAGCAAAGCAGGGTAAATCAGGGCCCAAGAGTTAAGAATTGGGGTGACACAGCTACACACCAGTCCAGATTACAGGGGGGGGAATGTCACAGAGGGAAAATAATCTCTCTATTTCTACTTAAAAGTCCCCTTTTTATGATGCAACCAAGGATCATATTGGCCCTCTGGCCATGTCATTACACTGGGAATTCATGTTCAGCTGATTACGCACTATGTTCCCCAAATCTTTTTCAGAGTCACTGCTTCCAGGACAAAGTCTCCTATTCTGTAAGTATGGTCTAAATTTTTTGCTCCTATATCTATGTTTTCTTGCAGCCTATTTACTAAATGATCCAGATCTCTTTCTATTAGTGACCTGTCCTCCTTGTTATTTAGCATACCCCCAATTTTTGTGTCATTTGCACACTTTATCAGTGATGACTTTATGTTTTCTTCCAGGACAATTATAAAAATATTAAATAGCCTAAGGTCAAGAACAGATCTTGGTGGGATCCCACTAGAAAAACAGCTGCTCACTGCTGATTCCCTGTTTACAATTACATGTTGAGACCTATCACTTAACCTGATTTTATCAATTTAATCTATAATTGCAAGGTCACAAACCAATACTATGGCTTCTAAAACCTGAAGATAACTAGAAATCTGCACTGAACTTCAAGGATTTTCCAGAGCCACGGGCTGACCATGTAAAGTCCCATCCACCTGTTCTCATATCTATTTATGTGTCTGTCAACCTTCTTCTCTGTCAGTCCTCGCGCAGTATTTATAGAACCCCTACTGCTGTACAATGCAGACCAGGTGTAAAAGCACTCGGAGTGCTGGCCAGGAGGCAGTCTGTTCAGTTATCCATTCCGACCTAGGTATGCTGGGGCCATATATATGCTGTTGGTGTTCCATTCTGCTCTTAGATAAAACATGGGAGATATAGCTTTATGTCTCTATAACTGTGCTTGGAAAATGGGGGAATTCTGAGGCAAATACCGCTTGCAGCCCAAATGAATTCAATGGAACTACTTTCGGCCTCAGTCTGCCACCTGTACTCCCTTTGGGCTCGATTGTCACACTTACAACCCTTACTCAACTGCTCATCCATGCAAGGGAATAAGAGGGAGTATGGCCTCCATCAGTCCCCCCACATGGCCCTCCGTAGACTGAGAGTCTCATCACGAGGTATGGGGGAGGAGAGCAGGGCTGTTTGCTCAGTGCTCTGTAAGCAAATAGGTGGGGAGATAGAGATGGACAGAGAGAAGGAGGAACCCTAGCTCTGCCACTCCTTACTCACCACCCAGAATAGCTGGCCATGTGGACAGTGAGAGAATATGGCATTTCATGAAAAAAGGGTTAAATTAATTCATAACTATGCTCTGCCCCTTCCTCGGGACAGTTCATAAAAAGGTGATATCCACAGCTATTATGGGCTTTTCTTAAAAAGTCATTATATGCGATCTTTCATCAGTCTGTCAGTTTTTAAACTAGTTTTATAAAAATGTTAAGTATTTTTCATTTTTCCTCCTTAAATGTAAGTCTTTGAATGTTCTAGACAATTTGCTTTGCTTTTTTGTTTCATATTAGTTTGGGTTATTATTTATTAGTTTTCCCCTGAAGAGAATTGCATATTTTTTTTCATCAAATGTTTTCCTTTCTGTAGCAACATTCACTCTTAATCACTATGTGCAGGAGGCATTTGATGATGTATTCTGGGCAGGGATCCAGGAATCAAGAAAATAATAGAATACGTCCGTTAGCTCAGCTAGTGCTAGAAAGAACTTTTATAATGGATAAGCAATGGTCAACATATTAAAAGAAGTGTTTTATTTTGTCGCAGTCTTAAAACTTTTATAACCTTAGGAGAGATTTCTTTCTTTTATTATCCTGCTGAAATTAATGCTTCATTCATTTATTCAATATAATGAGTAATAAATTTTAATAGGGATAAGATGAAAACCCTTTATTTTTGACCCAGTGTCAGAATGCATAACCATAGAGAAGCCCATGGATTCAAGTTCCAAATGTGTATCAGAAAGGGCTTATTGTCCAAGAAACTGTGTAACACAGTGGTTATTTCCAGCATCTTACTGAAGCAGCTGATTAAAAAACCGAGGAGTGGTTTAAGAAAAGCAAGTCTA
This sequence comes from Mesoclemmys tuberculata, assembly GCA_007922155.1. Lineage (NCBI taxonomy): Eukaryota > Metazoa > Chordata > Testudines > Chelidae > Mesoclemmys > Mesoclemmys tuberculata. Next base: position 10,700,520 of record ML675627.1, on the reverse strand, counting down.
TGATTAACAAGAGCTAGGACTTGGGCTACGTGCCCACACAAAGTAACATCTGAGGCCCCGAGCAGCTGGAATATGATCTGAACTGTAACATTTTGATTACAAGGATGGATTGAACTAAGGAACTCCATGCTTTATCTTAAGCTAAAGGTATCCCTGCTAAAGGCTGGGAGCTGAAAAAACAGGGTCACATCCTCTGTGGATCAGGCACAATGTATGGAGGGGGACACTAGTGCCCTTTATATCAGAGGTCTGCAAACTGTGGTGGTCCACAAGCTCCATTCAGGTGGTCCACGGAAAGGTTACAGAACAAGCTTTGTGGCAGATGCCACTCCCCCCTCCCTGCCCTGTCTCTCTCCCACCATGTGAGCCCCAAGTAATGCTACGTGGTGACCGCTCCCCAACCCCGGCCGAGACAGTCGGTGGTCCACCTAGGCCCTCAGCAATTTTCAAGTGGTCCATGGAAAAAAATGTTTGACCCCCACTGCTTTAAATGAAGCGGTTCCAGCCCCACTGTGCTAGAATAGGTGCACCCAGTTTGGCCAGTTAAGAGGGTGTGGAATCTCCTAGAGCTATAAAGAGCCAATCTTACGCAAGGAACAAGGAAGTTAGTCACTGCTCTTTAGGAGGTTGCCAGAATCCTTGGGAAGGTGACATGGTGTGAGGTGAGGTGAGGTGTGGTGGTGGGAACCTGCTGGAGGAAAAGAGTCTCCAGGGAGAAGGCCTTGAGAGGCAATGCTCATCTAAAAGACCAAGGTAGCATTCTGCAGTAGTCCCTGAAGCAGGAGGGAGGGAGAGAGAAAGGGGAAAGCTCCCTCGGAGCTGTAGCTCAGGGAGAGCTTAGGAAGCATTTTTGTGTCTTTTGGCCTATGCTTGGAAAATAAAATAAGGAGGATCTGGGTGTGGCAGTGGGTCCTTCTCGTGCTAGAGACAAGGACCCCCATGACACTCCTCTATAGGCTTTCCAGAGCTTGGGTCCAGAAGCACAGGGCTAAGCTTCACCTTTGGGCAGGTAATTAGATTTTCATCCATAGAACTTAAATCTGACCTTTGACACATGTACCTGGAGAATACGAGCCTGTTGTGAGGAAGGATGGTCTTGTGGGTGCACACTAGACTAAGACCCCACCAATCTGAGCAATACCTTAGGCAAGTCTCTGAGACCCAGAGATTCAGAAAGAGGCACCATTGTCATCCCCACAACTGCTACCTAACCCTTTAGCTATCTAAACTCATTCAGTCCCTAAGATTTCAGGGTAAAAGTTAACTTGGTGCCTCATTTTCTGCCTTTGAGCCTGCACGTTGCTGCCTCAGTCTAAGTATTCACATTCCTATCTCATACTTAAGCCCCAGAATGAGCCACAAACTGGGGGAAGAAAGGCAGCAGAGTGCCTGTCTCTCCCACAGGCCCTGACCTAGTAGGTGTGCTCTGAGGGCACGCTACCAGATTGGGTCCCATTCAAAATCTATTGGAGGAGAAGGTGGTTTTATACCTTAGATTCCACTAGGTAGAGTACTCACCTGGGGGGAGATACTGAGTTCAGTTCCCTTCTCTGGATAAGGAGTAGCAAGGATTGGAACAGGGCTCTTCCACCCAACAGGAGAGTATTCTCACTGCTGGCCTAGTCTCCCTCCCGTTGGAGCTGTTTCACTGAGGATAAATAATTAAATAGTCACTAGAGCTGGGGGACTGGACCCAGGTGTGTACCCTAACAATGGGACTAAGGTTAGTCTCTCTCTCTTTCTGGCCCACTCCCTCTTTAATTATCCACTGTGGATACAGCTGCCACTGGCGAGAGATAGGGAGCCTCATGTCAGCACATGCCATTGCTCAGTGGAGAGCACAGGCACTTGAGAAGTGGGAGAACCCTATTCAAACCCTAGCTCTTCCTTAGGCAGAGGGGGGAATTGAACCTGGATCTCCCACATCCCAGGTAAGTGGTCTAACCACTGGGCGAAAAGTTATAAGGTGGGCAGTGACCCCACCCACACCTGTGCTAGGGGCAGTGTTGTGTGGAGCTAGGTAGGTGTCTAAGCCACTGTTTTCAGGAGAGGGGTTCCCAGTTGTGCAACACAAACAGAGCTAAATGCTTCCCTGCAGTCCAGACCTAGGGGCCTTAGGCTTAGGATGCATCCCACTTATCGGCATCTCCCGCTGGCTAGCTTAGGGAGCCCCCTGATTAGTGTGATGGTTTTTGTGGCTCACAGTCTGAGGCAACTATCTCTCCCCATGAATTATAGGGAGCCTAGGCAGTGTTGTTCCCATTGTTTCTAGGTGTCTTAAGTTAGTCGTTACAACACTGAGCTAAGTCCCTTCGTGGATCCAGGCCTGATTATTTCTGTGCTTTAGTTTCCCATCTGTAAAATAGAGGTGCCAAGGGTGCCCTGCCTCACAGGGGTGTTGTAAGGCTACAGTCAGATGTTTGTCAGGTGCTCACAATGTAAGGGGGGGGTTCATGTAAGTACCTCAGGAGAGAGAAAGAGATGAAGGCTTCGTTCCCTAACACAGCCATACTCTTTAAAATGGGAGAGCTCGTTAAGTATGCATACTCCAGTACAAGAAAGAGAAAATCAACCTCTCTGACGATTCACTGCAATTAAGCAGCAAGCTAATCACTGCTGCACAGTTAATAACTATGTGTTTTAGGATGGGAGAAGTGGGCAGTTAGCTATAGTCAGCCCAAAACCTTCAAAAGATTTAAGCATACACTCTAGAAATGCAAAGCTGCATGGAAGATTATAACATAACCCTGCATTTCCTAAAGGAACAGTATCAAAAGTTATGACTTCACTAGGGAGCCATCAAAAATTAAGTTGCATTGCATTCAGTGTTCTAAAGCCATTTCACAATGAAGCCCTGAAACATGACAGGAAGTGTATTCCAGGCTAGTTAGTGAAAGCCACTGTGTTATGTTCATAGATTTGCAAACCCACCGTATAATAATCTATGTCTTCACAGGTATGTACACACAGCCTATTCTGGCCTATTGCTTAATTTAATTATTCGATACTTGGGTCACTCAGTTGAGTGAACATCCCTAACTTATAAAATAACTAAATGTGTGTGCGTGGGGTGGGGTGTTGTCAGCATTAATGAAACATCAATTAACATGATTGCAAAATTAGGCCCTCAAAAGTCAGGAAATTCAGAGTGGATGAAGAGAGCAGTATGGTGTGATAGGAATAATATATTCATATCTAGCCTAGCCCCCCCACTCTCCATTACTTCAACTAAGGATGTTCTGATACTAAAGCCTTTAGATACATTTGGGTTTTTAAACCTGTCCAAAGTGGTTTTGCAAAGCCAAATCCTCCCCTGGATTCTAGTCAGAACATTACTGAACTGAACTTTTTGACCATCCCAATTCAGCAAGGTTGGGTTATCACCTCTCTTACTAATATTTAAAATACAATATTTCTCCTGAGTTAGAACTTCTGACACATTTAGATGAGATTTTGAATTCCTTGTTCTTTAATACATTACCGTCTCATTCAAGTTCCGATCTTACAAGTTTTCTTCATAACTCTCTTCGGGTACCAGACACTTAATGATTTCCCTGTCCTTACTCAATTTAAGTTGTACTTCATCTTCAAATATTCTACGGTGATCCTCCAAAGTTGTTCCATTAAGACTAAGGGGAAGATTTTCAAAGTCACACTTAGGCATCTCATTTCCATTAACTCCCTTTGAAAGTCAGTGGGAATTAGATGCTTAAATGTCATGTATGTCTTTGAAAATCTCCCTGTAGCTCTTCATCTAGCATATAATATGTTTCTGAACTGCAATATCTATGTCTGATTTTGAATCTCTCTCTCTGCCTCCAGGATTTTCTACTGCAACAGTCACCACAGTATCTCACTACCTTTCATGAAAAAGACAGGCAATAGCAATGTTTCTACTGAAGTTCATGATGTCTCTGACTTTTCTCCCATTTGGGGTTATAGAAAACTCTGCTATAGATACATTTAAAAAATATATTAAAGGAAGGGAGAGTATAAAAGTTTTTCACTGTTTCTGAGAGGTGACCAGAATCTGAATTCATCTGACTTTCTCTGGGATCCTTTCAACTGAAAACGCTTTTTCCATAGCTCTCACATGCTTCCTTCTAGGGTTTCCAATCTGCTCTGTCCCAGAGGAGTTGAACAGATTTGGCAGTTCAGAGCCAGATGTCTCCTCTGGTCTGAAATGCAGTTGGGACATGATCCATTTATGGTTTTGCAAATGAGGAACAACATCTTAAGCATCAATGGAAGGATCAGAGCACAGACTTCGTGATGGTGCTCAGTGACCTTTAACCTGGACCCTTGGGCAAGGATTATGTTTGTTTAGTATTTAGCGTGTTGAGCTTATTCAATAAGAGTTTGATCCTACTTCCACCGATGTCAGTGTCAAGACTCCCATTAATTTCAGTGGCAGCAAAATCAGACCCTCATTACCTTAATGAATAATAGTAACATTTCTTAAAGGAAATAAATAGGAAATCATCACACAATGTCATCCGTGCTATTTCCAGTAACTTCTGTAGGGTTACAACCTCTTGTCTTTGTTAAGAGGTTAATTTTAGACAATGTGGCGGGCTTTTTAATAAAGTGATTAAAAGCCAGATCATTGTTGCCAGCTATTTAAAATATTGTGTTGGGAACAAACTTAGTTGTAATGTCATTAATTCAAAATGAAACATAAGGAAAGCAATATGTTAAAATCTTATTAACCTATCAGACATTTAGTAACATTCAAGCCTCTTACTGGCATTTCAGAAACCATCTGAATATCAATAAAATGCTAGCTAATCTGTGCTAATTGACATTTTATAAGTGGGTTGATCAGTAACTTGTAGTTACTTTGAAATATCTCAATTAAAGTCTACACAGCTCTTTCAAGTAGACTCTGTTTAAGATAATACAAAGAACATAATTAAAAATTAATTGCTTATGTAAGTTTCTTTTGGTATTAGCAGATCAAGCAGATACAGATCTTGTAACTCTTTCAATTCAATAGATGTTCTTCTAGCAATCAGTTTGTGTTAAAGAAGTGTTGCGATCACTGTACTTTCTTGTTTTGAAATTTTGTGGGTGGATTTAGAGTTCTTGAAAATAAGCACCTAACAGAATTGTTTAGGGCCATTTATAGTGAATGTGGCTGAGATCACAACAACTGGATCATTCGTAGTTCTGCCGATACACCTCTAATTTTATCAGTAATAATACCCTGGTATTCTAATCCTACATAGCAGTTGCTGTCCTGGATCAAACCCATAGCTCGTCTTGCCCAGCCTGACTCCAGCAATAGACAGTGCTAACTGCTTCAGAGAAAGGTACAAGAACCACCTGCAATAGGCAGATGTCTGATAATCTCCTCCCCGCCCTTGAAAAATCCAACTCATCCTAATCCCTGACACTAGTTTAAAACCTGATGCATGAGTTTTTCAATCCCTCCCAAAACTGTGATAGGATGACTTGTTAAAAATCTGAATACTCTTGTTCTCCAGACAAATGCCTAATCCTTCTTTGAATTTTATGGCTCCTGGTCATTGCTTGACTGGAGATTGCTAATTGACAAGGGCAGCTAACAGGGGAGTTTTGGGAGGGAATTCTCTGGGTGAAGGAGGAGCAATTACATGACCTTTGGGGTGAGTTTGTTGTCTGTAGTGTGAGTGTTTGATTTTGTGGTGTGCTTTCTGCTTGACTGAAGTATATTGTGTGACCTGTTTGGGGGACCGTGTGCTGATCCTAACAAGGCAAGGCTGAGAGCTTCTTAATGTGGCTTTAATCCCTAAGCCCTTTAGCACTCATCAACCTTAACATAGGTGGCGTGGCTACTCAGGGAGAACCAGGGTTTAGAAAGCCCACTCCTAAGTACCAGAGGAGCTAGCAATTGGGATTTTTGTGAGGGAGTTTTTCTTGGGGGGAGAGGGGGAAATACACTTCATTAACATTCTGTAAACTAAAGACAATAACCCCCACCACAACCAATAGAAAACAAACAACAATAAAAGAAGATCTGCAGGAGTAAAAAGAGAGTGCAGCAGAAGTCCAGCAACAGAGTGGGTGGGGGTTGTCCAGTTTATTACACAGAATACAATATGTATGATTACCTGCCCTCTGAGCGGGTGGCACATGTGTGTATTTGGTGCAAGGGGCTCCTGGTCCTCAGAGACCAGAGGAGCTAAGGGA
>ML675627.1:10679116-10694339 GCA_007922155.1 Mesoclemmys tuberculata | reverse complement strand
TGAGACCCTACTTCCAGATAATTTCATGGTATCTTCTCGCACAGATGATACCTCTCTGGAGGAAGGAACTCCAGTTATTAGGAAAAGAAAGGTAATAGTAATGGGGGACGCTATCATTTAGAAACATAGATAGCTGGGTTTGTGATGACCAGGAGAACCACATGATGACTTGCCTGCTGGGTGCGAAGGTTGCAGATCTCTTGAGACATCTAGACAGACATAAGTGTGTAGGAGAGTAAAGAGTTATAACCTGGACAAATGGTCAGGCCTAAGTTACAGGGAATGGAACAGGAAAACACTGTTTCTGCTAATTGGTATGAATTCTAGTTGGAGTCTGTTATCTCTCTTCTTTTTTTCCCTTCCTGACTACCTGAGCAGGGAATGAGGCTAACAAAATAACTATTCCCTCTCCTGCTCAAGGCCTTGGTGGGAAGATAGCATTATCTTCCTTCCCTTTTACTTTTACTTCAAAGAATGCTGGTGTAAAATTAATAGGTTTTAAGGTGATGCGCCTGCCCTCTGTATAGTAATTCTGTAAACAACAAACAAGGGCGGGTATAATTGTATTCATCATGTAGTTCTTAATATTCATTTCATAGTTGTCAATCTAACCAAATAAGGGGAATTGCTGGAAATGTAAACATTTACATACTGTTATGGATAAAAGAATTGTAAAGTAACCCCATCCTTGCTCATTTGCAGCATCGTGGTGGAATGAGCAGGCAATAAATGGTTCCATATCTCCAATCCACCCCAGGGACAACCTGTTTGTTTATCTCTAACAAAGTGTAGTGCTGGGGAGGAGCAGTGGTCATGGTACATATAGTACCATGGTACTATATTGTAGGATAGTACATATAGTACACATGGTACATACTGAAGGATAGAAGAGAGAAGTCCTGGAGGCCAAATTTAGGCTAGGTAAGAGATTGAGTCCAGGGCCTCCATGGTAGCATTCTCTGAAATGTTTCCAATTCAACACTCAGGGCCAGTTAGACAGGCTGGGTCTCAATGCGTGAATGAGACCCACATAACATAATGGCAGATAGCTAAAAAGTAATAATTTTTTAAAGTGCTTATATGCAAATGCTAGAAGTCTAAATACTAAGATGGGTGAACTTGAGTGCCTCATATTAAAAGAGGATATTGATATAATGGACATCAGAGAAACTTGGTGGCATGATGACAATCAATGGGTACTGTAATACCAGGGTACAAAATATATAGGAAGGGCAGAATAGGTTGTGCTGGTGGAGGAGTGGCACTGTATGTAAAAGAAAGCATAGAGTCAAATATAATAAAATGAATCAAACATATCATCTATGGACAGGATGCAGTGATAAAGTTTCTTGACACCTTAAATGACTGCTTCTTAGATCAGATAGTCCTGGAAACTACAAGATGAGAAGCAATTCTTGATTTAGTCCGAAGCAGGGCACAGGATCTGATTCAAGAGGCTAATATAGCCAAACTGCTTGGCAACAGTGTCCATTACATAATAAATTTAACATCCCTGTTGGGGTGGGGGAATGACTCACCAAAGTACCAAAGCAGCCCACCATGGTGATATTTAATTTCAGAAAGGGGAGCTACAAAAAATGAGGAAGTTAGTTAAACAGAAATTAAAAGGTACAATACCAAACGTGAAATCCCTGCAAGCTGCATGGAAACTTTTTAAAGACTGCATAATAAAGGTTCAATTTTAGTGTATACCCCAAAAAGGTATCCACCCAAGAGTCCTGAAGGGACTCAAATGTAAAATTGTAGAACTACTAACAATGGTATGTAACCTATCATTTAAGTCAGCTTTTGTACCTGATCACTGGAGGATATCTAATGTGACGCTAATTATTTAAAAAAGGCTCCAGTGGTGATCGTGGCAATTACAGGCCAGTAAGCCTTCAGTACCAGGCAAACTGGTTGATTGTATAGTAACAAACAGAATTATCAGACACATAGATAAATATGATTGGTTGGGGAAGAGTCAATGTGGTCTTTTTAAAAGGAACTCATACTGCACCAATCTACTAGAATGCTTTGAGAGGGTCAACAAGCATGTGGACAACAGTGATCTAGTGGATATCGTATTCTTGGATTTTCGGATAGCCTTATCAAGGTCATTCACCAAAGGCTGTTAAGCAAAGTAAGTGGTGATGACACAAGAGGGAAGGCCCTCGCCTGGATCAGTAACTGGTTAAAAGATAGAAAACAAAGGGTACAAATAAATGGTCAGTTTTCAGAATGGAGATAGGTAAATAATGATGTGTCCCCCAGGATTCTGTATTGGGACCAGTACTGTTCAACATACACATAAATGATCTAGAAAAAGAGGTTAACAATGAGATGGAAAATTTACTGATGATACATAACTACTCAAGATAGTTAAGTCCAAAGCAGACTCTGAAGAGTTACAAAAGGATCTCACAAAACTTGGAGATTGGACAACAAAATTGCAGGTCTAATTCAGTGTTGATAAATGCACAGTAATGCACCTTGGAGAACATAATCCCACCTGTACATATAAAATGCTGGGATCTAAATTAGTTGTTACCACTCAAGAAAGAGATCTTGGTGTCATTATAGATAGTTCTCTGAAAACATCCACTCAATGTGCAGTGGCAGTCAAAAAAACTAACAATGTTGGGAATCATTAGGAAAGGGATAGATAATAAGACAGAAAATATGGTATTGCCTCTTTCTAAATCCATGGTACACCTATATCTTGAATGCTGCATTTAGATCTGGTCCTCTCTTCTAAAAAAAGATATATTGGAATTGGAAAAGTTACAAAAAAGGGCAACTAAAATGTTTAGGAGTATGGAAAAGCTTCCATGTGAGCAGAGATTAATAAGACTGGTAGTTTTCTGCTTGGAAAAAAGAGGACTAAGGGGGAATAATATAGAGATTTATAAAATCATGACTAGTGTGGAGAAAGTAAATAAGGACGTGTTCTTTACTGCTTCTCATAACACAAGAACTAGGGGTCACCAAATGACATTAGTAGGCAGCAGGTTTCAAAGAAACAAAGGGAAGTATTTCTTCACACAAAGCATAGTCAACCTGTGGAACTCTTTGCCAGATGTTGTGAAGGCCAGGATTATTCAAAAAAAAGCTAGATGAGTTCATGGAGACTAGATCCAACAATGGCTATTAGCCAGGATGGACAGGGATGCAAAATAATGTTCTGAAGTATTCCTAGCCTCTGCTTGTCAGAAGCTGGAAATGGGGGACAGGGGATGAATCATGTGATGATTACCTGTTCTTTTACTTCCTTATGAAACATCCGGCATTGGCCACTGTAGGAAGACAGAATAGAGGCCTAAACTGACCATTCGTCTCACCCAGTATGGCTGTTCTTAAGTTATAATTGTGGCAACTTTCCCTGTCAACAATTTGGTGGTGAGCAAGGGTTTGCAAAGGATACGAGGAAAATAATCTTTGAAAATACAGAATTAGGGCTCGATGGTGGCTTTGCCACATTCCCTGCATTATGGGCAGCCCGAGCAGTACATGGTGGCTTAATTCCCTTGCTGCACCAAGGATGGAATATGCTGTTTTGGTACTATCCCGTGTGCAGTATACAATCCCCAAGGCAGGAGTCCTCTGGGTACATTAGGGGAGAAGAGCCACAGCTCTGCCTATTCCCCACCTACAGGCACTTAAGCATATGGCTAATCAAATGTACAGGAGGAGTCGGTGAACCAACTTACATGCTAAGTTCCCAAGCCTGTGGCTTAAAAACTAGAATCCTTCCTATCCCCGCCCCACTGCAAATCACAAGTCTATTACAATGTATTCATAATCCACTCCTCTTCTACTCCTTTGTTTTTGACTATCTATAATGTTCTGATTTAGATTCTCTCTTCTGCGAGAGCTTCAGTGCTGAGAGAAGCTTCAAGGAGCCACTTACAGCTCCCTGATAAACTCATACACTTTGAGGTCAGAAGGGACCATTACAATCATCTAGTTTAACCTCCTGCACCATGAAGACCACAGAACCTCACCCACCCACTCCTGTAATAGACCCCTAATTTATGACTGAGTTATTGAAATCCTCAAGTCATGGTTTAAAGACTTCAAGGTACAGAGAATCCACCAGCAAGTGACCTGGGCCCCGTGATGCAGAGGAAGACGAACCCCCCCAGGGACCCTGCCGATTTGCCCCGGGGGAAATTTCCTTCCTGACTCTAAATATGGCAATCAGCTAATCGCTAAGCCTGTGGGGAAAACTCACCAGCCAGACAGCCGGAAAAGAATTCTCTGTAGCAACTGATCTTCCAGGCAGCTCCATCCCCAATTCCCCTTAGAGCTACTGGTCAGTCAAATGCTCCATCATTCATGCCAGATCCTTCATAGACCCTTTGACATTGAACAAAGGAGGAAGAGATGCTCTTGTCTGTTATACCCCACCCTGAGATACAGCCTGCATCAAAAAAGGGAGGTGGGCAGAGGCAGAGACCTGTGTCACATGTCAAAACGAGAGATTAGAAAAACTAGTAGATTATGAATAAACTGTAACTGTGTTCTGATCCATGGCAGGGAGAGGACAGAAAGGAGTCTAGTTTCCAACGCACAGGGCTGGGAACATAAAATGTAAGGTGCACCATTTTGTTCAGCACAGCAGCTGTGGGGAGAGTCCCATGTGGTCCCAAGGTCCCATTTTCACATCTGGTGCCTAAATTTAGGCACCTTGATGCATATTTAGGCACCTGTTTTTTCAAAGGTGCCGAGCAGCCACAAGTGTTATTTGAAATCAGTAGGACTAGCAGCTGCTCACCAGCTCTGCAATTCAATCAAATTTCATTAGGGTGCCTGAAATGATCTAGATTGTGATTAGGCTGACCATCAGTGTAAGATGAAGTGAGAACCCACATCACATCATTATATTTTGTGAGGTTCACCCCTCGTGTCTATTCATCAACCAGTATGAATGAACATGTAACTAGTGCAATCAAATTATATGACCAATATTGCAGATTTGGGATATTATGGATTAAAGGCAATCTTTCTTTTCTTTGACCAGTGTACTAAGTAATGATGACTATCTGTTCCAAAGAGGGGCAAACTGAGAGATACTTTAAGTCTCCAGCCTGTCCGTGAAAGCATTTAGGTGAGGCAAGGAAGAAAATTATGAATTAGAATGTATCACACTGTAATTCATGACTCTCCCTTAGTTAATGCTGTTGCCATGAATCTACTGTCGCTCCGTACATGGAGTAGTATACAATTCAGTTTTACATATGTAAATTAACCATGTAAACCTGTACATTTATCCTTTTTAGGTTGTGAAATGTTATGACTCGAATGTGACACAGAAGTTATTCCTAGATAATGATGGCCATCCATTTTACTCACATCTTAGTGCTCCATAAATCCTGTTATATCTTTTATATATTTCATGACTCTGCTGTGGATCCAAGGAAATAGGTTTTAAATATTTTAAAGTCTCTGAGAGCAAGGTAGCTGTGACGTCCAGTCCGATTTCCATTATCCTTGATGGCAAAAATCTCCCACATGGGAGAATGTGACAGGGTAGCCTGCCCCATGAGAGCTGTGCTGCCTAATGGTCAGTCCGCCACTTGGCACAGGGCTCTTGAAGAGTTGAAAGGTCCAATTATAGATGCAAGGACTTGGCAGATATTGGAAAGAGGAAGCTGTTCTGGGAGTAAGACAAGTTCAGGAGGAAATTCTGTAACTGTTTCTTTAAGGACTGGCTCTTATAGACAGGGCAGGACACGCTCCCCTCTCACCCAGCCAAATGGGGAAGAGCTGGGTTTAGGCAACCAGAATAAATGTGCCACCTCCTCATAATAGGGCAGATATGAGCAGGATACGGCTGTCACACCATCTAAGCATGAGTATTATATAGGGCCAGCAGAGGGAGAATCCGGCTAAGGTCCCAAAACAGTGGGCTGAACTGCAACCGAGCTCCGTGAGGAGAGCTGGGGACTGCTGATACAAAGAGAGGGGTGATAATTGCTTGAATTACCCAGCTCCAGGAGGAGGGCTGACACTCCTGCCATAAGTAAAGACATAAAGATTGAGAAGATAACTCTGAGGGGACTGGGAACAGCGTTTAGAAGACAGGCTTCAGAGGAACCCTAAAAACCAGAAGCACCTTTTGTTTACCTAGGACTTTTTGTCATGACCTTTTGATATGAGGTTTGTAATAAAACAGTCCCAAGGAAGGTAACCACAGTAACTCAGCAGGGGGTGCTACAGGCCAAGTACTGCCTATTACAGAGAACAGCTGGGCCATCATTTTTTCTGGGAAATTTTTATTTTGATGGGATTTATCTATCTTTGTAGCTAAGCACAGAAAGAACTGATGGCCTGCAATATTGATGTAATACAGTCATTGAGGTTGGAAAGCACCTTCAATGGGGACCACAATCCATCCCCCTGCATTGCCTCGGAAGTGAGTGTTTTGGTTCTTAAAAAGGATGGTTAAGTGGTTAGATTGCTAGCCTGGGATTTGGGAGACCTGCGTCCAATTCCTTGCTCTGCCACAGACTTCCTGTGTGTCCTTGGGCAACTCTTGTAATGCTGGCTGGATTAAGGGACCATTTATGATATTATTAACATTTATAGGTCAAAATTACAATAATTCATGTGATATAGGCCATGCCAGGTACCATTAGAAAGGCTGTAATTTGATAAGTATGATGATATTGTTTTTGTTCATGTGTCGTATTTGTATTGGAAGTTACAGAAATGTTTGATGTATCTGTATTTCAGCTTGTGCTGTGTTTCTGAGTGACACCTTAGACAGGATGGCTGCAGCACTAGTTGCTTGATGGCCCATTAAGGGAACTCAAAGGTACAATAAGCCAAGGAAAAGAACCCAGGGGCTACACCTTATGAGTCACCAGGATTTACTCATGTGACCCTGGACTCCAGTTTATTACTGTAAATTTCCACAAGCAGCCTGGCAAAGGCCAAGGGACATGAAAGGCATTTGCACTGCATCCATTTTGTCTTCAGTCTTTACCTACCTCTGGATCAACTCATCTACAACTGAAGCTGTGAAACAAAGGACTGAGAGCCATCCAGGTACTGGCTGTACACCAGAGGGACTATACAAGGCGGAAAACTCCACAATTCTAATGAAAACCTCATATATGTGGACTTTCAAATTATGTGTTCGTATCTGATTGTTTTAATCATTTAACATTTCACTTATTGTTTGTTTCTCTCCTTTTATAATAAACCTTTCGTTTTAGTTACTAAAGGATTGGCTGGCAGTGTGGTATTTTGGGTAAGATCCAAACTTATATTGATCTGGTAATGAGATCAGGAGACTCTTTTTGGTAAAGATCATAGAGTTTTAAATAACTTCTCTCTTTACTGGGCATATTGGCTGTTGGGCAGCCTAAGGCTGAAAATCAATAAAGGGGGCAATGTATATTTTGTTTTAGCTTCTTTGCTAACCAGTGTGGGGGAATCAGAAGCACTGTTTGTGGCTGGTTGGGAAGTCTGACTTCAGTGTCACCCAGCAGTGTTGAGAGAATCTGCTCCCCTTTTGCAGCCTGCCCTGCCCTTGGCATTTTCAGGTGGTCTACCCAAGGCACAGAGAGGTCACAAGTCACTTAGGGTTTGTCTACATGAACAGTTAGTTCATGGCAAGTTGGGCATAAGTCTACCTCATACTAGCCTTCTGGACGCTAAAAGTTCCTTAGTGCTCTTTGATCTATCTGAGTGCAGGCTAGATTTACATCCCAGCTTGCTGTGAATTGTTTGTGTAGACAAGCCCTTATTATCTTGCTTCTCTATCTGTAGAAGGAAGATAACACGTCAGAGGTGTGTTGTGAGGATAAATACATTAATGATTGACTGAAGTGCTCAGGTATTATGTCAAGGGTATCAGATAAGCGTCTTGGATAGAAATAATCCCTAGACATGTAGCCCTGCAGCTTGTGAAAGTGACTGGCCACATCTGGATGTCTCCCCTTGGTGCAAGGATGCCTGCTAGCTGCTGGCACAAGCTGGGGGGTGGGGAATGAGAGGAGGACAGGGGGGAAGTGAGACCACGTGTCTGCCCTTCCCTTTGCACTACCCAGAGTTGGCTAACCAGAGATGGAAGCACAAGTGGTCACCCCTGAAGGGTTATAGGAGTGGGCAAGGTACATGGGTGGAAGATCTGTACCTCACTACCTCTACTACCTTTAGAGCTCATCATTCCATGAGAAACTGTAACATTTAAAAACAAATTATTTAGAAGGAGAAGCTGAAAGGCCAAAATTTCCCACAAAATGAAAATTTAAAAAAACGTCAATTCTGAACACCAGAATGTCTCGTTTCCAAAGTGTCAAAACATTTTAATTTTAATAGCATTCATTCGACTCTTATAATGTAATATAAAAGTTGAAATTGCATTGTCAAAATGTTTTCTTTTATCGTGGTTGAAACGAACATTTCGACTTTCTCCTGTCAAAAAATTGCCAAAATGTTCTGATTTTGATGAAAGTGCACTTTTCAGTGGAAAATATCTCAGCCTGCTTTAGTTAAACTATCCTGAGACAATGTAGTCCCTAAGTGGCCACATTGACACCTCAACCAGCACCTAATTGCCATGTTGACAGCAGAAGGAAACTGTCAGACTTTTGTGAGGCCAGGCATTGGCACACCTGATTTCTTCAGTATAGTGGGCAAAGTCAAAGATTTAGGCACCCGAGAGAGACTTTGAAACTGGGATTAGAGGCACATTAGCTGATTTAGTTGTCTGGAATGTTCATGGACAAGGAACAGGAGAGGTGACGAGAGAGAAATAGGGAGGAGCAGAATTCGGAGTCTTTTTGAAAAAGGAGCTGATTTTGGCTGTAATCTCCTCCCTCTTTCCCGCTGTAGATGAGCAAACTTTTTGAATGGCCAGCTTTTTCAAACAGCCACTGTGATAAAAAAAACAAAACACCTGCCTGTTCCTTTCTGCCAAACTGTAGTGATATTTCTGGTTTCAGAATGTTACAGTTTCATACAGCTAGGGGACAGTCCTGATAAAAGTCTTATATAGGCACCAATTATCTCCCACTCCCTGTCCCAATTTTTCACACTTGCTATCTAGTCATCTTACATGCAGCAGTCTCCTCACAGCATTCCTGGAGGCAGTTTGTCTTCAGACAGTAATGCTGCATATGCACAGACCCCTCATCTTCCACTGGTCCTATCTCACTGCCCTATCCGACTGCATAGAAATAAACCTCGGACATTACCATTATACTCAGTTCAAGGGACAAAATATTGTGACAATAGCATTGAAGAATCCAACATTTCATGGAGAAAAGGTAACATTTTGGTCTTGTGCATACCAGGCCATTAAAATTAGCTTCTTACATATACATAGCAGTTTTGCAGCATCTTTATGGCAGAAGGGAAGAAAGGGAAGAGAACTGAGACGTGGGTATTTTCAAAAGCAGTAATATGGTCTAACTCTGCTCCTGTTGAAGTACATGGGAAAACTCTCATTGACTTCAAAGGGAGAAGAGTTAAGTCAGAGTTGAGCACTTCTGAAATTACCCTCTCCCCCAACAAGAAAGATTATTAAGTGGCTTGCTCAACATCAAAAGAAGTCTATGGTTTTGCCAAAATTGCAACCAGATCTCTTGAGAGTCCCAGTCCAGCACCTTACCACAAGACTATGCGTCCTAAGAAAATTTTAGGCCAGATGTTGAAGAAAGATGGGATTTCTTAAAAAGAAAAAAGAATGAATAGAGTAGGAATCCTGTACTGGGTGTATACCTTAGAAAATATGCACCTATGTAGACAGGTTTGAAAATTCCTGCCAGTGTATCTTGGAGACATTACTAGACCAACTGTGCTGATATTCTCACCAGGGATTATGTACTTTAAATATTCAAAAATATAAAATAATTGTGCCAGTATAAACAGCTTTTCTCTTGTCTGTCAAGTAAGAAGTAGGATATCAAAGGTAAACATTTCTCTTAAATGTTAAGTGCTTCATGCATACCATGAAATATACAATACAACCTTCAAAATAAATGACTTATTCCAAAAGTCAAATGTGTCATAAAAGCATCCAAACAATGAAAAAATAGGATTGAGAGCAGTTGGGAGTATGTCAGAAAAAATATAGAAAGGAGTGAGGCGAAACAGCTGTGAACCAAGAGACGAAGGACAACTAAAATGAAAATGCACCAAGGCCCAGTGGTCAGTATTTCTGAAATTTCAGAATGGTCCATTTAGGGTTTTGGGTATTTCTTTTATAAAAGATCATGCTAGAAAGCATGTATATCTTTCACCTAGGTCTGTCACCAGGACAGAAGAAACTTATTGCTAGAGCTGGTTGGAATTTTCCTTTAAAATAACTTTGTGATGGAAAATGCAGTTGCTACAGTGCCTCCTTGGAAGCACTCATTGGAGTTGCAGGTTCCAGCCCCCATTATCTCCTACTGGTCAGATTCCTTAGCTAGACAACATCTCCTAAAATGCAACACAGTATCTCCTTTGACCAAACTTCATGATGCATGATGGGAGATGTAGCCAAGGAGGCTAATCCACAGGGAAGAATGAGGGCATGAAGCACTCAAACTACACACCCATGAGGCACCATGGCGTCTTTAGGCAGATACAGTTTAATGTCAGATTGACTCAAAACAAAATATTTTGGCATTTCCAAATTGAAATTTGTCAGAACTTTTTGTTCCTCAAAAGGTTTATATATTTCATCTTTTCATCGCTAGTCAAGAAAAAAAGAAAGCTTTGAAATTTTGGAATTTCCCATAGGACAGGTATTCCAGTTTTCACTCAGGTCTACTAACTGAGTTTAAGTTAGTTTAAACTAATTTTTAGGGCTTGTTCTTGACCCACTGAAGTCAAAGGGAACATTGCCATTGACTTCAATGGAAACTGCATCAGGCTCTTACATAAAGTGTGCCTTTTTAAATAGCTGGCAATGAGAATTTGGGGGTATTATCCTCCAGTCATGTATTGACTTATTTCTTCATTCTTACTTCTTAAAACATGTTTATAAATTGCTTTAAGCACATATACAATTTAAAATAGACCACATCTTAATATAGACCACTGGAGTTACTCCGCATCTATACTTGTGCAACTGACAGGATAATTGGATCCAAACAGTACTGTTTCACATACAATATATATACTGGGTATCAATAATGTGTGGGATTATAAAATTACTAGAAAACACAGTTAGTAAAGCATAAAGGACCAAGCATAAACAATGGAAACAAATCCTGGCTTGTTTCTGAAACACTGTTTCACTGGATAAATCATTCAGCCTTTCTGTTCCATATTCTCAGCTTGTATAAACAAGCATAGTTCCATTCATTTCAGCATGTGGTTGAGTTTCAATGACTTCAATGGAGCTTTTCCCACCTACACTTCTGTAAATGTATTGTGAATCTTGTCCCGTATCTCAGCTGCATAAAGTACAAAATCATGGTTGTTTAAATGGGTTAAAATCAATTTACCAAATGGGAAGAGATTATTAATGGGAATGTGGCGAGACAGCAGAAACAGCCATGCCTGGTATTTAGGAATGTTGGTGGTGGCAGTGTAGAAGCAATTAATTCATAAACTACAAGACAACTTAGTTGAATTCAGAGCCAGACAGGATGAGCTCCTTGAATATATAAACAATTCAGATGATGTGCAGCTTATGAGACACTAATTAACTAAAGCCAATAAATGAAATGGGGAAGGGCAACATGATAGGGAATATGACATTTTTAATTCAGTGGGTTTTTTCATCCTCTTTGTTTTAGCAATTTGCTTTTTCTAACTGTGAAAACAAGTTTATTGGTGCAGAAATGGGTGAAAGGAGCTGACAATAAATAAAGGGTTATAAATTGTCTGATTGTGAAAATACAAAGGGAACAATAAAACTCTGAGATTTACTGCTCAGAATAGTTATATTTACCTCTGTATTTCAGTATTCCCCATTCCAAGTGTAAGCTAGACGAAAACAATGCAGCTCTTAGCCTTCTTTTTGTGGATTAGACCACATATAGAGATTTGAGTTTCCTGTAGCCTCCAAACTAAGAGATCAAGGTCAAGCTCTTCAAATGGCATGATTTCAATGGGAATAGGGCCCTGATCCCTCAGATATGGCAGTAGACTCCTATGAGCCCACTGATGACAAGGAAGATCCTTGATTCTCAGAAGGAAGTGAACTGTAGCAATGGAACTGCCTTCAAGAATCCATCTTTGAAAACTGCTGTTCTCATTGATGGACACCTATTCTTGGGCCTCTCCTAGGAAAGGTGACGGAGACAACAACGGTGAACTAATTCTGATTTTGAGCTTACTCCAACAGCATTTTATATCCAACCAGCCAAGCTTCCCACCTGGACATGTCACAGAAATAGTATCGGTTCTTGAGGCACATGATCTCAGGGCAATAGACAGGGGTCTAGTACACTTTCCTGTCAGAAAGATGCTGGAAGTTAGTAACAGAAATTTGCACTTCTTCCCCAGAATCTTAGGGGGCTCAGTATGACTATTCTCCAGATATCTGAACCAGGTGGGAACCTGGATGAAAGCTCATTGGGAAAAACTCAACCTGGCCAAATGCCAGCTGGCTCATATTTAATTGGGTAAGGCTAAGGCAATTCTACTGGCAGGTGAAAGCACTTCTAGAAGCTGTAAAAGATTATAATGGCTCCCTCATTTGAAGGTATCTGAAGGCCCACGGTGATAGTAAGTCTTCACGATCTCATAATCACACTTATTCCCCCAAGAGTGAGTTACTGCTTGGCCAGCAAACCCTCCTTCCTCATTAATCTCTCCTTATTCCCTGAAGTCTTTCAGTACAATCGACCAAATAAATACATCTAAGTTAGTACAATTACTTTCTTTTTAAAGTTTGGAATGAAATAAACTCAGCATAATAATAAAAATCAATATTCCAAACCAATAACAGGTATGAGCTGCTATTTGTGGGACAGATTACAAATGCTTTATTCCTAGCTTTGTCTACACTGAACACCACTGATGGAAGCAGGTAGCATGTGTGTAGTTACACGTCCCAGTGGAAAGCAGGCTGCGCCCGCACCGCGGGGTATAACTACATGCGTCAGTGAAAGACAGAAAAAGGCTTTGGCATCAGGGAGGCAGCGGACACTACACTGCTAAAAATAGCAGTGTGGACAGGGGAGACACTGCTTGGGCATGTAGAGAACTATGTAGGGTACATACCTTAAGGGTATGTAGGTACACACCTTAAGTGTGTGTGTCTTTATTCACCTAAGCAGCACCTCACCATTTACACTGCTATTTATACTAATGCTGGGGGGGCTTGAAATGTATGTACACACCTCCAAAAGGAATGTGCCATGTATACATATTACCTATAAATGAGCATCTATTTGCACAAGTTATTTTGAGGAAGTCACCAATGGGAAAGGGGTTCACAGCCTGGGCTTAGAGATGCATGTGCACTACAGAACTGAGACATTGCCAGTTCAAGCACTGAGACAGCACTTGCATAAGCTGTAGAAATGTGGAGTATCTGTATTACTATGCTCCTGGATGGGTCTCCAGCAGCTGGGATTGAATTTATGGCAACTAGATCTCAATGCATGAGCCTCTGCTGCCTGAGGTGGAAAATACTCAGCCAGGTTCATCAAATTCAATAGATGGCCCAGCCACCTCTGGCATGGCACAGCATGCTACACTAAGTGAGTTAAATATCCTCGCTAGCTGTCTTGTTTGAGTGGACACAATGTACCACAGCTAGCCACAGCTTCCTTGCAAGCATTGCAGGTCCTATACACCACTGTATGAAGGAACACAATGCTATGGTATAGCAGGGAGCATAATCGTATCTATCTACATCTTTTTTCATCTTTGGTGTGTTCCACTGCCTGCTTCAAATGGTCCTGCCCTACTCCCAGAGGTAGGACACTGTTTAAGAAGGTGGGCAGCTACATTGTGGACAATCTGGTCTGGTTTTACTCAGATAGAGAGTGTTGCATTTATGTTACCTGGTTTTGATATAGGAAAAGATGGTGAGCCGAAGTTGAAAATTTACTTCTAAAAAAGTCTTTGAATTCTTTTTAGTTACATTTGTAAAGCAGGCTAATCCATTGTTTGGATGAGATTGAATTCATATTTCCAGACTGTCCATTAGAAGCAACAATAGGCTAAATGTGGAGGAAGCTCTGAAATGCAAATTGTGGCCCCAATTCAGCAAAGAATTTATGCATGTGCTTAACTTTAAACATTAAAAGTCAAGCACATACACAAATACTTTGCTGGATTAGAACCGTTCAGAAGATATGTTAAAAGAGTGTAGTGCATTCTATACTGTTTTAGGCAAGATGTTAAATGTGTCTATGTAAGTTGCAGTCTCCCTAAAAGAAGACATAGTGCTTTGTAAAGAAGGCTGAAGAGTCTATGTTGGAGAAAGAAGTGAATTATGAGGCCACGTTATCAACTCGTAACCAGAAATAGAAGATATATGAAGGCATCTAACTGAACTTCGATCATCCTGTACATTTGCATTAGTAGCAGTGTGTCTTGAAGACAATGTTTACTAAAGGTCAGTGTACCCTAGAACATCAAGGCAAAGGATAAATGCCAGTTAAAAAAGTGACAAATTAAACAACAGCTATCAGGAAACACTTATTCACTCTGAGAGTAGTAAATGTTTGGGACAGCCTTTTTGTTGCATTTTTTTTTAGAGAAAGACACCAGTTTAAGCCATAAAATTAGAAACACGTACTCTATGAAAAAGCTACGTATTAACCACTATCACGGCTGAGCTCTAAATGGTCTTTATTCATTCTCTGATTTTATTGTTTTTGAATCTTGGTTTCTGGAGCACATTTTCAATAAATAAAAGCCAATCTAGAAAATGGGCTTCTTTGACTTCTTTTTTCCACAGCTAGAGACTTGAAAAAGCAAATAATATCTAAACATTAAAAATGTTTTGGTGAGTAACCTCAGCAAAAGGAAATTTATACCAGGCAATACTATGTTAAAAGATTCAGTGATCTCCACCAAAACTCCTATTCATCCACTCATCTGGCTAAATTTTAAAAACTTTCCAGGGTGCATGAACTTCTAAAATTGGAGAAATGAACATGCACAGCCAGATAGGTGCATAGAAGTTAACATGACATTTAAAACTACATGGGTAATGCAGGACTGGCATATATATCAGATGCACCTCCTAAAATTCCATGTTTCATCCTAACTATATATATATATATATATATATATATATATATATATATATATA
>ML675627.1:10446342-10679106 GCA_007922155.1 Mesoclemmys tuberculata | reverse complement strand
TATATATATATATATATATATATATATATATATATATATATATAATATGCAGAAAAATGAGCCATGGAGTTTTAGGAGTTGGATCTAGTTCTGTATGCAGTTGTAATTTACAAAGGGAAATTACGTTGGAAACTTCTGTGATGGCCAGTCAAATTTGGATGAAAGAAAATATTTACTTGGTAACTGTCAAAATGATAAACATGTTAAATCTGAAGTACAAGCATCTCAGTTTTCTTGGAGACAGACAATCTTTTGTAATCAACTCGCCACAGGCTTTTGTTGGTGCCTGAATAGAGGTGTGATCGTGGGCCCATTGTTAAACTGAGTTGAAATTTGAAATTAAAGCAGAGATTGAAACTTTTTGTTATGTATGAAAAATAAAATGTATCCTACACAATCCTACACAATAACAGCACTTTACTTTTTGACGATGCAGTGAATTTTCTGAGAATTTACAAGTAAACCCTGTAATTAATTTATTATTTAAAAATTATTTAAAATTTATTTTAAATTGGGTACTTTAGAAAATCACCCTCTTCTACTAGGCAGCTTAAAAATATATATAATGATAGTCATAACTGAAAGAACACAGACCCTTCAAATTTTCCATAAAGTCAAAACTCACTAAATTATTTTGCATAAGCTACATTTGAAGACACAGGGTTTTTAGGATTAAAGGTAATTTTTGGCATTTTTTTATAATTTAAAGTTTGTCCTTTATCTGAGTCTGAAGAAAAATGTTGCTTTTGGTAGATTCCTTGAAGAATTGGCCACTTTCAAAATGGCTGCCATCTTCTATTGTTCTCAATGGAAATGAGACTACAGGCTGCTCTTAGCAAAGATGGTCACGGTCTATATTTACTTGCTTCTCACAGTATACCCTTTGCCCCCTTGTTAGAGCTGAATGAATAATGGATTTTTTGGTTCACTGGTAATTTTTTAAAAAATATATCAATTTGGATCAGATTAAAACTATTTCTTCTTATCAGAATTGTTGAACTGATAGGTTGAAAAAAATTGTTTGGGATCGAACAAAGCGTTTGCTTTAATTTTAAACATTTTTTAACATTTTGATTCTTTTAAGAAAAATAAGGGAATTTCCAAAAGAAAAGTTATTTGGAACTTAAAAAATGAAAATGCTTCATTTAAAAAATGTCAAAACAAAACACATTTTTTCAGAATTTTTTTTTCAACACAAAAATTCAGTGAAACTAGCTAAATTATTTGTGACATGTTTTGGGATTGCTAAATCTGAAAAAGGTGTCAGCAGAAAAATCTCATGCTGCTGTCCTGTTGATGACAGAGGGAGGCATCACATTTTTGAGACTTAGCTTGTGGTTTTTGGTAAATGAAATATTTTGTTAACCACTTCAGTAATGGCTTGTGTAACACATTAGATACAAATTTCCATTAAAATGCCATGAAAAAATTCTGAAAAGTGAAACATTTTGAAAAACAGCTTTTCATTAATTGTTTTCTTTTTGGAAACCAATGCTGTTCAATGAAAAACTTTTCATTTGAAAAATTTAGATTAGTTCTATTTATAATGGAGCATTGCAATCTTAAATCATGGTTCTAAATTGATAAGTGATTATGTTAAAATAGAACTTTGATTTTCACTAGATGTGTTTCCTATATGTATTCTTTCATATCTGCTGACCAAAATAAGTGTTTTCTCCTGTTATCCTTATAGAGTAAATACAGTTATGGACCCTCTTTTCGACTGTACATGATAAGTAGAAGTGTCACCAAAGTTCCATCTGCTGAATCCCGGTTGTTAATAACATAGATATGTAACACAGAGCTGGTTGGAAGTTTTCTATCATAATTATTTTTTTATTGAAAATGCAGTTTCTGCAAAGTTGAAAATTTTCTCAGGAAACCTTCAGTGTTTTGCCTTTTTTTTTTCCACATAGGGAAAATCTAAATGAAATATTTTAAGATCATTTCAACTTAACTGAAACATTTTTGTTTATTGTACTAAACGACATTTTTTTTTCAAGTCAGTTTGACATTAAACTGCAACTTCCTGAGGTGCTATGGAGCCTCATGGAGTTGTAGTTTGGGTACTTCATGCCTCCATTCTATCCACTGGGCTGAGTTCCTTGACTGGACTACATGTACACCACAGTCTCTCCTCTGACCAAGCTGTGTGGTGTATTGTGGGAGTCATATGACTACCATGCATTCTGGAAGTAGTTGTCTGGCCAGGGAGTCTGGCCCGCAGGGAATCCAGTTTATGAGGCACCCAATGAAAGTTCCCATGTGGCACCATAGCACATGAGGTGCTATAGATGCATTATTTCAATTCAGTTCAACAAACAAAATTGCTCAAAATGAGTCTCTCTCACCAACAGAAGTTGGTCCAATAAAAAATATTACCTCACCCACCTTTTCTCTCTAATAACTTAAGAGAACCTGGCTCCAACAAGATGAAACATTAACATTTCTGAATCAATTTTTTTTTGAATTTTGTAAAAATGTAAATATTTTGATATTTTTCTCCCCGTTTGGAATGAAAGCAAATGTTGAAATAGCACTATTTTCCTATGTGAACCAGAAAGGAGCCAACATGACTTTCAGATTCCAGGATGACTTTAGAGGTAACAAAATATCTTTTTACCTGTAAATTGAGCATATGAAGAGTAAACCTTTCATATGCACCTCAGTGACTCTAAAATAGGGTTCAGGTGCCTCAAAATGACAGGCAGTTAAGAGTTTAAGTCAAATATCTTTCACTGAAACTAATGCTCTTGCACCTAACTTGTGAAAATGAGACTTAGGCTTTTATATCACTTAGGAATTTTTGAAAATGTTGCCCTTGATTTGGAGTCACTTAGAGACAATAAATATGGAATGCCATAATGATAGCTCTGTGTAGATTGATAGTTTGTCTCGCTCACCAACACAAATTGGTCCATGAAAAGATATAACCTCACCCACCTTGTCTCTACAGTGACATTTTGGCAATGTATCTTTCAGCAGATCTGCATTTAAGACTATCAGTGGCTCCCTATTGAATAGCCTTTTGGGGCAGACTGATATGAACCTACTGATATATTTCTGGGGAAAAAAAGGGGAGGCCCCAAATCCTCAACAATATAGAAATGATGACGAGATTTTGAAGTCAAAGTGCTCCACAATGGTATGGATCCTGGTAGGGTCTCATGGCTTGACTGCTGTGGAGAGAACCAAAACATGGAACTGGATCCTGTGTAACACAGGTTAAAACAATAGGAATCTGTTTTTCTCCCTCTAGTAACTACAAGGTAGAACATGATAGAGCTAAGTGACTCCACTATTCTCTTAACTGAGGAACCCATCATTCAGATGCAGAGGACTGGTGTTCGTTCCACACGAACAGTTCAGCCAAAGGTGGCTTTAAAGAGGAGTTTACCCATTTAAATATAACTTCTAGGTCAGGGCCTCAGCTGTGAAAGAAGGAAAACCATAAAGAAAAAAGCTTACATAAGAACGACCAGACATTTTGTTATATTCTAGCACATCATATTCCAGCCTATTGTAAATGATGTAATTTGCAACCTGATCTAACATGTCCCATTGTTTATGCTGCTTGTCTTTTCAAAAAATATTATATCAAGGGCTCCATATTGAATTAAATGGTGCCTTCCAATCTGAAAAAGATGCAGTGGTTCAAGTAGAGTGAATGGTGGGTTTGACTGTATGTAAACAGAACATGTCAGGGTGCACAAACTATCTGCATTATTTTTCAGTCTACAGAACATCTTTAATTCATACCCATCCATAAAATCATGGTTTCTGCTTATTTATTTTAAATGTCAGTTTCATTATTGTATTATCAACTCCTAAAGTAATCATTACCATCCCCTAGAAAGACCTTCCCGTCAGAGGTTTCCACTGATCAGCTCCAACCAGTTATGAAAACTATTAGTAGTGGAAGCGTTTATGTGCAAAAACTTAGAATATCATTATAGCAGGCAGCTAGAACGTTTACACTTTAAAGTGAGTTATTTATTCTAACAAAAGCAGCACACATTGGAATTGATTTCATTAGAGAAATTTAACACAAACAAATAATGGTGCTGATTTTTCTGTAGGGACACTATTGCACTACTGCGTTGCTTCAGTAAATTAAAAATGCTATCAAGGTAGCAGTAAATTCTGGACTGTGCAAACCATAAAGGCCATTTAGAAAACAAGAACTCATATATATCAAGAGAAACATATTAGACAGAAAATGTAAAAGTCAGCTTTCGTTCCAGGAAACTTTGAGAGCAAAACATCTTTTATACTCCTGTTTTAAAAATTCTGCGAGTATTTTTTATGATCCAACAGGATTCTGCAGTAGTATTTAGCTTTTACTATTCCTACAGCTGTTAATTGATTGGAATACTGAGAAGATCAAGAGTGTTTAGGTATTGAACTATCCATTCATACAGCTGTTTGAAACACTTTTCTCCTGCCATAATTGATAATTCCCAACTGGAATGGAAAGAGCTAGTCAGATCATAAAAGATCGATCACATGGGTGGGAGAGAAATTATTCATGGATACAATTTTAGTCCATGGAAAGAAAACATCCATTAAGGGCCACTTTCAGATGCTCTTACTTATGTGGAGCAGTACCAGGAAATGAAGTGCCCATTGACGACTGTCCTGTGGATTCATCTCTGCATGTGGCACAGCAATCTATAAATACAGTCCTATAGCCAGATGGTCATGTACCAGCATGATGACTCCCCACCAGCAGCCCTGTCAGCTCTGTCATCATTTTCAGGGAATGAAGGGGGAGTGAACAAGCAGAAACCTTGGTCAGGGAGAAAAAGAGGAGGAGCCATGAGGTGGGCAACAACAGCTGCAAAACAGTGGTGGTGAAGTCCTTCTTGCAGCAGCTGTATTGCACCAGCGTGTGGCACCGGTGGGGGATGTAACTCATCTCTGGGTACCTCCTGGATCTGGGCAGAACCAAAGCCCACTGCAACCAACTGGCATCTTTTCATTGGCTTCAGTCGACTTCGGATTTGGCTCACTGACTGTAAATTCATCCTGAACTGGTGGAAGCAGCCTGCAGCGTATTCCCCAAGACCAGGATCTGGCACTAAAATAATGAATCCAACACGGGTAAAGAGAGTGGCTGCTCCCTAAACAACAGGGCACACACACCTCTCAAGTGCCCCACATTGGGCAGGACATCCCCCATGTGGCCTCTGTTTTTGAAGTGGTCCTGCACTGCCATTCGAAAGGCCCTGTCTGGCTGCTTGGCAAGTTTTCCTGGTTGCAAGTTGCACATCTTGGCGCACGGTGTCATCACATATCACCCTTGCAACTGATAACCGCCATGCTGCAAATAAGTGGAACAAGACCAGCAATGACGTGACGATAAACAGCCGCAGCCAAGGATCTGTCTCTAAAGCGACAAAAGCTTGCATAATTGTAACCTTCGAATTTGACGAGTACCATGACTGGGAGTACAGGCATAAAGGCTGTATGCAAATTGTGAGACGAGGTGGGGCGCTGCTGGAGCTCTACTCCAGCTACCCAATTTGCACTATTTTCATACCGTTATTTTAGCATAAATGTGAACAACAAGGCCTGGAATGAAAGAACTCAAGTTCTCACAGAATATTGTTTCCTCAGAGAATCATTGTTTACTTTCATAATGATAAATTCCAGGCCGTTTGAATGCTTGTACATATATATATATTTATATATTTGTTAAAAAAAGTTTAATAAAAAGTGGGATGTCCCTCATGGTGTCCCTCATTTCAAGGTGTATGGTCTCTCACCATCCATCATTTCCCAGTTGGGGTGCTATATGTGCCTGCAGTTACTAACCTGAATGAGGTGAATGGTTGCTAAGCAACAAAAAAAAAAGGAGACAAATCCATTCAATCAATGTCTGTAGATGGTATAGGAGAGTTAGCACATTGCATACTCAATCCATTCTTGCTTGAGCCTCGCACGGGAGCTGTTAATCACAGAAAAGTTACCATGGCCATCTCAAATGAAGCTCCCCCTACACACCCAGACACAATATATTTATGTGAAGATGGCAAGAGATAAATCAAGAGTATAGTCTGTTAACCAACCAAGAATAACTATGTCTTCTGAGTCTGTCACTGGTGAAGAACCCAAGATTTTTAACATTGTAGGTTTTCATATGTAGCCCAATAGAAGGCTCCTTCATGTGTCAAAGAAGAAAGGAAAAGGACCTGAAATTTCCTAATCCTGTTTAATCCCAGTTATATCATTATCCATAGTACATGCTGATATCAGGGCAGCATCCCAAAACCCAAATTGGAGCTGGGCACCCCTCCTGTTAGGTGCCGTAAAATCATATATGAGACAATATTTTTTTGTCTTTGCACTGTGAGATTCAACACCTGAAAGAGCTTTTCAGGGATTATTAGATCTCACCGGTGGTGAGAACATTGAATTAGGCCTCTGAAAACTGGGATTCCATTTCTGACTTGGTCTCTGGCCTGCTGAATGATCTTCCCTCTCTGCCCTTCTGTTTTCCTTGCAATTTGTGTATCTTGTCTCATGAGACAGTAACATTTTTAGGACAGAGACCCTGTCTCTTACTATATTTTTGTAGAGCACCTACCAACAAATGATAATAATAAAGCAATTATTCCAAGCTATTTAGAATGCTTTGGTCATCCAATCAGAGAACAGACACAATACCATGTGATTGTTGGGGCACTCACAACCTTTTAACAGTGAATTGTAAATAGCTAACATTCAACTGAAATCTTGCAGTCCTTGTGCAACGTAAAAATTGTGTCTCATCTTATACTTATATTTAAAGTTCTTCAAGGCCGGGACCTGCCTCTATTACGGCTATTAACATAACACAGACTTTGAACCAACTAGTCACTAAATGGAGAAGAAACAACAGAATTATAAATAATTTTCCCCAACTACTATATGTATGCAGGAAGTTTATGGATCTACACAAGTAAAGCAGGTACAGTGAGGAGAAAGGTCATTAGAAATGCTGACTAACGTTTAAGCCGAGCTCAGAGTTAAAAGGATGAAAATAGATAGGAATAACTGTGGAAGATTGTTACCAGTGTCTGTTAGGAAATCACAATTTCTCTGAACTGTGCAGCAAGTTAGCTTCCTGGAAATGTATAATGGAACCAAAATAGTTCATTTATAATGCTTCAACCTTAAAAACCCAGTGGTTTCATACTGAGCACTGAAGGTCTGAAGATCATTATAAATTGGGGCTTTTCAGCTTTATGTCAGCATTCCTTTTCATAAGCTAAGGAAATATAATTAGTCCTCCCTGACTATAAATGCATTTTAAAGAGGGGATACTTTAGGGGAAAACTATATTTTGAGAATGTATTTTAATCATTTGACTAAGACTATCAGATATATATTATTATATAAACATAAAACAAAACAATCCCCCCCACACCACCTATATTAAGATTGAAAAGGCAAGCACTCGAAAGTTAGGAAAAGCCAAACTAAGTTGCCGGTACAATTTTAATTTGGATACTCTGTGCATATGCATTAAGATAGTCTTTAATTATGGGATCCCATGCTATTTTTTCCTGTTAATGCTACTCATACTTAAGGTTGCTTGACACTTCCCATTATAAGATCCTGCTTTCAGTTACTTATAACTTTGTCAAAATATAGAGACAAGATGGGTGACGTGGTATCTTTTATTACTTCTGTTTGCGGGAGAGACAAGCTTTGGTGCCACAGTGGGCTCTTCTTCTGGTCTGGGAAAGGTACTCCAAGCGTTACAGGTAAATGAAAGATGGAATAGATTGTTCAGCATAAAAAGTTAGCACATAGGGACCGAGCAGGCCTTTCTCTGCATTTAATGCTCTCTTCTGCTGGTGGATGCCATGGTGCCAGGCACCAGAATTAAGAAAAGTGGGCCTATCTCACCTGTGTTCTCAAGAAATTCCCTGCTGGTAGTGCGGAGGAGGAGGAGGAGGAAGCTCCCTGGTTTGAATGCAGAGCACTGAGGAAGGTGGCAGGTGGAGAATAGGCACAAGGGAGGAAAGAAGGGCAGCAGGAGTCAGACAGTGAGGGGAACAGAGTGGGAAATGGCTAAGGGGGTGCATAGGAGGAGGAGAAGAAGAGGGAGGCAGGACCCAGGATAGCAGAGAAGGGTGGGATAGACTGCTTGACTTTCCAATCTTGGCTTGACTTTCCAATCTTAATATTTTAATGTGGTGTGTGTGTGTGTGGTACAGAGAGATATAACCATCCAGTGGGTGGAGGAGAAAAACTGGATTCAGTGATTGCCAGTTGTTGATTCTGGACACTTTCTGATCAGTGTGGATACCAGTGAGACACAGTAGGCCCGATTTGCAGATCAATAAGATTTAATGTGCAAGGTTTTCTATAAATACTACTTAGATGCAAAGCCTAAAATTAACTGCAATATATCATACTCACTAAGCCTGGAGAGCTAAGCAGTTACTTAGAAGGCTATACACAGGAACGGCTTTCTTCAGGGCCTCACCAGGGAGTCAGTTGATCCTCTGGTCCAACCGGCAGCACCTCCTGTGGAGTCAGATGTTGATGGAGCACCCCCCTTTGTCTAAGTGGTGACTTCTTATACCCTTCCATAAACAACCTTCACCTAATTATCTCTCTCTCATAATCATATATGCTAATTACTTACAGTGGATTTCCACCCTTAACTACGTTTCATTCTCACCATAATAATTGGGGTTGTCAAAACAAGATCCGTTGATGGGGGAGAGGGTAAAAATATACCCCTTGGCAAGAAAACAGTGTATCCCCAGATGTTCAAGGATAACTTGTTCCCATCTCCATTATCTATGTGCAGCTGCAAGCATACAGTATCTGTATTTTGTCTTATTATGTGTCGTGGTATGCAGAAACATAGACATCTATAAGATTATTCAGTCTCTGCCAACTGGAAGATGTCATTCTATTGGGTCAGAATAGCCAAGCAAGCAACTGAAGCTATGCTAAGCTTGTAGGGCAGTGGTCAAGCAACTGAAATTGTAGTGGGCCTCCAACACCAATGAGGATAAGACTTCATTGCTGGAACAAAGAGGATTCCTTACATAACATCTGTCAATAGCAAAGAGCTTGACGCTTCAATGTGATGTGCTAAGCACTGGTCAAGCCAAGTCATAGTGTTCTTATGAGCGATGTTCAAGGCACGAAGGCCTCCAGAACATCCTTGATAAGAACGCTGCGGCTTGGGTTGAGTGGATTGCATGCACTAAAATAGTGTAGCTGCCCTCCAGTTTTCAACACCCTTCACCTGCCCCAAACACATGCGTTATGTTAGGGCTCAGTTCTGTAAAATGACTCCAAGTTAGTCAAAAATTGACTCCAATGGGCTACTTGGCACACTGAAAGTCAAGCATGTGCTCAGTTCTTTGAGTGCTTAGTACCAGCATATTGCAGCATCAAGCCCTTTGCTTTTGGCAGCTCACTAATCAGAGGAGGCAAAACAAAGCCCTAAACTATAATTCCATACAAGTCTTTTTCCTCAGGGAAGGCTTTATTTGCACCAAGGAGATTCAAAACAAGAGCAGAGTAACTCAGAATACCTGATAACCACACATCTGAGAGGAGAAAGGAGTCCCAAGGAGCCACTACTGCAGTCCCTTAGCTTTGATTGTCCTACCCCAAGTTGTCCATATGACAGGCAGGGAACATGGACGTCTTTGTAACCCCTTCCATGCTGGGATTCCTTGTCACAAAGGTATAGGAACTATTTTGGAAACTTCTTCTTCTGGGTTCCTGAAATGAACATGGACTTGATGTAGTGAGTGACAAAGCTGAGTAAACAATAGAATAATTTCCCGTGAATATATGTTGAAATTGTTTTTATTTAAAAAAGGAAAGGGTCAAAGTAAATAGTAGCTGCGGCAACCATTTATTTCAAGAGAACAAGATAAATAAAATAATGAAAGAGCAGAACTGGAATTTTAATCACAAAGGTAAAGGATTTATATTCAAGTGCCTACAGAAAGTGTTCAGAAACTATGAAGCTGCAAATGATTTATGAGGTACCACTCTCTAACAACTACAAATGCAATTTGTATAGACTAGTGAGAATTATAGCACATAACAGTGGTTTTAATTGGCCATGTGCTAGATGCATTACTTTAATGAACAATCAGTAGGAGACAGAAAAGTGGAGTGGAAGGATGCTAAATATATAGAGAGACAGGGTGGAAAAAACCCCTAACACTTCCACATATCTGCAATTGGAAAGAATTAGTGTAAAAAAGGAATTAAAGGGCCAGTACCTTGCCTTACTTATTCCAGTTTTACACTGGTGTAACTTAATTGATTGAAATGGAGTTACTATTGTTTCAGATCAGTTTAACTGAGATTAGGATCTGATCCAAAGTGATTGTTTCTCTAAAACAGAGAAGAGAAGATATTGCATTTCATGCACAGAAATCTTCCTTATTCTTTTTGTCTGAGGAGTTTATAGGTTTTGGAGCCAAACTCCACAGAAAATTAATGGGAATCTCTAATCCCAGCATTTTCCTACAAAATAGGCCAAATTCATCCCCAATGTAACTCCGCTGCAGCTGGTGGGTTTGCATCAGGGCTGAATTTGGACTGACAAGCTTAAAACAAAAAAAAAAATCCTGAAAATTCAGGTTATATTTAATTCAGGAGTGCCCAGCACCTACAAATTTATCATACCTTTAAACTTGCTGTTATAAAATTTTCCGATTGCTAAATTCACCGGAGTTCCCTCATATGTGATTACAATATGCAGACTGGCCTCTCTACAACTGGAATCAAGACAAGAGAATAAAGGAAAGAATAAAGAAAGAGAATATTAAGTTAGGATAAACATGAAGGAGAAAGGGGTGAGGGAGATCCAGAAAGAGAGCACAGGAAAACAAATATTTCTTGATTAACTTAATGCCCATGTACTGGATTCTCCCAAATGATGGGGAAAGGCAAGGATGTGCGTGTGCATGCCTGCGTTCTGCACAAAGCAGCGTGAGTGAGGATCACTTTGAATGTTCTGTGCTGTCTGCAAACTGCAGAAAAGTCCCCTGTAGGCTACAGAGACACGTTTCACCTGAGCTTTAGGACCTGTTTGAGTTAGTAAGGGTATGTCTACACAGCAACTAGACACCTGCAGCTGGCCTATGCCGGTTGACTTGGACTCACAGGACTCAGGCTGTGGGGCTGTCTCTTCGCTGTGTAGACTTCTGAGCTCAGCCTGGTGTCTGCGCTCGAGTGCCCTGCATGGTGGGAGGGTCCCAGATCTTGATTTCAACCTGCCCCTGGAAGCCTACACTGCAATGAAACAGACCCGCAGCCCGCACCCCATGAGCCCAAGTCATCTGGCATGGGCCAATTGCAGGTGTCTAGTTTCTGTGTAGACAGACCTTAAGACTATTTTATTTGTGATTTGACTATCTGGGACACTAATTGAATTTAAATGGAAATATCAGATTAGAACGTAGACCAGACGTCATCTCTCTGGAGTTTTCTTTACATTTGTGCAGTGTCTAGAACCATTGGGTCCCAATCATGACTAATAGCAATTAATATTCATACTTAATAATAACCAACCATATTTGGAAAACCCTTGTCATTACCTGTTTTATTGGTAGCATCTAAGCCTATTATAACTGGAATATTTTTTTAAATGACTTTGTATTTCATTTCTTATGTCATTGGCTTACTTCTTTCACTCCTCTCATCATAGGCAATGGAACTGGGCAAGTCACATCACTTTTCCTTATAATCAGGATAATTCTCTTGTCTTCATGTTCTAGAGGCCTAATGCAAAGCCCACAGAAGACAATGGGAGTCTCCCTCGCTTTCTTCCCTACTGATAAGATCGGTGCAGAGGACAAAAATTCTGTTCCAGAAAGGATTTGGGGATTTTTAAAATTTGCCTCATTCCAAATCAGAACAAAATTCAACAAATATGACATTCTTAAGGAAAGAAAAGTCCAGAAAATAAAAAAAATAATAATTGAGATGATTTTGTTTCAACTTTGATTTTTTGTTTCTGTTTTATATCATATTATAATACAAAATTTATAAATAAAGTTATTTCAAAATGGGAGCAATATTTTGTTCTCAAACTGGGATGTTACAACACAGTCAGAATTTTTAAAAATTTTCTTCCAAAACAACATTTCTGTGAAATTGACATGATTTTGCAAAGCATTTCAAATTTGATGAAACTGCTAATTCTGATGAAACATGGCTCTAACAAAGTTTTTTCAGCCAACTCTATTACTGACCTGCGTTCACTAATTAACCAAGCTATTCCTTAAAATCCTCCTCCTCCTCCTCGAGCTACTTTTCTGGTCGCGCCCATAGGAAGATGCCCACAGGTAACAGCTAGGAACAGCTAGTACTCATGTCTAGTATTTATCTTCTTGAACTGTTTGTAACTTATAATTTCTTTAAAAAATAATCACCACCACCCTCTGGAAACCATTTAGCTATATACATGTCTGGCCTATGCTAATGCATGTTTTTACTCCTGTTGCCAATTTTTTTATTTATACATGCACTTGTTAATCCTTGTCTTACCTAAACTGGATGATCTTTGAAATAGGAGCCATCGTTTTGCATGTAATTGTATAGAACCAACAACTATGAAATCTCTGGGTGATGGTGAATCCCTGTCCTCCTCATTGTCTATTTCAGTTACTTGACATTATTCTAAATATATATATATATATATATATATATATATTTCTGAATTGTCTCAGTTCTCTCTACTTTAAATTAGGAAAACAAGTCAAGTGCTTCCAGGCCTGAGACCTTATCAATTATTCCTCATCTTGTAATTCGGAAGAAAACAGCCTGAATTTACATTCAGTGTTGAAGAAATAACTTATTTTTTGCAGCAATCTCATTATTTCATCTCCAGTTATTCATATGCTTTCGTCAAAGTCACCTGTAATAGAGGATGAATGGCGCTCCAGGTTCTCTTGGGTTGGAGGCTTCTGTCAAAAGTGTCTCATGGACATCTCGGAGACTGGGTTGTAATTTTTACACAGCAGGAATGCAAATGACTTTTAGTTTCAGGCATATTACATCTGATTTTCAAATAGATGTCCTGTATTAGAATAAAGCCATGTTTGAGTGTGTTAGGAATCTGAGAATTATAGGCAATAATGTTCTTGCCATTTTAATCAGAAGTGCAAATGGGAGAGAGCTATGACAGACAGAATGGCTTTCAGATCCTTATTCTCCACCCCCCTCATCCTCAACCTGTTGCCAGATAAACAAAACATTATAAACAAGCTAACCTCCTACCTTGTTGAGAGGTGCAGTCTTCTGGAACTTTTCCTCTGATATATCCTACAGCAGTGAATGTAGCATTCAATTATTCTAAGCCCTCTTGACAAGGTGATAAAACATCTTCTATTGACCCGACACGTAACAGGGACTGGAACCCTGCATGGAAATATTGATTCTTTCTGACTCACTGAAGGAAGTGCAGCTCTCTAACTCTACCCTAGATAGAAAGGAGGTGGATGTGACGAAGGGTGAATTTGGGCACTAACCCAGTGTGCGTGTGTATGTATTCTATATTAAACTAAATTCAGCACACTCATAAGTCACCATTCAATTTACTCATTACTTTTCTTTCCATCATCAGAGCTGGAAAGGACGCAGCAAAACATCCTTATCAACTGAGAGAGAAATAACGGTGCTAGCAAACCCAATTTCACCTTTCAGAAATGACAGGCAAGCACTGATGAGGAGGATTTAATTGAAAGCAGCCATTCTTTAGATAAAAGTGTCCTTAAACTTGGGGAATCAAAGAAGCTGGGGCTTACTCAGTCTTCTTAAAGAAATGCTAATGTTACCGTAAGACAGGGCCAGAAAGCTATGATGTTCATTTGTTGATCAAAAGAGATACTTCTGGAAACATAACATAACAATGAATAGCACTCCATAGCCACTCCATAGTTCTGGCTGGATCTAATTTCCCATTATAAATCTGATTTTTATCAAGTTGCCCCAAAGATGCCAATCCCTCACTAAGTTTAACAGGCCACATTTCATGCTAGAGTAACAGCTAGCCAGAAAATATCAGAAAATAAGGCTTAAATATATGTGGATAGACCCTAGGATGTAGCGAGGCATCTTGCCAGACTCTGGGATTTCCACAGAAAGAAGACACTTCCTTGGGAAAAAAAATTAGTCAAAAACCCAATTTTTCAATTGAAAAAAAAGTTTGTAACCAGCCCCATATCTGTGATCAAGTTGCCCTTTAATGAACAGCCTACAATGATTACATGCTGTAATACTAAACAAGGTGACAGATTCTGCTTTAATTCAAACAGTAAGAACATATGCTTTTGAAGTAAAGCATTCTGCTGAGGACCTTGATGTCGCTACATTTATGATCTGACTGCCCTGAAGTGCAGGTGGCCATAGATAGATTATATGTGATAACCCACAGGGTCTACACTAAGTACTAAACATATCTATGGGGAACTGAACCAGAATATCTTTAAGAGGGGTGGGGGTGGATTCTTCAGAATATAATTAACCTAATCAAATTCAATTTTTATCTATTTAATTCCATGGGATCTGTCCTGTGAGTATTTACTGGCTTGTGTTCTGTTATGCTGCATTGTTTTCCTTTGAAATAATATTGCTCACTTTAATTTTGTTGAAATTACTACCCTTCAGGGGGATTAGTCAGGAGTTTTATGTAATAAACCTAAAGAGAACTGGAGAGAACATCAGCCAGTGATTAATCACACACAGCTCTCAAATAGCTTGCTTTTCCTGTTGCCCACATTTCATGCACATACATAAGCCTCCTGAGACAGTCAGCAGTCTGCCTGTTGATTTCAATGGCCCTTCCAACAGGTCCTTATGCTAGATGCTATTTATGACTACTGACACCACCATGACAATTTACGTATCCACATAAACATTAGTTTCAAATGTTTCCTTGTCCTCCACTCACAATTGTCTGTTTATTCACTTGTTGCTCATTCTCTAAATCCTAGATTGAGAGATATTTGTGGCAGTGTCTCACTTTGCATTGTGTGTGTACAGTGCCACGTGGAATATGACCCTGATCCCTGCTTGGGATCCCAAGACACTACTGCACTAGAGTAATGTTAACTGCAAACACCATGAACCTCAGTGTTACTCTTGTGTAAAAAGGGGAAATTTTAATTGCTGGCAATACAAGAATGACGGGAGGCTTAATTAGTTGTTTCACAAGTGCTATATGTTCTAAAATCCCCTTGCTCCGAAGGGTTACCTTGGCCACAGATATTTTGCTTTGGTCTGAAATTTAGCATATGCTGCTTCATCCCAGGAGCTTATTTCTTTTAGTAAATTGTCCTTTCATTGTCAAACAAAGCTTTCTTTTAAAACATGATTCCACACTCTCCCTCCTGCCTTTTCCTCTTGTTAAAAACCCATTTGTTTTTTAAAGGAAAAAAAAAGCTTTAAAATGTATTTTCTACTTTGTATAAATTAATGCAAGCGCTCTATTTCATTCCTGATTAATGTATGGTTAAGAGAAAATGGTTCTCTTTGTCTTTGTCACACTCAATCTGCTTTGATACTGTTTCTTCCCATCTCTGATTGAAATACAAGAAGCGAGTAAAACAGAATTTAAATAGTGTATATTAATGTTTTAATCCCCCTGTGTATTTCAATATAAAAAAGAAAACTTAATGAAAAGCTAACCTTGAATAAAGAAGATACAGTGCGTATGTCACTGCAAGACTGTGGGGGACTGCAATTGGTAATAGTAACACTTATCTTCTATTGAGCACTTTTCATCAGCAGATCTCAAAGCACTTTACAAAGCAGGTAAGTATTATTATCCCCATTTTATTTTTCAGATGTGGAAACTGAGGCACAGAGAGGTGATGTGACTTGCCCAAGGTCAGCCAGCTGGCCAGTGTCCCAACTCAGAATAACAACCAAGCCCCTTGAGTTCCAGGCCAGTACCCGGCCCATTAGGGTATACTGCAGAGGAATTACATGACACTAAAAAAGTCCAGCAACTTTAGACTTCTCAAAGTCACTGAGCTCCACAAGATGGACATGTGGAACACAGGGAGAGCAGTGGTAACACACCAGCCCTTTTACTCCAACAAGGTCCTATCACTTGAACTGAAGGAGAAACTCCACAGTGAAAGAACAGGCAGAGGTATAAAGTCATTATAGCCAGATGATCCTAAGAGCTTCCTGACCCTGTTCTTCTGCCTCCAAACTTGTTGGTGGCTGATGAACATCCTCAAAGTCTCACTGTATAGTAGAGTTGAAAGGCATGCATGCATTTTCATGGGCATTTGTCTCCCTTTATTTTCCTCTTGCCACCATCCTTTAAGATGCAAGGAAGGGGAAGGCCTTTCTGGCACTGTCACCTCAATCTAGGAACACACACAACCCAAATTGAAGTAAACCAGCAGTAGGCAAAATACTAATATATGCAATTATAATAATGAATATTGGAACGGCTGTATCCATTTTGGTTAGGCACTTTCTCAGTGAGGTCATGCATGTCATATTTCAGTTTTATACAAACAAAAATATCTAATTATATGAAAATGCCAGTAACACAGAGTTGTAGGCTTGAAACATTAAGCAATCGGAAACATGCAGAGTTGCAGACGATCATTCTGGGCCCATTGAACCATGCAACGTTCTGTAGCAGAAGACCAGCTTTCATCCAGTGGATAGACTGAACCCATTCCTCACTTTTGAATGGAGGTATGCGATGTCTGAAAAGATTTGTTCTATGCTTGCTGAACTTGAGGGACATGGATGCAATTATTTTGACCAGTTTCCTGGTTTAAACTGGATTTAAGCTAGTATTTACCAGCATCCTGTCCTAAACTAGTTTTTTTCCTGGGAAATTGCCAACCTTGGCAGATATGGGATAATCTGTTCTCGAACAGTGATTGGCTTAAACCTAGCACAAAAATCGGATCTATTCATCAGACCAAAGTTTGAGGACAAGCTCCATAGTAACTTTGGGGAGTATATTGAAGAACATGATTCACAGGCTAGTGCTTAGGGGGCTAGTCTGGGCTCTGGGACACCCACATTAAATTCTTGCTCCCCCATAAACATCCTGTGTGACCAACAGTGGCATTTAGGCTCTTAACTTCTATTGATATCAATGGGAGTTAGGTGCCTAAATACTTTATATGTTCCAGAGGGGTAGCCGTGTTAGTCTGTGTACAGCAAAAACAACAAGAGTCCTGTAGCACTTTAAAGACTAACAAATATAATTTCTGCAGACATAAGCTTCTGTGGGCTGTAACCCACTTCGTCAGATGCAGGGAATGGAAATCAGATTGGGGGTATATATATATACAACGAAAGGGAAGGAACAACAATGGGGGGGTAGGTAATAGCCAAGTCCATAGAGTTAGAGTAGCTGAGGCCTATTCACAACCATTGATTAGAAAGTGAGAATGTTTGAACAGTGACAATTACTTCTTGCAATGAGATAACCATTCCAAGTCCCTATTCAGACCCAGTCTGATTGTATCAAGTTTGCAGATCAGTTCGAGCTCTGCAGTTTCTCTTTGAAGTGTGTTTTTGAAATTTTTTGTAGAAGTATGGCGACTTTCAAGTCAGCTACACTGTCCTGGGAGATTGAAGTGCTGTCCGACTTGTTCATGGATGTTACCATTTTTTGTGTCTGATTTGTGTCCATTTATTCTTTTGCGGAGTGGTTTGGCCAATGTACATGGCAGAGGGGCATTGCTGGCACATGCTGGCATATATTACATTAATAGATGTGCAAGTGAATGAGCTCCTGATGGTGTGGCTGATGTGGTTAGGACCTGTGATAGTGTCACTAGAGTCGATGTGTGGGCAGAGCTAGCAATGGGGTTTGTTGCAGGGATAGGTTCCTGGGTTAGTTCTTGTTGTATGATGTACGGTTGCTGGTGAGTATTTGCTTCAGGTTGGGGGGCTGTCTGTAAGCAAGGATAGGTCTGCCTCCCACAGCTTCAGTGAGTGAGGGATCATCCACTAGGATAGGTTGTAGATCCTTAATGATGTGTTCGAGAGATTTTAGCTGGGGGCTATAGGTGATGGCCAGTGGTGTTCTGTTGTTTTCTTTGTTGGGTCTGATTTGGAGCCATTCTATACCTTCAAGTCAGTGACACAGCTATGGGCACCCACATGATGCCACAGTATGCCAACATTTTTATGTTTGACCTAGAACACTGCTTCCTCAAAACTCATCCCGAAGTCCCATTCTTTACCTACGCTACATTGATGATATTTTCATCACCTGGACCCATGGGAAAGAATCCCTTGAAAAATTCCACCGGGATTTCAATAATTTCCACCCCACCATCAACCACAGCCTGGACCAGTCCACACAAGAAATCCACTTCCTGGACACTACAATACAAATAAAGGATGGTCACATTAATACTACCCTATACTGAAAACCAACTGACCGCAATACATATCTTCATGCCTCCAGCTTCCACCCTGGACATATTACATGATCCATTGTCTACAGCCAAGCCTTAATATACAACCAGATTTGCTCTGATCCCTCAGACAGAGAGAAACACATACAGGATCTCTATAAAACATTCTTAAAACTATAATACCCACCTGGAGAGGTGAAGAAACAAATTGACAGAGCCAAATGGGTACCGAGAAGTCATCTACTACAGGAAAGACACAACAAAGTTCTCAAAGTCTTGTTCATGACCCACTGGTGATCTGTTAAGTGCTTCCACGTTGTCCTTAGAGTTTCTTCTGTTTCAGTGGTGAAACCTCTGTCAATGTCCAGATAGTTATGCACCCTGATATTATTATTATTTACTATATGTATTACAGTAGAGCCTTTTGCAACTGAGGTCATGGCTCCATTGTGCTAGGCACTGTAGAGATACATGCTCTGAGACAGGCAATGCCCCAAACAGCTTACAAGGAAAATAGACAAGACAAAAAAAGTGTGAGAGAAAGAAAATGCAATTATCTCTATTTTATCATGAAGAACAGAAGCAGAAAGAGATTAACTGACTGGCTCAAGGCCACATAGTAAACCAATAATGGGGTTGGGAATGGAATACAGATTTCCTGAGGCCCAGTCCAGTGGTTTAACCACAAACTCATCCCTCCTCTCAAAGACCATCTTTGCTGATTGGTGTATCCAAGTCCAAGATTCTGGCAGGAATTCCAGCCATTTTTCTTTTTACAAAATATTTGTTTCTCAAATTTTATATTTTAGTGCATTTAGAGCACATGGACGTATCCATGTTATCTTTTTCTCAGCTGAGTGTCTGAGAGGCTGAATTACCTTCTACTACCTATAGCTGGTCCCTCTTGCTCAGGACTCAGGTGATTAGCTGGACATTGGGGAACCCATTCGCTGCATCTTCCCACACTGTGATTTCTATGGGGCACAAGCTGATATCCTTGCTGTTGTGGAAAAGTACTGTACTCTATGAACAATCTCATTGGCTTCAGTGCGGCTGCTTGAGAAGTAGGTTGCGACTCAGCATAAGTAATGGTGCCAGAATCTGGCCTGTAGATAGAAATGGTCAGGCCTTTCCCTGAATATTAAACAGACTTAAAAACAGTAAAATTAGGGGGCGAAGGGGAAAAGGGTCAGATTCTTTTGTCTGATCCAGCTCCTTTGCACCACTCTGGCTGTACAAGAGGAGAAGATTCTATCCATAACTGACTAGCTAAGATGATCTATATAATTGACCTTCTTGGAGACATCTCATGGCTGGAGCTGCCTCCTGCACCAGTATCCATCCCTCCCCAGCAAAGCAGGTATGCCAAGAGCAGAAAGGAAAGTTGTGGGGCATGGGCATGTGAGAGTGGTCATCCTCAAATGGCATATGGCCCCTCAGAAATCATTCATCAAGGAGATAAATTACAGTAGCCTTTGGGATGCTTAAGTCATGCCTGGGTTGGCACAGACCAACCCACAGAATCAGAAAGCTGTACCTAGAGGGGGTTGGGAATTTTCTGACAAAAACAAAAACATTTTGTCATTGGAAAAATGCCATTTGTCAAATGTGGGTGGGACAGAGTTGGTTTCTACAAATCTCTCAGTTGACATTCTTTTTGAAAAAAACAAAAACATTCAAAATAGTGAAAATGTCCTGATTCGACATTTTCTATTACTTATGCTAAACAATCTGCTCAACCTTGTATTTAACTATGGCATGCTGAGTCCTTTCCCAGACTTGAGGAAGATCTCTGTGTAATCCCGAAAGCTTGTCTCTTTCATAAAGTTGGTCCAGTAAAAGATATTACGTTACCCACCTTGTCACTCTTGTAAACGATTAGTCAATCATTCATTTTTTAAAAAGAAAGTAAGACAAATGTGTATTAAAAATTAGGAAGGCATCTTGAAACACTGGCAAGATTGAAGCCCAACCAGTATTAAGCTGAATCATCATATTGTACACTCAAGCATTGGGCCTTTCCAGTACTTAAATAAATCAGTCTACATTCAGCACTAAGGAATTATACTTGCTGGAAATAAATGTCTCAAAGATGTAAAAACTTTGGCAGGTTAACCATGTAGAAAATTAACAGAATGTAACATTGGTTATTGGCTAAGTAGGAAAAAACTAGCGCCTTTCCATATTTGGTCAAATCATCACATAATAAGTTATTAGAATAATAGAATCATAGAAATGTAGGGCTGGAAGGGACTTCCAGAAGCCATCTAGTTCGGTTCCTGGCAATATGGCAGGGTCAAGTTTACCTAGAGGATCTCAACTGGTAATTCTCTACCTTATTCTTAAAAACCTCCAATGACTGGGATCTACCACCTCCCTTAGCAGCTTATTCCAGATCTTAACTACC
Source organism: Mesoclemmys tuberculata (assembly GCA_007922155.1). Lineage (NCBI taxonomy): Eukaryota > Metazoa > Chordata > Testudines > Chelidae > Mesoclemmys > Mesoclemmys tuberculata. Next base: position 10,658,310 of record ML675627.1, on the reverse strand, counting down.
CTTATAGATAAAATAATTTCTGAATAACTAATCTAAACCCATTGAGAACAATTGATCACAGTCCTTTTTAAAATGGACATTAACATATTTGAAAACTGTTATCAGGTCCAGTTTTCTAAACCTTTTATCATTTTTGTTGCTCTCCTCTGAACTCTCCCCAGTTTGTACAAACCTTTCCCAAAGGGTGGCACCACATCACATTTTTCATTCATATTCAATTTATAATCCATTATAAAACCCAGCTTCTTTTTAGCAGTACTACTTCCTAGCCAGTTTTTCCCCAGTTTGTATTATGGATTTGATTTTTCATTCCTAAGCGTAGGACTTTCCATGTGTCTTTATTTAATTTAATCTTGTTGATTTCAAACCACTTCTCCAATTTATCAAGGTCTTTTTGAATTCTATTCCTGCCCTCCAAAGTGCTATCAATCCTTCCCATCCCAGTATAATCCACATTTATAAGCATACTCTCCATATTGTAACATGGGAAACATTGTTACTCCCTTTTTCCTCCCACGTTACTTGGCAGCAAGCAATTCTCATTTGTTGCCTGGGCACCTTATATTATCAAAATCAATGGAGCTCTTGGGAGGTACATCTGGGATGGGAAAATAGGTGGGAATTCTCAAGTCATTTTCTCTCTGCAGTACTCCTCTTACTTGTATGAATATTTATAATTGGCAGTGCCTTCACCTGGACAGACACTATATATGCCTGTGAGTGTACTTCACTGGTCTCCAGGAACAAAAATATAAATGCTGGATATTATACATGCTATAAAAACCCCAAACAGAAACAACACAATTGTATTTAGATTATCCTAGCAACATAAAATGGAACAGATTAACATATTTTAAATGTATATACCAGGTCAGTAGGTGGCACTGCATTAGTTCAGCTAATGAGCTTTCAACAGCAGCATAAATCTAGTCAACTTTCTTAGAAGTATACACAGATCCACCCCATCCCTAAGTGCGCACCTGTCTCTGAAGCTCATAGTTCAGGGCCCTCTCTTGCATTGTGTGCTGGGTGAGCAGGAAGTCAGGCTAACACTCTGTAAGTCTGGCAAAGGAAGTCCAATGAAATGGAAAAGGACCATGTTTTGTGACCAGCTGTTATATCAGAGAGCAATGGCCCTTGATTCTATCTATTAATCCCTTCTATTTTCTTTTTAGATTTAGCGTAGCTAAGGGAAGTCTTAACACTGTCCTCAATCTAGAGAACATAACCAAGAGGTAGATCACACTTTCCTCAATAGACTGTGGTCCAAATTCAAATCTGATCCCAACCACCAGTCTCCAGCTTTGTTCTCAATGCCTAGAAGGAAGAGGGTAGTCTCTACCCTGATTTATTGTCTTTAACTCCGTCAATTCAACTACAGGGCCGCTTCACAGCTTTGCCTTGCTCAGACCCCAAATGGAGAAGCAGCTCTCAGTTCCAGCACCCAGAAGAAAATGTAGCCCATTGCCATCCCCTACAGCAGCCTCTCACCCTCAAAATTCAGTCTAGTTCCAGAGAGTGCCCACAATTGCATTATGGGATTTGTAGTCCGTCAAAGCAAGCATATGTTGCATAAAGATCTCTCTAATCAGAATACCTTTGACAGGGTTTAGAGGCTCCTCAAATAAGGGCCTAGAGTTACAGAGGTGTGAAACTTCTAGGAGGATTCCAATGTGTGCTTGATGGCATTAAAGAACAATTAAGACCAATTTTTTAAAGTCAGAAAATTGGGGGTGGCAGAACCTTCTCAACAAGGAAAGGTCTAATCTGCTTTCTATAGCTGAAGAAACAATTTGCTTAAACAAAAATGAGCTGCCTATCTACCAATAGATTAACATCAATATCAAAGGCTCAGCCACATTTCTTTCAATGCTAATCTAGATTTGGAGTGACAAGGAAAAAGAACCCTAATAAATATTATTCCCATGAGCATTGTGTGCAGTGAGCATTTAGCTCCTATGTGATACTGCATTATACAGCAAATTTCTTGCATATGTCCAATACGAAACAGTTATATAACTTGATCTGCAGAATTATTGAGGCGCCTGAAGACGCAGATAGATCCCTAGGTCCTTAGGGGCTGCAAAGCTTCGAGTTTACATATTAAATACGGTATTAAATATTCATTAAGTCAGAAAGCGTTTAGGGCTCTCAGCTCAGATACAGCAGTCCCTGCGCTAGTAGATACAAGCCCCTGCGCTAGTAAATATTTAATTCTTTGCACAACGTCAGATGTGAATGTCCTTACCGCTGGATGAGGGGGTATTCTGGAAACACCTACCTCTGGCTCTGAAGAAGCCTTTGAGATTGCTCCCTGTTGTTGAGAGAGGCAGGGAAACACGTAGTTTGAGAACCACGCTTCAGGTCTGCCAGGGCTTTGTTCACTGGGGCTCTAAGCAGTTCGTTAGCTGTGGAGCAGCATCAGGACTTGATGCCTACTGGCAAAAACAAGGGAGCCCGCAGGATTGGGTGGCTGCTGAGCAGTGGTTATGAGAATTTCAGTGAAGTCTAAATGTTGGATGTAGATGCCTAAAGAGGAAGTCGGTCACTTAAGTACCTCTCTGAATCTGGCCCCACTGCAATTTTCAAAAGCACTGGGTGCCTAAATCCCACTGAAATGAATAAGAGATGGGAATCTGGGAATAATATTTAAAAACTGCATTGTGTACCTACTGCAGCTTTTGGCACATAGTCAATAGGAGTTAGAAACTTTAACTCACTTAGGAGCTTTTATATAGCCCACTAGGCATGTCTACACTGCTGCTGCGGCAGGCATGGATGCAATGGCATCAGTTGAGTGGGTCTGTGTAGACCCTCTCAGTTGATGGGAGGGCGTTCTCCTGTTGACTCAATTAGTCCACCTCCCTGAAAGGAGGAAGACAGTGTTGACAGAAAGGTGTCAGCATTGTTAAGATGCCATGGGACATCAATGTAAGTACATCAACGCCAGTGTAGATCAGCCCTCTGCATCTGTAAGTGCCTAATCCCTTTGTAATTCCCCCCTTTCATACACCATCAGCCACGGTGGCAGTTCTTTTACATGCATAGGTGTCTGCTACCCCTCTGTGCCAACAGGTAAAGGATGCACTCAGCACACTGCTGTCAGAATATTTAGCCAAATAGTGTCTTGTAAGATGCCATATAAAAGCTGGTGACATGCGGGTCATTACCGTTATTCTGTGATGTATGTACAGTTAATGTGTAAAAAATTGTTTGTATGTGCACGTACTGGGACTACATTACTACAATAAGTTCCAACCAATCAATCTGAGCAGAGCAGATAAACAAATTTGTCTTAGACAAAGAAATGTTGTTTCACCTATTTTCTTGTGTCTCTAATGTAAATTGAGCAGTCAGGCCACAGACAATGGAAATACCTTTACATCTAAGGTAAACAATGTGATGAAGACAACCAGAGAATCAAATAGACCAGAGGAGGAGGGACACAGCATAGTATCTGCACCTCAGCAGAGGGGGGAAAACTTTATCTGAGGCTACACTTCAAAGCAGTACATTTCAAAGTTTTACTGGAAAAAGAAGGGGAGAGAATCCCTCAGTTATCCATCACCTAGGGAACAAAAAAGCATGATACCCTCTGATTCTGTGAACATTGGATCCTTGTCCAAGCACTGGAGATGCTGGTAACTTAGTATAACTGAGAAAAGCTGCTTAGACAAAGATTATAACTTGTTTGTCACTAGAAAGCATGCTTTGTTTGGTTTGTAACCATTTTCTATTTCTCTTATCTCTGCTGAGCATCATTTATATTTCTGGTTTTGGTTAAAAAGTTTATTTTAGTTTTACTATAAACCACCGCTAAGCTGTTATACTGAATTTAGTAGAAGCCCTCAGTTAAACCAACTGACTGTTGTACGTAGTCTCTTAGGCTATGGCTATACTACTGGACTTACAGCACCGGAGCTGCACTGATTCAACTGTGCTGCTGTAAGCTTTCTGATGTAGCCACTCTAAGCCAACAGGAGAGCTCCCTTCTGTCAGCTGAATTACTCCAGCCCCCATGAGCAATAGCTATGTTGGCAGGAGAAGTTCTCCCACTGACGTAGAGCTGTCTACACAATGCACCGTCAACCTGTGGAGCCCTTTCCTAGAGGATGTTGTGAAGGCCAAGATTATACCTGGGTTCAAAAAAGAACTAGATACGATCATGGAGGATAGGTCCATTAATGGCTATTAGCCAAAATTGGCAGGGATGCAAAACCATGCTCTGAAGTGTTCCCAGTCTCTGTTTGCCAGAAACTGGGAATGGGCAGCAGGGGTGGATCACTTGATGATTTCCTGTTCTATTAATTCCCTCTGAAGCACCTGGCACTGCCACTAACGGAAGACAGGATACCAGGCTAGATGGACCATTGGTCTGACCCGGTATGTTCTTAAGAGACTGTGAGGAAAGGAGAGAGCTGGCACAAGGAGTCAAACAGCACTGGGCAAAGGATATCCAGTAAAAGCTGTAGATAGTTCTCTGAATGTCCAAATGTCTCTGCTTTGGCTGCACCTATTGGCTTACATAGATTTCTGCTTCACCTCATCTCCATATGTTAGTTGGATGCAAGTTTTAGTGTAGCATTGCAGAGCTAAAACGACTTTAAAACCCAGGTGGCAAGCTAGATATTGCTGATCATATTTGGATCAGCAAATTACCCGTGAACACTTCATTTTCTAGTTCATAGGTAAAATTTTCAAAAGGGTCAAAATTACTTAGAAGCCTGATTTCCATTTTCAAAATGACTCAGGCTTTTCAGGCCAGATTTTTAAAGGGACTAAAAATAAAATGTATATTCAATTCAATGTGTCAAATTCTGCTCTTCATTGTGACATCAGTAAGTTTGCATTGGAAATAAATCAGTTCAGAATTTATTCTATTAGTACTACCTTTATTTAATTTGATTGGATTTCCATGTGCTAATGATTTTAGTAAAAAAGAACCTCTCCCAATAAGTGATCCCCATTTCTCCTTCTTCAACTTTAATTTATGGTGTTATCTACCCAGGTGGCTATATTATCATATCAATATCCATATATACGAACACTGCTGCAAGGTCGGTTGAGGAGAGAGATTGAGCTAGGTGGAGTGATAAGGAACATTTATTTGGTTACAGCTTTTAGTCCATTCCTTCTCCTTTGTCTTGCAACCAACAAAGTGAGCACCGAGTTCACTACTTTACAACTTTTTATTTAAAATAATATGTAAACACACACACTTCTACAACGCCCCATAAAATCCCTATTTAGGAATATAAATAATTATTAAATGAATATTAGTGGCTAGGAAAGGCATATAATTATATCTGCCCCTGTTTGCTATTTCCCACAAAACTTGCGCAGCATATACATTTATTTTAACAGCAAGAATGACCGTGAAGTCCCTTAACAAACTAGCAACAAGGGAAGAACTAGAAGGCAAGATCCCGAGCCTTTCCTAAAAGACATACTGTCTGGAAAAGAAAAGATAATACCCTTTTACCACATTCTTTGTCCAGGTGGTGAGGGGAGGAATGGTCGGGGGATAGAGGGTGGACGTAGTTTTCCCGTATTACGATCCCATTATCATAGTACCTATTGAGCAGATTTGCCCTGTTCTCGACACTGCTAGAAAGTTGCTCTGATATGCTCCCTCCTTCCCTAACTTCAAGGCTAGAAAGTTGCTGTGGTTTGCTTCTCCCCTGTCCCTAACTTCAAGGCTAAAAAAGTGCTATGGTTTGCACATAATTATTGCTTATGTAGTATATGGCCTTTTTAGCCCAAGTAAGGGGTCCTGTGGCAGAAAATTTGTGTCCAAAGCCTGCACCCAACTCCCAGCTCTCCAGGAATGTGGCCCAGCTCTGACATCCTTTGTTCCAACACCCACAAACACCTTAGAAATTCTAACATTAATATGAGTACAACTTCGCTTCTCTTGGACCACCATTCCCTCCCCCATGACCTATTAGGAGAGTTTATTAAATGTGTGTGGAGTAGCAGTAATAGTAAAAGTAGGCTGAAGAAGTACATTTCCCATTCATTCTGTCATTTGCTGTAATCGAAAAGCACCCTGTCCCAGTGTCCTGTATCCCTCATAATTACTTGTAAATAGCAATTTAATATCCTCTTAATTGCATTTTCACTAAGAGAAACATGTTTAGCCCTTGATTCCTTTCCTTCCACTGGAAACTGGGACATCATTTAGATAAGCAGCCAAATGCCTACAAAGCTGTCCCAGCAAACTAGCTGTGAGTCCTTGGAAAGTTGCCAGATCCCAATTTAAACTAAAGGGTATCATCCTCAATTGGGGGAGAAAAAAGTGAAAAAGACAAACCTACCAACAGCTCTAAATGCAGATTTCACTTCTGGATTTCACTGTAGTGGGGATGTGCAAATCTGCTCTTCTTAAATGGACAAGAGAGGCATATCCAGCACTACAGGCTAATTATTATTCTTACTAGGCGCTAAAGCACACTGATTTCTTAGGAAATACCACACCTAATGTCTTTCTTTTCCACGTGACACTGCTGCAATCAAGCACCGTTTGGATTATGTAGTCATTTTTACCTCCAATGTGTTCTCTATCAGCTATCATGACCTATCTCTTATTTTGGATTTCAGGAATGCAGTTAAATCTTTGGCAAACTGAAGCAGCTTTCTTCTTTTCATGTGGTCTTTTGAGTTTGGCTGTTGCACCAGGAATGTTTCAAAATATCATTTCAGATTCTACTGCTGTAGTATTTAAATGTGCAAGCCTTCAAATGTAGGCTTCAGACTATTTTACGAAGGCTTAAAGGCACTTACAGTCAGCTATAAACAACCATAACCACTATGGTTTCTAACATCAAAGGTTTTACCTTATTTTGGTTATTCCATATTGCCCACTAATTTACATGACACAGCTCTCTAACTTTCTAGTCTGCTTGGAAATACTATAGCTGTTTCTTTAAAAATTTGTAATTCAGTCAGTTCCATGATTAATTATGGTTCTTACCACCTACTCTAGCCATTAGTTTTCCTAGAGCTAAATCCTAAGCAGTGCTGAACAGCGGCATGTCCAATCGAAATTTTTGGGCCTGATCCTGCTGTCACTGAGGTTAATGGGAATTTTGCAGTTGACTACTACAGAAAGCTATAATTGCATAATAGGTCAGATATTTCAGGGTTTGGACTCTAATTTGGTATGATTTCCTTCTACCAACTCATTTACATCCAAGAATTGATTCTCAGTTTGATTCTTACTGAATGGTGGAATCAAGGAGTTTCTATTTTCCTCTCTTTTGTTTCACAAAAAGGGCTAATTTATTACCAGAGCAATTTAGAGTATGAACAATGGCAGTTCTAATGTGTCTGATTTCACTACTAATCTCCATGGCATATCCCAATTGCGGCTTTAGAGAAGAGGAACTGAACTCAGCTCCCAAGAAAAGGAGAAGAGGACCTGGGAGTTGTAGTGGACAAGAAGTTGGGCATGAGTCAACAGTATGCCCTTGTTGCCAAGAAAGCTAAGGGTAGTAATAGAAGCTTTGCCAGCAGATCAAGCAAAGTGATTATTTCCCTGAATATGGCACAGGTGAGGCCACATTTGGATTATTATGTCCAGTTTTGGGACCCCCTCACTATAGAAAGGATGTGGACAAATTGGAGAGAATCCAGTGGAGGGCAACAAAAATGATTAGGGGGATGGAGCACAATATCTATGAGGAGAGGCTGAGGGAACTGTTCTTGTTTAGTCTGCCGAAAAGAAGAGTGAGGGGGGTTTGATAGTAGCCTGCAACTACTTGAAGGGGGGTTCCCAGGAGAATGGAGCTAGGTTGTTCACAGTGGTGTAAGAGAACAGAATAAGGACCAATGGCATCAATTTGCAGTGTCTAGATTGGCTATTAAGAAAAACTTAGGTTGGTGAAGCACTGGAATGGGTTCCCTAGGGAGGTGGTGGAATCTCCATCCTTAGAGGTTTTTAAGGTGTTGCTTGAAAAAGCCCTGGCTGGGATGATTAAGTTGGGGTTGGTCCTGCTTGAGAAGGGGGTTGGATGAGATGACCTCCTGAGGTCCCTCCCAACCCTAATATTCTATGATTCTATGAAAAGGAACTTAAGGAGAAACCTCCCTTATAGCTGGAGGAAGCCCAACCTGCGAGGGGCTGCATGCTACCAAGCAGCCTCAGAGACTATGTATCAGGCTGAAGATAAGAGGTGGTGCAGGGACACAGCAGTGAGTCTACAGAAGCAGATCCTAGCTGTTTAATACAAGTACCTGGGCCAGAAGCCAGAGGAAAGGAAGGACCTGGGTTTCCTTATCAACTCTCCATAGAAGGGGAAGTAAAAGATCCCTGGCACAAAGGGAGACAAGGATTGTTGAGCCCAACATGGGTCTGAAGGCCTGACTCTGGACCTTTAGAGGGTTGAGTCATAATAAAGGGGCAAATCAGCCCAGGTTTGGCGTGACCATCAACAGGGGCACCAGAGATGAAGAGGTTGCTACACCATGTTCAGCCATGAGGAGGCACACTGGTAAGTGAGTGACCTCTCTACACTCAAGGCCCAGAGACAGGCAGCCTGTTATTTTGCTTACTTGTTTTTATACCTCTGTAACTAGCTAAGTGATAAGAATACACTTAAAAATCATAGGCCTTTACTGGTAGGCTGGAATATCTATATTCTAAGAGGTAGCAATCCTGTTTCAACAAAAATTGTCTTTTCAGTGAAATGGCAATTCTCTCAAGAAACCTGTTTCCTTGGAAAACTGGGGTGAGGAGCTTGACAAAAACGAAACAAAACTGGATATCTCAGTTTTCAAAAACTGCGGGGAGGGGGAAAATCAGTAGATTCAAGGTTTTTTGTGTGAAATATTCCACAAAACTAGTCAACAGAAGCAGAATATTTTCATTTTCATTGACACTTCTAGCTGAAAATGCACGAAGCAGCTCTACTTATATCTAACAGTTTCGATAACTAATACTTATTCAACCAGCTATATTCCTTATAGCTACTCAACCAGGCCTAATTTTTCATCCCTTTTCTGGATGAGACAACTGCAGTTCCATAACCTTCAAAATAGGCCTTCTGTTGATCGTTCTTCAATGTTTATGCCCCCAAACATCCCTTAACAACAAGCTAGCAGAATTATTTCAAAATTCTTAGAGGTACATTACTAGGAACTAGACCGTCACTTTACAGTCTGACCCAATGAAGGAGTAGCACATAGGATAATATCAGAGGACTAATTGTGTCTTCCTCTGCTCCCCTTTGTTGTGTGGAGAGAACAAGTTACTTCACCCCTTTCCTTGGAGTAGCCTATTCCTTCCCCCTATGCATCCAGCTAGCTACTCTGGCCAGAGCGAAGGGCTCCTCCCACTATCTACTCCCTTCCCCATTTGTTTGGCCACTAGCCCATTGAGCAAGAGCTAACCTGTGGAGTAAAGGGGTAGAGGATGTGGTTATTATCCTGTTCAGCATATTGGAGCTGTGACAATCCAGTCCTTTGTGAGAATTGAGACAAAGAGGATGGTAGCACAACATGGCTCAATGCTGTTTCAATACCACCCGGGGTAAGAGAAGATGTATAGAGTTGTACAGTGGCCTGAGATCCAGCAGGAGTGTACATAACAGGGTAGTTGGAGTGATCCATCCCTGTCGTCTTCTCTCAGCTTCTGGCAGTCAGAGGTCTAGGGTCACCCCAAGCATGAGCTTGCATTCCTGCCAATCTTTACTAATACCCATTGATGGACCATGAATTTATCTAGTTATTTTTGCAACCTCCTTATACTTTTGGCTATTACAACATCCCATGGCAGTGAGTTCCACAGGTTAATTCTGCATTAAGTGAAAAAATACTTCCTCTTGTATGTATTAAACTTGTGCCTATTAATTTAATTGGTGATCCCTTTTTTATTGTGGGAAAGGCTAAATAACATTTCTCTATTCACTTTTTCCACACCATTCATGATTGTATAGATCTCTATCAGATAGACCTCTCCCCCCTTAGTCATTTCTATTTTAAGATAAATAACTGTAATTTTTGTAGTCTCTCCTAATAGGGTAGCCATTCTATATCTTTGATCATTTTTGTTGCCCAGCTCAGAAGCTTTTCCAGTTCTACTGTATCCTTTTTCAGATGGGGCAACCAGAACTGGACACAGTATTCAAGGTGTGGGCACACCATAGATTTATATAGTGGCATGATATTTTCTGTTTTATTTTCTATTCCTTTCCTAATAATTACTAACATTGTGTTAGTCTTTTTGGCCACTGTGTGCATTGAGCTGAAGTTTTCAGAGAACTTATCCACGGTGATTCCGAGATCTCTTTCTTGAATGGTAATAGCAAATTTAGACCCCAACATTGTATATGTGAAGTTGACACTATTTTTCCCATGTGAACTACTTTGCACTTATCAATGTTAAATTTCATCTGCTGTTTTGTTGCCCATTTACCCAGTTTTGTGAGCTCCCTCTGTAACTCTTCACAGTCAGTATTTTAATAATTTTTTATCATCTGAAAACTTTACCACTTCACTCTTTACTGCCTTTTCTAGCTTATTAACATCTTTAAAAAAAACTTCCTGTAGCTGATTTGCATCTAGCTGCAGCAGAAAGAAGGGAATTGAACTTTTATCTATGTAAAAAGATATTTCTTCTCTTTTGGTTCAGTTTTCATTTAACTTACTGAAGAAAAAAATGTGCAGAAAAATCAGAATGACCAGTGGGCCTTTGCGCTTTTTGCCATTGCCTCCAAGATGGTGTGTTTGGATACATGCTGCAATTACAATACCTCTCTTGCTAAATGCTTCTATTTTCATTCCCACTAATGTCACTACCCAAAGAATTTCAACAGAACAATTAGCTACAAAATTAATGCATCCATTTGTAAATGCCAATCTTGAAACAGCTGTGACTGACAGGGAACAAATGAACAAATACATTTATTGTCTTACTGCAACCGACCATCCAATAGCTATTTATATTGACCAACATCAGTAGCACATGGAATGAATGAATAAACTCATGGCATGGTGTGAAATGGTAGAGCAAATATATAAGGGGCTGTTTATGGCTCAAATCCAGGGAAGCTATGTCTGACAAAGCCGTGCTGATTTTAGAGCTGGGTCAAATATTTTGATTGAAACCTTTTGCAATAAAACATGTAAAATTGGGTCAACTGAAACATTTTGCAAATTCATACTGAATTTGCTAAATTGTCTTTGTCAACCCTACACAACACCCTCCCCTTCCCAAAAAAATATGTGAAATCAAAACCTTTTGGTTTTCCCTTTTAAATGAAGCATTTTGAGTTTTTTAATGTAAAACCACGTTTGGTCTTGAAATTCACTTAAATTTTATGATAAAAAAATAGAAAATTATTTTTAAAAGCTCAAAACTGAAACAAAGCATTTTTCTTTGGGTCAAATAAAATGTTTTATTCAATGCAAAACATTATATATATATATATATATATAAATTATATAATTATATAATATATATATAATTTGAATTCACTAAAAAAATTGAAAACTTGTTTTCAGATCAATGCAAAATGAATTTTTGTTTGACAATTTTTTTGACTTGGCAGTGAACTGACAAATCAGTCATTGGCACAGTTTTCGCTGATACTATCAGGTCTTGCGAGCTAAGCCAGATACTCCTACAGACACCAGAATAGAAAAAGAAATAATGATTTAGTATCATTCTTATTAATGGTCCAGCACAGTGTTTGTGGGTACTGGACAGCTCAAGGTGCTATCTTTTGGATAAGACATAATACTGAGCTTGCAACCAGTGTTGCTCATTATCGTTAAACCCATTGTCCAGACCAAACTGCAGTTTGTAAAACTAAATTCTGCCTTTTAAAACTCCCACGGTGGTTTCTATTGGCTATGATATTCCAGTTCACTAACCATCATGACCTTTGATAAACTTGTTCCAGTGGTTAATAGCTCTCATTGTTAAAAAAGTATGCCTTATTTGCAGTCTGAATTTATCTATCTGCAACTTCCAGCCACTGGATTGTGTTATAGCATTCTCTGCTAGATCGAGGAGCCTATTATTAAATATTTGTTCTAGATGTACTATATAATACCAAGAAACTGTTCTGATGGCAAATTATTAATCTAACTGGATTATGAAATTGCATCTGATTTACTCTATTCTATAGCAAAACTAATAACAATTGCTCCTCATCTTATGTACAACACCTCTTATTCATGTGAAGTGGTAGCCTTTCACTTATGGCACTTTATATTTCACACATTTTGCAAGATGTTGCTTTTTTAAAATCTTCTGCCTTTTAGAAGCAAACAAATCATTAGATTATCTATTCATTTGCCAGTTTTCATACAAACACCTACACACATACAAATAAAAAAACCGTGTGAACAGAAAACTTTGAAAATGTATGTTTTTACTGTCTTTCTGGTACTTCTTTCAAATCACTGAAGGGAAAAATAGAGAAGAGAAGGGGAGAAAAAAATGGAAAACATATTTACTCTCTCTTGTCTAATCTCTTGTTTACCTAAGGCGACGTATTCATTGAAAAACTCTGACAGTCGGTATTTCATTCGCAGCCCCCTCATTCCAGTTCCACTGATCATGAAACAGTCAGCCTCTTGCAAGCTGTCTTCTCAAGCTCACTGAACAACATGCTAACTTCACATATTTCCAGCAGGAACCACATGTTTATTTTACTTTTGGTTACTGTCTCTCCATGGCAGGGAAATCTCAGAGAGGATACAAACCAAGTGCAGCCTGAAGTTCCAGGGTGTGGTGCTATAACATGTGGTCATGATAAAAATGAGTACCTTTGCATTTATATAATGATTTCCATCCAAACTTTTTAAGTGCTTGAGAAATAGCAAAGCTCGCAACATCCCTTTAAACCAGGACAATATCTTAACTATTTTAAACTGGCACAGAGAAGCTAAGTGACTTGTCGAAAGTAATGCCATAATTCAGGGGCAGAGGGACAGGCCCAGTTCAACCTGTATGATTTTGATCTTCCACAATAGCTATGTTCCCTTGGGGGAAAAGGAAGCGTCAGCCTCAAGAATGAAGCTCATGATGAACATATGAGACAGAGCTTTTCCCCCAGATCTTTACTGTAGAGGAAGGATATCCCACTGCTTGAGGCCCTCATCAAGAATCTGGGAGCCCTTGCTTTTTTGACTGATTTCCAGTATGGCCTTGGGCAACTCACTTGATTTCACTGTGTATTGGATGCCTAAATACCATTAAAATCTGCCCCTTAGTCTCTCTCTGTGCCTCAGTTCCCCACCTTAAAAAACTGGATGTTAGTACTTACCTACCTTACAGGGGTGTTATGAGGATGAATGCGTGCAAAATCCGCAACTGTTTGGATACTATGGTAAGGGGAGCTGTATAAGTACGTTAGATTAATAGACTTCCCATGGGAAACTTGTCTACAGATCTCAATTGCTGAATACATCTATTCAGAGGGTAAAAGAACTAGGTCTTATCTATCCACTTTTCCAGATGTGTAGTCTTCACAAAGAGGATGTTCATGGTCTCCATTTCTGGAACAAACTGCAGACTTTTCACTTTTAGTCCAAACTTCCTCACCATGGGATATGTTCTCTCTTGTATCCTTCCAGTACCCAGGGAAATAGTTTAGGGACCCTTTCTGTATTGCACGGTGATTGACAGCATGGATTAGAAGACCTGATGTGTTTTTTTTCCCTGCTTCCTAGGATTCCACGATCCATTTGTCACTTTCTTTTGTAATTGTCCCCCAAAATCCAGTTTGCTCACTGAAATCACAATTACCGTCACATTCCAGGGCTCAGCTTCCCTGCTGCACCTAATGCAAGCACCCCTTTGCTTGTTCATATACTTGCATTGCTTCTGCAATGACTGACTCTAAAAAAGAAATCTGTGGTACAATCCTTTACTCTCCCAAAGAGATAAGCAAATAATAATGGGCTCATTAGGTGTTGTGGAGACAGCTTTCACTGCAGGCACATATGCTGCAGAGCGGCAGGGGGACAAGTTGATGGTGGATTCCCTGAGAAATAAAATATGGTTACAAGTTAGTGGGAGGAGGAGGTGCTGATTCTGCAGCAGCTGGCCCACTCTGCATTACTTCTAGTAATGGCTTTGACATTTCCTTATCTGTCCCTGCCATTTGTCTCTTTTTTTTTATAAAGAAAATAATAAAATGAATGCAACATGCCCATTCCACAGTAATATGCATTTGTAATTAGCCTCTTTTTAACAGCACATGAAGTATCTCTGCTTTTGCCATTCTCACATTCCTCCCTTCACTTTTCTTATTTAACCAGTTTATTGCTCAGCCTTTTGTCATTTTCCATATATTGTATCCAAAGCCCATTGAAGACAATGGCAATCTTTCCAGTCAGGTAATGGATTGTTCCCTTAGCACCAGACTTCACTTTATCCTTCTATGTGCTCTTCCAGTGCCAGAGCAAGAGCTCTTCTTCATGCAGACAAATCCTTGAGCCTCTATAGAACTCCCTCAACTGGACTTTTTTTTTTAAACGTTCAGCAAAGTTGGGATAACTTCTTTCCGCCACCCTATTCTTCCCCATTTTTTGTGCATCTGTGCACTTCAAGGTTCGATCTGGGACTATAAGAAAGACACTAAATCACCATCAGAGAAACTGCTCCAATTTTATTTCCTGCCCAACTGGAAGTAGAATGCCCTGGAAAGTGAATGAGAAAAGCTGTTATAGGAATATTTCTGTAGGAGAGTGAAGAGTTAAAGCTGGACAAATGGTCAGGCCTAAGTTACAGGGAACGGGGTCATGACACGGGCAAATCTTGTTTCTGCTAATTGGTATGAATTCTAGTTAGAGTCTCATATCTCTCTTCTTTTCCTCCCTGGCCATCTACGCAGGGGATGAGGCTAACAAAATAACTATCTCCCCTCCTGGGCAAGGCCTTTGGTGGGAAGAAAGCATTATCTTCCTTCCACCCGGCATACCTTTACTTCAAAGAATGTTAGTGTAAAATTAATAGGTTTCAAGGTGATGTGCCTGCCCTCTGTATGGCAATCCTGTAAACAATAAACAGGGGCAGGTATAATTGTATTCATCATGTAGTTGTTAATATTCATTTTATAGGTGTCCATGTAACCAAATAAGGGTCTATGGGGAGTTGCTGGAAATTTATACATTTACATACTGTTATGGATAAAAGGATTGTAGGTAACTCCCCCGCGTCGTTCACTTGCAGCATTGAGGTGGAACGAGCAGGCAATAAGGGGTTCCGTCTCCCCAGTCCACCCCAGGGACAACCTATTTGTTATTTCTAACAATTTATAGTGAAATCGTGCATGTATAATATGTTGCTTGGGCAGATCATGAGATTTGAACCAGAGATCTTCAATGCCAGAAGCCCCGTCCTCTACTGATTAAGCTAAAAGTGTCCTTGGCTGAAAGCAGTAGCAGGCTCTTATCCTCTTATGTGGAAGAGGCAAACTAGGGTCAACAACTTTCATCACATCCAAGATCCTTTGGATACATTGTAGAGCATATGAAATTAAAATACATTGCATAAACAGAATTTTGAACTTTTTGAAATATACACATCAGTTGTTTCATTACTATATTGTCTGTTGTGATGGTAACTGTTATCTGGTTTTAACTAATGGACTTTGGGTCATTAGAACAGCATGGGCCAGATTCTAATACCGATATTCATGATGAATACAGCTCTGTGAATAATGGATTTTTCAGTTCATTGATTGTTCCAAAAAACTGAAATAAAAAGCCATTTTGGGTTGAAATGCTTTTTTTGTTTGTTTTTTGTTTGTTTGTTTTGCTTTCAATCATTTTAAAACATCTTTATTCCTGTTTATTAAAATTAATAGAAACCTTTGAAAAAAAATTAAAATGGTTAGTTATTAAAATGTAAAAATTAAACATTTAACTTTGGGGGGGGTTACAATTTTTTCAAACAAAAAATTTGTTGAAATTCACAAATTTGCAGAAAGTTTCAGTGCCACTGAATCAGTATGTTTTGCTAAAAAAGGTTTGGACAAAAGTTTACCCAGCTGTAAGGTTACATGATACCTTACTCCACAAGTGGTCCCATTGACTTTACTATGGTTACTTTAAATGTGAGGATCTACCTAACAAGAAGAGAGTTATGAGAATCTAAGAATACGGCATAATTTTTTAACTGTGACCACTGGAAAACATCACCAAAGTTTGTGGTGGAACTGGAAATTTTAAAATCAAGACTGGGATTATGTTTTTAAAGAGATGCTCTAGTACAAAGGAACTATTCTGGGGAATGTTTTCTGGTCTGTTAAACAGGAGGTCAGTCTAGGCAATCACAAAGGGTGCTCTGGCCTTGGGATCTATGAATCTATGAATGAATCTATGAAACTCTCCCTAATGATATAAAATGTTGAACCAGCCATTGATCTGGGAAATAAGTTGTTTATTAATAACTGAAAAATTCTAATACTAATTACATTGCACTAATACTAATTCTAATACTAATTACACTACTTTTTTGGAGCAAATTGACCTCTAAATTATTTTTTACTTTTTTCTAAAGGGAATATTTTTTAATTCTCTTAGTTTAAACAATGTGGCTAAAATCATCTATAGAGACCACACCATCTATACAATTAGTATGGAAAGGTTTATACATTTACTTAAGAAAGAGACAAAGGTCATGAAAAATGTCAAGAACCATTACTCCTTTTTAGATACAAACCACAGGTTTTCACTGTGATCAAATATTCATAAATGGGCTTGATTTAACCACCATTTATTCCATGATTGATAATTATATTACTGAATGACAAGGTTACGAACTGGATTATTATACGAGTGGAACCTATATTTGAGAAAAATCTGTAAATACCAAGTACAGTGGGAGGAACTTCTTCAGTCTAAACTCTGATCTTGCTCACCTGTATTTATTTTTCAGCTGTTTCAGGCTTCACTTTTTAGAAGCTTGAGAACGTTGTTTGGAACACACACTGACACACATGGGGAGTGGGATTCTCCTCTTCCTATAATGTAGATTAGTACATTTAATCACTAAAGAGAATGCACTGCACACACATACGAACCACCCATGCATTAACACAAGGCACATGACTGTACAGTGTAAATGCCACAATGTACTCAGACTTGGTTCTGGTTTAATCAGGCATCTAGTTGGGTGCTCAGATAAGTGAAACCAAAACTAATTGTAATTCAACTCTCCCTTTAAATTGCTCTTTATTTGTCTTCTCACTTCAAATCTGAAGAACTTATTCTAGGCACTGAGGGAATGGGATGGGGGATGTTTTTACCCTGACTCAAGGATCAGGAAGGCTGGACACCTACAGAGGTGGATAAGTGAGGCTGAGGCCTGGTCTACACTTATCTTCAAATTTGATGCCAGTCGACGGGAGTTATGCAAGCTACACAGAGTAATGCCTGAAAAAAGTTTTTAAATTATCAAAACATCTGTGGTAAAGTCAAGCCAGATGGCTATGGCAGGGTACTTCAGGGCCGATATGTGAGCCCTAGAATGCTTAAAGCCCTCTTCCCTACAGGCAAGAAAGAGGTTGCAGCTGGGGCTGATTAGGCAATTAGGCCACCTGGGGCTGCTTAACTAATTAGGTCACCTGGGGCCAATCAAGGAGCCCCGCCCCAAACACTTAAAAGCCTCCAGTGCAAGCAGGCAGGGGGAGGCAGAAGAGTGAGGAGGAGAGGAAGGAGCTGCTGGAGGTTTGGAGAGAGAGCGGTTACTAAGATTGAGGAGACAGCCCCTCAGGCCTACAGAAGGGGCTGCACCCGCTTGCCCTGTAGAGAAGGGCCAAAGAGAGGGGAAGAACCAGAAACTTACCTGGACTGGAGTGGGATTATCTCAGGCCCCACTGCCTAGAGGGACTGTTGCCAGTGGGCGAGTGCTAGAAAGGGGGGCTGGTGTACCACACATCCCATTCATTCTCACATATTCAGAATGAAAAAGTTCTATTTTTGTTTTTAAATGTAAATTAAATCATACTTTTAAAAAAGTTTTTAAAATGTCAACATAGGAAAAAATGTTTTGAAATTTCCTATACAAAATATTTTCAACTGATCAATTCATGAAAATTCTTGATATTTTATTTTTTGTCCCAATTCAGGACATGAAAACATTTAAAAATCTTTAAAATTCTTGGATGGGAAAATTTTCCCATCCAGCTCTAGTGTACATATCTCCCTTGTAAACTGGCAAATCTGCCAAGACGGGGCATCATGGCCCTTCCTTGGGCTCAAGCTCTGAGGAAAGCCACAGCACCTTGCTACAGGGGGGAAAGTTAGATGGGCTGCAAGAGTCTTTAGCTCCCATCTCCCAGGCAGAGCAGAGATGGCAAGGATTCTCTAGCCTCTGGCCTCAAAGGTGGGGTGGAGCTGGCAAGGAGTCTGTTGGTCTTTTAGTTCGGTATTAGTAGTAGATCCTGTTAAAAACTGGCTGTCCACAAAATGTGCTTTCCCTATTTAAGGCGTTCTAGGAGGGAATGAGGGCAGCTATCCAGTATGAAAATAAAGCATTGTCTGAGTTTAGTATCAATACTGGCATGAAGGAAGGCTGCGCGTACTGGTTTTGGCATCTTGTTCTCTATTCTTAAATTTACATTCAGAAATTATCACTCTGACCTACTAATTGAATAGAGGATGGATGGTATGATGCTGAGTATATACAAGCAGTAATGGTGTTGAATAAGAAAGCACAATTTTTACATAGTCTCTTTTTCAGAGTAGAGCCATATCTTAATGCTTCATTAAAAATTGAAAGAAACTACCAAGGGATATGGTGGATTATCTCCACCTCTTGATGGCTTCAGATCAAGACTGGATACCTTTATGGAAGATATGCTGTAGCCAAAAACAAATTATTGCTGTCAGTAGAGAGGTAACTTTCTGAAATGTAAGGACCCGTGACATACAGAAAGTGAGACTAGAACATCTAATTGTCCCTTCTGACCTTAAACTCTATGAATCTAAACCCTAAGTTAATTTATTGCTCATGAAAGATGCTGTGATAAGAACATTGGAGTTTAAGATCACATATTTATCTATGAAACAAGCAACTCAAGTACTTTACCACTGCCCCACAAACATCTCTCAATAATGAACTGAACAGATCCCCTTTAGAGGAGAGAGCAGAAATTCAATTTCCATGTCTATTCCATTCTTGAGCTCCCTGCTGGGCCTATCAACAAGGTGTCCCAATGGAGATGTGTTTTTTGTGATATAGTCACCTGTGCTATAGGTGCTAGACTGCGGTCTGGTCTACACTGGCATGTAGGTCAATGGAATGCGGCTTACATCAACCACATAAAGTATGTGTCTCCACTGGCATGTCAGATCCGCCAACATAAATCACGGCAAAATTTAACTTAATAAAACCACCTCCACAAGTGGCAAGAGCTGAAGTTGAATTGTGTGGGTTGTCAGTGTAGGCAGATCGCAATGTAAATTGGCGTCATTGGCCTCCAGGAGGTATCCCATAATTCTGTGTTGTGACCACTCTGGACATTTCCACTCTGCTGCACCATGGCCACGTGGACAGGAAACAGCCCCTCCCTTCAAGCCCCAGGAAAGTTTGAATTCCCATTTCTGTTTGGGCAACATGGAGAGAGCTTTGTAGCTGAACTGCTCATGGCAACTGCACACCCCAAATGCACTCCAGCATGGACTTGACCTGAGGTCTTGGATCTCATCAGCCTGTGGGGTGAAGAATCTGTTCTGGCTCAGCTCTGAGCAGCAAAACAAATTTAGATCTTTACCAGAAGATATCTCATGGTATGGTGAAGGACCACAACAGGGACATGCAGTAGTGCCATGTTAAAATCAAAGAGCTGAAGCAGGCATATCATAAAACTAGGGAGGTGAACCATCGTTCTGGCTTGTCACCAAAGACATGCCACTTTTATGAGGAGCTGCATGTGATTCTTGGAGGTGACCCCCACCACTGAACCACCATGCAGCGTAAATACCTCCTCAGAGCACACACTGAAGTCTAACTTAGTGAGCAAACTGCACCATATTGCCTTTAAGTGGCCAAATGCACATTCCACCGCCATTCTGCACTTGCTGAGCCTACTATTGAAATGCTCCTTCTCGCTGCCAGGTATCCAGTGCAAGGCTTCATTAGCCAGGGGAGAAAGGGGTAGGCAGGATCCCCCAGGATCACTATTGGCATTTCAACATCACCAATATTTATTTTTTGGTTAGGGAAGAAAGTTCCCGCCTGGATCTTTTTTAACAGACCTGAGTTCCTAAAGATGTGCACATCATGCACCTTTCCAGACTACCCCACTAAGAGGTCAGTGAAATATCCCCTGGGATCCACAAGGGACCGAAACACCATTAAGAAGTATCCCTTTTGGTTTGTGTACTCTGTGGCAAGGTGGTCCAGTGCTAAAATAGGGATATGCATTCCATAAATTGCCCTAACAACAATAAGCATGCGGAGCTGTAAATTTACCTCCTATGGGTTTTGCTACTATTTCCAGTAGGTCATATTAATTATTAATATTACAGTATTATATTTTCATGTACTGTACGTTACTATAAATATATGGGATTTAAAATAGTGTATGTTCATGTGGGAGAGAATTCCAGATTATAAATATGCCTAATTTAGGATAATCTCAAGGCAGTATAAAGGAAATTAATATAACCAGTTACTTTGGAATTATTTGTATGGTGTTAACAGAATAATGGGAATAATAGATTTCTGAGACAACTGCTCAGATAAATTTGTTCCCAATGAACTTTTTGCTGCATAATGTGACCCTTCCGTGCCCAGGGTAGCCCCTGATAATGCCAGGGTCAGGGCAAGCTGTAAAAGGAGGGCAAATTCTCCCAACACTGGTGGGTGACACTGGAGTCAGACTTCCCAACCAGCCACACACAGTGTTTCTGATTCCCCCACACTGGTTATCAAGAAGCCACTGTGCAAATACACACAGTCCCCTTTACTGCATTCCAGTCTCTGGCTCCCAAACTGACACTAGGGCCAGTAAAGAGACCAGTTATTTAAACTCTATGCTCTTTACTCAAAAGATTCCCTCTGATTCCAAAGGACCAGCCACAGTACCAGTTCACTATAAGTTTGAATCTTATCCAAAATACCACGCTGCCAGCCAATCCTTTAGTAACTAAAACTAAAGGTTTATTATAAAAAACAAACAAACAATAAGAGAAATGTTAAAGGATCAAAGCAATCAGATACACACAAACGATTTGAAAGTCCATATACATCAGGTTTTTAGAAGAATTGTGGAGTTGCAGGCTTGTATAGTCCCTCTGGTATACATCCAGTACCTGGATAGGTCTAAGTCCTTCAGTTCAGTTGCAAAGTGTATTAATTCAGAGGTGGGTAGGTGTTGTCTGCAGCTGGACAGGAACAAAGAAAAAATGGTTTCTGTGGTTTGATTTTATATACCCTCTGCCTCTGGCCATGCGGCCTGTAGGCCCTTACAAGAACTAAAATGGAGTCTAGAGTCACATGGGCCAATCTTGGTAACTCTTCAGGCATGCCTTTAGTTCCTTCCTGGGCCTTCTGCTTCTGTAAAGGTCTTGATGGGCCATTAAGCGGGCTATTGTCCTGCTGCCTCTCTGTCTGGGGTGTGTCTTATACAGCATAGTTTGGAATACAGGTATATCATAGATGTCCATAACTTTCATAACAGATATAACACCTGAAAATAAACATTATCGTCTTAGTCAGCACATTATAACCTTTCTAACAGTACCTGACATGGCATGTCTCACATGAATCACTATGATTTTGACATTCTGATGCCTCAAATAACACAAATTCGCCTCCCTCCCCTCTCCCCCTCAATCTAGTCATCATGACACATAGTTTTAAAGATTTCATACCATATGGGTTCCTTCTTTAAAAATTGATGGTGTGTTGTTGCTCAGCTTCTGAATACTCCACCCCAGAAAAGACACAGAGGTTGACATGGTTATGGCCTCTCCTTGAGCTCAGCATAAAGTAATCTGAGTCCAGTAAACCTCCCTTACCCTGCTGTTCCTTTCTTGCATATTTGTGTGCAATTTAATCAACATAACCATACAGATAACTATACTGAAAATAGGAAATCCAATGCTGTAACCTGCATTTCAGTTTATCAGTTTAGGGTTTAATTGAGGAATGATCGTATTATTACCTTAAACTCCATGCCAAGGGGGTTCTACTATAGCACTCTGGGAGAAATTAGCAGAATATTATAACCTCCCACTCTGAAATAATAGAGACGAGTAAGGGCGTTATCCCTATGTTTTTAAATTATTTCTGATATCTGTATGTCTGCCTGATCTTGAGCAACAAGAGGCTAGCAACAGCCAGGCAGCAATAGAATGAGTGATGAATAGAACACAGTGAGTCCACACTAAAAAGGAATTTTGTCTAAAAGGCACAGCTGGCTTTTATGCATAGGCATATGATTTGGGCAGCATATCAAAGTGAGGACCTGGCAGGAGATGGCAACAAGGGGAAGCTAGCCTCCTAGTCATTTTTTTTCCCTTGGCATCCTCTTGTGTAATGAGCTTTCAGCCGAAGAAATTAAGTAGGATCCTGTGATCTTTGTTTTTCATCAAGGGCAGCAGCTTTACAATTGGAAATTGTTGCACAGGGAAGCTGACGTCAGCTTCTGAGCCAGATTAATTAGTAACATGCCTATTAGCTGTTGGAATGATGTGGTATATTTTAGATCTGTAAGAGCCCACATAGCAATATTTATGTGCTCAAGTCTAATTTTAATTTTGAAGACTACGGCATGTAACTCCAATTTCACACCCTGTTTTCTCCACAACTTTTTTTTTTCTGATGGCAAAGGCCAGCTCCTTGTGGAAGGAACAAACTCCTTCTCCAATCTGGACTCAATGGTGTGTGGAGGACTTGACTAGCTGCTTCTTTAACCTTTAGTCACTATAATGGAGCTCACTCATCACAAGGGTGCCTCCTCCTGGATGCTTTACAAATTATCTCCATCCAGTTCCAACACTCCCTTCTGCTACTCATTCACATGTCCCAACCCCTCTTTCTTTGTGACTTAGGGTGCTGTCTTCATGGCTTGGCCCTCCAGCCACATAATTATTGCCCTCCCCTTCTGGGGTATCAAAGTCCTATTGGATCATTGTCCTACACAGTCTTGAGCTCCTCCACCCAGTCTGCACCACTTCCCCCACTGGCTGGTAGGGGAACCCAGACCTGCCCTTTACTTTAAGTTCTAGGCCAGTGATCCTACATCTAGCAACTGTGGTCTGCCTTCTCTCTGACTGTATTGCTTTTTCTCTGGACTCCTTCCTACATCTTCTGGCTCCTTCCTCTCTGGTTTCATCAGTCCAAACTGCCTCCTCCCAGGGAGCAACTGCAGATTACGTCTTCTGTAGCCCTTTCTGATGCCAGCTGCCTGGCTCTATACCAACCTCAACTGACCCTTCTCAGCTGGGCTCCATCATCAATCAGCCTTTCAAACCCTGGCTGTCCCCCAGGTGCAGCCTGTCAGGTTAGTTAACCTAATAATACCTGCTCTTCCTTGTGTGGGGTGAACACCCCATCACGGTCCTCTATTTGGAGCTTCTGGTCAATATATAGACCTGCACAAGATGTGTCTTCACTGAACAGTTAAGCAGGACCTTTATCTATGTTTTGGCCCAACTCCCACTCCCATACACAGAGAAAAAAATTCTGACCTGGGTTTGGAGATGCTTAAAGCCCTGGTCTGTTACCATAGCTTTGGGGTGGGCTAGAGCCTTGTCTCTGGTTTAACTGGTACTGGAACCTGCCCACTTAGCAGTGAGGATACAGGCAAAATCGCTTGACTGCAGACAGTCCATCTACATCCTTCCAAAAATTCTCTCTGCAGGACAGACAAGTTCTCCTGCAGTCAACAAAGCTGACTGGGAAAGAATTCTAGAGCAATCTTAGCATAAAGAGCCATGTGATATGCCCCCAGACACCCATGGGCATGTTCAGAAAAAGTGAGGACACAGGAACGTAAGTAGGGCTTTGGTGTGTGGGGTCACTCACCCAAACCAGGCTAACCGGGGTGTTTATCCCCACACACCGCTCACCCAGGTTAATGTTTTGCATTTCAGACATATGCTCTCTGATACTGCCTCCATCTTCCTTACACCAACCCCCTCTACTTGCTTTCATAGCGTGAGATGCTGTGGAACACACAAGAGATGGAGATCCCCCCAGCACAACCTGTTCCTCCACTGCAATGGAACTGGGCAGTTTGCCACACTTTGCTAAATTCAGCCCCCTGCACTGTGCAGGCAAAGTCCACTGGGAGTCTTGTCTGTGTCTTTGGACGGTCTCATTAGTATTTATACTACAGTAGAGAATCATGTGAAAATGTGTACTGAGGAATCTCATTAGGAAAGCATCTGATGTTATGTCACTGTATGTACTCTCAAGCACATTCAAATGCATTATTATTTTCACTTAAAGAGTCACACTATTTAGGCATCTGACACCCAATCAGTGGAAATCAGTTGGAGTTAGGTTTCCAAATACCTTTGAGGTTCTTGGCCTTTATTAACAAATTCTCTACAAAGCAGACACTTACAGTAATGCTATTACCCAACACAGGAATGAAGTCATGTCTGAGGCTGAAGACGGTGGTTTCCCAGTGCAGAAAGCCATGCCACATGATAGCATAGGGTGTGAAATGGAAAAGAACACAGAATAAAACAGCAGAATGTAGGCAGGCAAAGTGTAACTACACCAGAAGAAATTTGGCTGAGATATTCCGTTATTATTATTAAAACATGGTTGAGTATATATGCTACAATATAATATCAAACTGTTTCCTAAATAGATTCCTTGGTAGAATTTACCATCCGATTCTCCAGGTCCCTAATGAGAAGGCAAGCCAATAACTTCTGATACAATAATTGAAAACTGCTAACCATAACAACCACTTCAATTAAGCTGATTTTAGAGTGACAGGCACACTGGTAATTGGATCAACGGGCAAAGTATTTTGCATTGTAGTTACAGAGCACTCGAGGGATACATGCAAAAGCAAAGTGTTTCCTAATGTTTTACAACACTGGAGGTGGACAGACAAATTATCATTTTGACCATTCTCACATTTTAACCATTATGTTCCTAACATTTCCTTTCAGTTTATGTATGTTTTATGTCTTTTTCTCACCGATCAATATTAAAAGCGTTACTAGCTGCTTATTAAAGGAGTACTGAAGCTAATGGGAGCATTGCCTGAGTTTAGCACCGTAGTTTTCAGCACCAGGCTTCATGTAGCATTATCCATAGGGGAACAACATAGCCTTGCAGCCAATTGATTGGCCAGGCCCTCAGAAGATGTGGATTCTATTCCTGACTCTACTGCTGTCTTGCTGGATAAATAACCTTGTTTCTCTATGCCTCCGTTTTCCCCATCTGTAAAATGGGAATAATGATACTGATCTCCTTTGGAAAAAACATTAAGGCCTACTGATAAAAGGTACTGTATAAGAGCTTGGTATTATTACTAGGTAAAGAAGGTTCTTTGATGTGTCCATGAACAAGAACCAATGTTTTTTTTCTTAAGGGCAGTACATGTTAATTACCTCTATGATCTGAATTTGCAATCTCCAAGGAGTCTCATCCAAAAAAACCCAAAACAAAACCAGAAAGAGATCTGGAATGAGATTTGATGCAATAGCTGTCTCTTGAGATCAAGTGGGAGGGACTGGAGACCTTCAAACATGTATAGAAGGTGGTGATCTACTTTGCATTATTCACCACAACAAGACATGTGGAAGGAAATGGACACCTTGGAATCCTGGTGTTAAATCCGGTTTCAAGGGACTATCTCATAGTGAGTAGGATATCTTAAGGGCATTCTGCTTCAGAAGCGCTGCTCTAACTGTATGGGGAGAGGTTGATAGACCAGTAAAAGGGCCAGGAACCACTTGATAGTGTGATATTGATGATCATATTTATTGCTAATAGAAGCTAAAATCGGTAGGCCTTTCTGCAGACCTGTGTAGCTTTTTCATAACTAAGTCAGGAGGGGAGAGGGTTTGGGCAATAACAGGAAGGCCCCTTCCTTGACCTTTGCCTGATCTCCCTGATGCTCTGGTGTATGTGCTGGGATCTGTGTTCTAGGAAAAGACCAAGAAGCTTATTTATGCATGCCCTCTGGGAGATGTTTGTCTGGGCCTCAAGATATGCAGATTCTGGAGGATCACCTCTAGTTAATATACTCTGGTAACCTAGCTGGAAACTGTCAGCCAAACAATTTTTTTTTACATGTTATTGTCTACTAAAAAGAATAAATTGCAGGGGAGGGGGGCGAGGGAGGCAAGGGAGAGGCTTGGATTCTTTGAGATCTCTTCTCGGACACAGCTTCAGGATCCTCTAGGCAGTTGGAAAACCGTCGCTGTTTCTACTAAAAAACCACCCCAAACTTTGGTAATTATTGAGGGTTGGAGGTTGGGGGTTTTTACTAACCTGTTGTGGATGTGTGTAAGTGCTTGAGCCAAAGTAAAATATAGCTTTAAAGTACGAGAACTCTTGTGTTACACTGTTTCTGCCAGTCCATCTATCAGCAGGACAGCTATGAATCTATTTGTCTTATTTCCTGACATCACCTCGCACAAAATACAGTTACCAAGAGCTTTGGTTCGGCAGAACCCTGGGTAGCATGGCAAAATTGTTACAGCTTTGGGACAAGCAAAAATTGGACTGTTTGTGTCATTTGCTTGGCTGGGCTAATTCCTACCCTTTATAAATATTCCCAGTCCCTGGAAGAACCTGACAACCTTCCAAAACATGCCCCAAATTCTATACATGATACTATATGTATGGCTTATGCTGCATACATTTAAAACAATGGAGCCAGCATCAACTGAGACCTATTGAAGATAACGATCTGCTTTGAGGGAAACAGTTAGAAACCATCACACAGGCACATGAAAAAACTTATTAGTGACCTGCATCACTTGTTGGAATTAAAGACGCCACCTCAGCTGTATTCGATGTGAAGCTGAATTTAAAACCCTTAATTTAAACCAAGCCCTCGGGGAAGCAGGGGGTCATTAGATAATAGTCATATTGATCCTGGTTGCCGTACTGTCATCTAATGGCTATTGTGCATGAACACTGATGAAAAGATAGACATGGCTGGTTATCAGTGAAGGTCAGGGCTATCATGAGAAGCAGGAGGATATGTGGTGAGTGAGGAGACTACATACAATTTCCGAGAGTTTTACCTGAGTCCTTTCCTTTACGTGGCAGGCAAAATTCTTCCCAAAGTCCTACTAATAAGGAATGGCAGTGTGGGAACAGAGAAATACAGGCAGGCTGCTCCACTAAAAATGATTTATTTAGTTTGAGAGGTGGGTGAGCATACTGATCTTACATTCATCCAAGCCAAGAGAAGGAGAAGAGGAACAGCAGACTATCCTTGAAAGATGTCAGGAAGGAATGGAGGCTGCAGGCTATCATTTCTATAACACCTCTTCCCTGCATCCCAGCAGAAGACATTATAAAGTGAAAGAAAGGAGGTCCTGGGACTGACTGAGTGGTTCATGGATGTGGAGTGGAAGGAAAGGTGGTGCTGATTCTTGGATGAAAATCATATGAACATGATGGGGCTGGTTTGAGTTTCTGGATCTTTTTAGTTGCAAATCTCACGGGATTAAATTCTGAACTCAGTTATGTTGGTGTAAACCTGGAATGATTACACTGAAATCAGTGCAACAGGTGTGAATGAGAATGGAATCTGACCCTAGAGAGAGCCAAACCATACAATCCAGATCAGATGAAAAATGTTGTCATACCCTGTGAAACCAGCAAGTTTGATACAGATATCTGCATAAAGTTATGCCTACATTTACGGAATGCATATCCTCCTACATTTACGGGAGTGCATATCCTCCTTGCACGCATAGAAATAGCAATGTAGATGGTGAGACACTGCTAACGTAAGTAGAGTAAAGACACATCAGAATCTTAGGATCATACCCTACATGACTTTGTATACACCCAAGCTGTCTCTCCCACATCTACACTGCTATTTTTTAGCAGTGTAGTGTTCTGCTGCCTTCCCACTGTGAAGCCTTTTCCTACCACAGGGAAAGGCTCTGACCGTGGGGAGGCACTGGGGAAAGACAGTGTCATTTCTCTGTGTGGGGACTGACAGAGACTTTCTCTGTTGCCTCTGTCTACCAGAGCCTTTCATTGACATGTAGCTATGCACCACAGTATGGGTGCAATTTGCTTTTCACCTCAATGTATAGTTACATGTTCCTTACACACCAGCACCCTTGTAGACAAAGCTTAAGTTTAAGGCCCCTATCCTGCACCCACATGTTTAAACTTTCCACATGTGAACAATCCCACTGCAGTCCTAGGGCTAGTGAGGTGTGTGTAGGGAAGCATATATGTTAGCGTTTGCGGAATCATGGCCTAAGTTAAAAGAGTGCTTTGAGAACTCTAAGGTTGAGATTAAACACTTCCCATTGCTTATCAAATCTGAACACATTTAGAGATACTAACTAAGTGCTATCAGATGCCAATTATTTATTCTAGCTATGACTTTTCCAAAGAGTCCAGTTTGAAATCCACTACGGGGAGGAGAAAAAACAAACAAAAACACCTCATCACCACGTACTGCTTTTCTATAGTAAAAATCAGAAGCAAGCTGCCACAAAACGTACTTTCTTTCACAATATGATTTAAAGTGACATCTGTACTGGAATGGGAAAACACAAAACTGGTTTTACTTAAAGAAAGAAAATAGAGTGAAAGCTTTGTCAAACTATTCAAGTGAGGACAACATTAAAAATATAGATCTTGCCTTGTGTATAACCAGTTTAAAAAAATAATCCTGAGGTAAAATACCTGCTAAAATCTACAAAACAAGTCTGAACTCTGAAAGCATTGAAAGTTCAGTGGAGGGAAGTGTTCTCATAATTTGTTGGATGTATAATTTGGCCATCCTTTTTCAGGGCACCACAGCTTTCGAGTCCTAGGGCAAATTGTTTTTTCTCTGACATCTCAAAATCAAATTTTTTTTAATTACATTTGTAACTCTCTCTTATCATCCAAACTGTGCAGTTATCTGTGTGTTTGAGAATCTAAACTTTTTCCCCACTCTGTATTCACATTTTACACTAATCGTATTCAATTATATTTTCTCACTTTAAACCAAATTCTCTTTCTACTTTTATTTTTTTAACCTTGTAATGACTAGTTCTGGAAGTCTATGTCTATACTCCTAACGGAAATTAATGGACCTATACTGATTCATACATGCTGAGAATCTGGCATCTTAATTTTAAAATATTTCAGACTGAATTAAAGCTCTCATATGTTATGTATGGATACCAGATTCAGGGGGGTGGAAGGAGGAGGAAAGGACAATCCTGCCTTGAAAGAGAGAAGAATTATCATAGAATATTAGGATTGGAAGGGACCTCAGGAGCTCATCTAGTTCAACCCTCAGCTCAAGCAACACCAACCCCAACTAAATCATCCCAGCCAGAGTTTGTCAAACCAGGCCTTTAAAAACCTCTAAGGATGGAGATTCCACCACCTTCCTAGGTAACCCATTCCAGTGCTTCACCACCCTCCTACTGAAAAAGTTTTTCCTAATATCCAACTTACATGTCTCCCATTGCAACTTGAGACCATTGTTCCTTGTTCTGTCATCTGCCACCACTGAGAACAGCCTAGCTCCATCATCCCTGGAACCTCCCTTCAGGCAGTTGAAGACCCGCCTGACTTTTCTCTTCCGCAGACTAAATAAGCCTAGTTCTCTCAGCCTCTCCTCATAAGTCATGTGCTCCAGCTCCCTAATCATTTACATTGTCCTCCACTGGACTCTCTCCAATTTGTCCACATCCTTCCTATAGTGGAGGACCCAAAACAGGACACAGTACCACAAATGTATCCTTATCAATGCCGAATAGAGGGTAACAATAACTTCCTTCAATCTGATGGCAATGTTTCTACTAATGCAGCTCAATACACAGTTAGCCTTCTTGGCAATAAGGGCATACTGTTGACTCATTTTCAGCTTCTTGTCCACTGTAAGCCTGAGGTCCTTTTATGCAGAACTGCTGCTTAGTCAGTCGGTCCCCAGTCTGTAGCAGTGCATGGGATTCTCTTAAGTCCAGGACTCTGTACTTGTCCTTGTTGAACCTCAGATTTCTTTTGGCCCAACCCACAATTTGTCTAGGTCACTCTGTATCCTATCCCTACTCTCTAGTGTATCTACCACTCCCCCCAGTTTAGTTTCATTTGCAGCTTTGCTGAGGGTGCAATCCACCCCCTCCTCCAGATCATTAATGAAGATGTTGAACATAACTGGCCCCAGGACTGACCCCTGAGCACTCCACACATCGCTCGCTACCAGTCATTGATCATTACCTGTTGAGCCCAGTGATCTAGATACTTTCTATCCACTTTACAGTCCAATCATCCAACCCACACTTCTTTAAGCTGCTGGCAAGAATACTGTAGGAGACCATATGAAAAGCTTTGCTAAAGTCAAGATATATAACACATCCATTGTTTTCGCTATATCTGCAGAGTCAGTCATCTCATTATAGAAGGCAATCAGGTCGGTCAGGCATGACTTATCTTGGTGAATCCATGCTGACTTTCCAGATCACCTTCCTCTCTTCCAACTGCCTTGAAATGGATTTCTTGAGGACCTGCTCCATGATTTTTCTGTTGACTGAGGTGACGCTGACTGGTCTGTAGTTCCCCAGATCTTCTTCTCTTTTTTTGAAGATGATAAATTCCCTCCCGCATCAATCTCAAATAGAGTTGGACATTTCAGTATAACTAAGAGATACTAATTCTTCATGCCATAAAAGTCATACCATAAAGCATGAATATCAGCCGAACACATTAGCTGCAGATTCATTTCTTTAACAGCAAAAGGAAATTGCATGATTAAAAAGTATTTGCAAGGAAGAATAAATTTCAACTTGAGTTGTTAGGGCTTGAGCAAGTGCTCACGAAATAAAATGGACAATCTTCCATGAGCAACAACAGGTGGCCTTTGGATTAGTCCATTCTTTCTGCCTACCTAAAATTTCCTGTGTAACCTTAACTCAGTTGAATAATGTATTCTTCACTCATTATTCTAAACTGTTAAAAATCATAAATACAAGACACCAAAGTGCTTTGCAACCATTAATCATTGGGTCTTACAATTCCCCTTTTGGTTGAGTAGGATATACAAAGACACTATACATTACCAATGAAATGAAGACAACTTTGGAACAGAAAAAGCAGCACTCAGAACCACCACACAAGAGTTTAGAACATGAATCAAATAAGAGTCCGATATTTAAATGAAGTTGTAGACAGAGTTATAATTAGTCACATTTGGCTTTTTTGAGAACATATAGGGCAAAAATGATTTCTCTTGTGAAAGTGCCGTGGGAATTTCAATAATTATACGTGGCCAGATTCTCAGTTTTATGTCTCATTTCAAAGCTGATGCTGGCAGCAGTACTATGCTTTGTAAAAATCATATGGGGACATTGTCTCAGTACTGACTTAAGGGAAAGTATACAAATAGGGAGAGGAAGAAGGGGCTTGTGGAGATGTCACTAGATGTGTATTCAGGAAATCTGGGTTTGGCTCATGGTTCTGCCTTGACATCTTCATGCCTTGATAGGAAACAAAAATGTTTCATTTATTTTTTTTAGACAAAAATTTGTCAGAACTGACATTTTCCTATGGTGTGTTTTAGTTATGCAGAAACCACATTTCCTATTGAGCAAATACGTAAATGTTCATAGGATCAGGGCTTTAGACTATAAGCTCTTCAAAGCAGGAACTGTTTCTTACCCTGTGTTTGTAAAGTACCTAGGAGAACGGGGCCCTGGTCTCAATTGGGGCTCCTAGGCATTACCATACTAGGTAATAACAATATCTGTTGATTTGCTCCCACACTACTGGGTGGACTCATATTCAAATATACGTTAGGTTCAGCCCTGCTTAGCTTATGAGAATTCATGGCGCCATAGTATATAGCAACAGTTCCCAACCTGGGGTGTGTGTGGGCACCAAAGATTACAGGGGATCCATGAGGCTTCAGTAATATTGAGGTTATTTAGCCCTCCAACCCCCATGGCCCTGAGCTCCGCGCCAGCCGGAGTGGAGAAGTAGCTGGGCACCTGGCTGGAACAAAGGAGCCCTGTGCCGGTGGGAGCCTGGAGCAGTCCTGGCCAGCCCACTAATGTCCACCGCCTCCATTACCCTCCATCCGTGAGGGACAGGAAGAGGCGGAGCCACATGGGGCGTGTGGTGGCAGCTGCGCCAGGGAAGTCTTAACTTCTTACTCAGGTAAGAATAATTTTTCATTAATTAATATTAATGTAATTTATAGTTACTATTACTATTATATGTGTTTATAGGGATTCTATGTGTTTATGGCTGGTGAGAGGGTGGGGCAGCAGAGTGAGGAGGCACGTGTTTTGCCTAGTGTTAATTAGTGGGACTTTCACTCAGAAAGATTGGGAACCACTGGTATATGCCATAGATGTTCCATGGTATTGCTGGGTATTGTCAAAGAGAGGTGTGTTTCATTATGGATATGGCTTCAGTTTCCTGGTGGGTGTCATCTTTCCCCTTCGTCTTGCACTCTGGGAACTTTCAGGAAGAAAGTTGCTCTATAAACAAAAGATCATGATCAATATACCCAGCTTGAGGCTGATTATCTGCATATAGTAGCACTTTTATATTGTCTTATCTCTACTGGCAACATATTAATAGATATTTCCCGCCAAGGAGTACTTAATTAATTTTGCTTGCATACTCTGGGCTTTTTATGATGATAAATTCATTCAAATTTAGGAGAAACTTTTGTTCTGGAGGAGACTAACTTCAGTAACCTTAGGAAAGAGCCTTCAGGGCCCCTGCTCATGAAATTTACCCATCACAGTGTAAATTGCTATGTACATAGGAGCTTGATAGGAGGTAGTTTGTTGTGCTTTGTTTTCAGGCCACCCATCTTCGTTTAAAACAACTTTCTGAACTTTCTGTTCATGCTTCTAACGAAGTGGGTTGCAGCCCACAAAAGTTTATGCCTACCAAAATGCGTTAGTCTTTAAGGTGCTACAGGACTCTCATTGTTTTTTCTGAGTATGTATATTTCAGGGACTTTTTGCTTTGTTTTTTTCTGTAGTTATTTTTTCACTTGTTTCTACATTGATCCCACCAAGAATGGCACAGCATACCATGAACTGGTTCAGATATTTTAAACTAGACCATAGGGAATATGTGGCAGGGCCTTTTCCCCTCCTACACACAGGTTCTGTAGAGTCCCATGTACAATGAGAGTGCTATATGCAATATAGCAATAGCAGAGGTGCTGTATGTACAGTCTCAGCTAGTATCAATTAGTGTTATTCCACTGAAGTCAGAAGAGTAACAAGGATTTCCATCAGCTGAACATCTGTCCCATAGCTGGTGAAGTGCTTTTGGAAAAAAGAAGCTAGGCCAAAATAAGCTAATTCTTTTGAGTCTGTGAATTCAGCTGTTGAACTCCTTTCCCTTGTGAATGCTGCAGTACCCTCCTTCATGGTTTATATGCGTTAAAAGCCTGATTTCCACTCACATTAAGGTCTCCTTACACCATTCCGATATTATAAGAACCTTAATGTGAGTGTAACTGTAATTTACACTCCTCAACACTACCAGAGGGGTGTGCCTGGGCCTTAGTGTAAATGATAATCAGACCCTTTTATCTTATTTTAGCTAAACAAAAATCTTAAACCATTTGAACCTTTTACCCTTCTACTCAGAAATTCCCATTTTTCTTAGTTAATCTGTCCATTTCTGACATAGGATAAAACACTGATTTAGTTCTCCAGAGTACCAAAAATTGGAATAGCTCAGTACATTACCTTTCCAGCAGAACCCATTTTCCTTAGCTAATTTTTCAAGAAGATCGTCATGTTTGGCTTTTTTTTTAATAATCCAGTGGAGCGGAGGTGCTGGAAAAGCTCAAGAGAAAGAGACGCCTTAGGAAACTGTTTTTTGGAAGCAAACATTGGGAGAGGGACTGTACATCTCAGGGAATTGGCAATAGTTTTTAAAGTCTTTCTCCTCTAGGCTGCTAGTTTGAATGTAGCTCAGACTAGGAAAGGATGAAACCAAGAGCTTGTTCCTCAGTTATGCTTTAGCAGTGTAAAAGGGCTATCAAGGACATGCAGATGGCCCCCTGAGAATACTTGCTGTGCAGGGAGCCCTCTTTGACCAATAGAGAGATGTTATACTCCATGCCAGCCCAGCTCCTAGTCCCTGGCATAGGGGCAAGATTGGGGGCATGGCCAGAGTGCGCTGCATATTAGCTATTCTCTGATTCCAGATATGAGGTCAAAAGGGAGAACCTCCAGACCCTCTGTGTAAATTAGAGAAGCCGCAGAGCTGCTGTAAAATATATTTAGTTTGCCATGGCCTGCTTTAAGCCTTGGAAAGCAGAAAATAGTTACTCTGTAGTGCACTTTGGCCATGCCCCAATCTGTCTCCTGGCTCCCTGCTTCCCATTCCTGTCCCAAATTTAAGAAGATAGCAAATGAGGATGAGGGCCTAATTTTCCACATTGCAAAATCCATTTTCACAACAGGCAGTGGGACACTCTGGGAGTCTCAGCAGAGAAGTCAAGGACTGAATGAGCCATGGATTTAATATTTATTATTTGTTTTGCAGTAGGGTTTGGAAGACCCATATATGTGCCATACCTACCTACTGTGGTAGATACTAGACAGTAACCTACTATCCCTTTTTTAGAGGTGGCCCATATTGAAGCACAGAGGTGGAACAGGATAGAAGAGCTTTAGCTGCAGCTGTGTGTTTCAAAGGATAAACACAGGACTTTGTTTTCCGGAGCTGTCAGTACAGCACCTGTCAAGAGCATTAAATTTACTTGGCAAGAGAGAAAGAAGAAAAGGGAAGAAATACTACAAGTCTCTCAGGACTCTGTTTTCATCCATATCCAGCCATTTCTTTTACCAATGCAAGAGTTTGGGTTAGGCTCACTCAGCCCAGGGCAGTTCCTTTGAATATTTTACCTAAAGCTAGAATTATTCCAGCTGCTCACACATGAAATGGGCAATGCTCACTGGAATGCTCTCCTCCTGCACTCTTCTGACCTCCCTCTTATCTTAAATTTCCGCAATACATTTTTATTTTTTAAGAAGTGCCACCATATCTGTTACCGTTATGGATGACTTACTGGTATCAACAATTTGAGTCAAAGAGCTCAGCAAATTAGAAAATTGCATTTTGGCTGAATGGGTGAATCTCTTCAAACCAGTTAGGCCATTAAGACAGCAGTTCTTTGGGGTTGTATCTTTAAAAGGATCATGGATACTCAATACACAGAGTATACAAAGGTTGCAAAGGTGTGTTCATTTCAGTTCAGATGCCCAATCAAACAAGACCATTTTTTCCACAAGACAAAAAAGTACAAAGAAGAAATGAGACAACCCTGCCCTTACATTTCTCCTCCTTGCTTTAGAAGTTGTTCATGCCAAACTTTTTCTGGGGCTGAAGTATTCAGATGTGTTTCAGGTTTCTAGGTGGGAGCAGAACCAGAAAGTGCCAATATGCTATAAGGACTCTTGCTCATTTGGCATTTGAATTACCAATTTGAATTGGCTCATTTGAATTACAGTGCTCACAAGGGAGCCTTTGCAAACAGAATAATAGTGCAGACTGACCCTTTAAAAGGCCAGGAGGCCTGGGGCCAGCCAGCCTCATTCAGTTAACACCAACCTCCTACAGCTGTGTGTGTGTGGGGGGCGGGAGTGTTGGACATAAAAGGAAGGAAACATAGCAATACACCATTGCTGGAAAGGAGAGCACAAGGTGGATGGGGACCTGTGGAAAACTTCAAGCTGGTAGGCCTGTTATAGCTGCTCAGGAAGGAGTAGGGAGCAACCCCAATGAATCATAGAGATTAGGGTTGGAAGGGACCTCATGAAGTCATTTACTCCAATACCCTGCTCAAAGCAGGACTAACCCCAACTAAATTATCTCAGCCAGAGCTTTGTCAAGGCTCACCTTAAAAACCTCTAAGGATAGAGATTCCACCACCTCCCTAATTAACCCATTCCAGTGCTTCATCACCCTCCTATTGAAAAAGTTTTTCCTAATATACAACCTAGACCTCCCCCCACTGCAACTTGAGACCATTGCTTCTTCTGTCATTTGTCACCACTGAGAAAAGCCTAACTCCATCCTCCTTGAAACACCTTTTCAGGTAGTTGAAGGCTGCAGTCAAACCCACCCTCATTCTTGTCTTCTGCAGACTAAATAAGCCTAGTTTCCTCAGCCTCTCCTCATAAGTCATGTGCTCCAACCCCCAATCATTTTTGTTGCCCTCTGCTGGACTTTCTCCAACTTGTCCACATCTTTCCTATAGTGGGGGCCTAAAACTGGACACAATACACCAAATGCAGCCTCACCAATGCCAAATAGAGGGGAATAATCACTTCCCTTGATCTGCTGGAAATGCTCTTACTAAAGCAACCCAATATGCTGTTAGCCTTCTTGGCAGTAAGGATACACTGCTGAATGAGCCCAAGAGAGGCTTAGGGGGGACATTGCAAGGAGCTAAGAAAACCTGAAATCTGAGCACAAGGAGAGAAGACAAACCCCTTTGGAAGAAGGGGTGAAGCCCACTTAGAGACTATGGAAAAGACTTTGTGGGCTTTTGTAGTTGTTTTATGTTTGTTTTTTTGGTTGGTTTTTTGTTTTTGTTTTGGATGCCATGGAAAGAATGAACCTTTGTTAATGACTTAGGCAGAAAGCCATGGCAACAAGTCACCTCTATGGTGGTAGAAGGCTGAAGATCATTGTGGGGAAATAGAGGTAGAGTGCTTCAACCGTGGGTCTTGTCACAAGGGGGTACTCCAGGACAGTGAATTTTGTAACACATGGTGGAGAATGTGGGCCTCTGGAATTGGAGGTGAGGTGGAAGAAGTGGTCTGAAGGGTATTTGGGAGGGGAAAAAAAGAAAATATACTGAGGTTTTCTTTGGTAGGAGAAGAGCTATTTTCCTAGTTTGGGGTACAGAGGGACAGATGTCACCAGACTTTCTGAGGAATTTGAGGAGGAGACCAAGCTGCCAGAGAAGACCCAGGAGCAGCTTCCTGCAGCTTCTGGAGAACCAACAGCAGCAAGGGGAGGCACAGTGGGAACTTCAGAGACAAGTGGCAATCTTAGAAAAATAGCAGCAAGACCTGCTCAGGATCCTGGGCAAGGAAGTCATGATTGGCCATGGGTTCTGGTCTGTTTTGGGGTGGCCTTGTGCTAAGCCTAGCAGCCTGCTAGGCAAAAGCTGAGAGCTTCTTAAGGAGGCTTTGATACCTGACCCCTTTAGGATCTATTAACTGTTAACTAGTGGATGGGGCTATTTAGGGACAATTAGGGTTGTAAAAGCCAGCTCCTAAGCAACCAGAGGCAGTAGTGAACAGGAGCTGCAAGTGGGAGTTTTGTAAAGGAGTTTAGAAAGCGAGTGAGAGAGCCAGATACACCTAACATTCTCTAAACTTAGGCCAATAAACACCCCTCCAAAAAAGCCAAAAACAAAACAAAAAAGTGTCAGGAGTACAAAGAATGCAGGCAGAAGTTCAGCAGCAGAAGGGGGGCTGTCATGTTTATTGCACTGAATGCAGGTTCGGGTATAAGTATATAGTGTAAGTTTATATAAGTATTAGGCCTGTATATTTGCTTGAGATTGGATTCTAGGCCTCTGGACCTGCCTGAAAGTCAAAGTCTCTGAGCTACACGTTAACGAAGAACAAAGACATAGTCTGTTCCTCTTGCCTGTCTGCAATTAGATGTTTTTTTCTTTATTATTATGAAAAAATAAGGGATGTTTCAAGGCATAGTGCAGGTGTGATATATGAATGCACAAGTGAGGGAAAGCTCCGATTCCTCCTTCAAGACAGATGCCAGAGCAAGGCCAAGAAGCCAGCTGGGAAAGCGAGGGAGGTGAAGAGAGGTGTTAAAAAGAAACATAAATATATGGCCATAAACTCACCATTGCCAAGATGTGACACTTCTCTTTGCTTCCCTCCCCCTGGCCCCATGGGATACAAAAGTAGTTGTACCAAAGCCCCCAGACTCTCCAAAATGGAATATGACCATATATTGAAAGGAGTAATACTGGGGGGGAGGGGGACTACAGGAATAATTAAGGCTATCAGGAAGAAGGAGGGGAGAGGGGGTTTCGTCGGTGTATGGAGCCATGTCAGGGAAAGAGGGAGTTCTATGGGTGTATAGAACAGGATTGGCTAGTTTTGGAGTTCAGGAAAGAAGGTATTTTTCACTTGAGAGTCTTTCAGATCTGTCTAATCCCCATGCTGCCTCTTACTGCACTCCGGTATTCCAGACGGATAGGTTCTGAATACTCACAAGATTAAGTTCAAATTCTGAATTTCACTAGCCCGTGATAAGGACAGAGAATATGTGTTAAAATCAGATGTGGATCACCTCTTCCCCTACCCAATTTTGGGAGGACATGTATCAGTATTTTAGCTTTACTCTAATTTTTAATTTGGTCTCCAGTTATTAACCTAAATTTGCCTGCGTAAGAGAATGGTGCAGTAGACATTTCCATAAAGGAGGCAAGGTTCAGGGGTGCTGTAGCAAATTGTACCCTTACAATGATCATAAAATAGGGATCCATGGAGACTGCATGTTAGGTTTTCCTCTGATAGTGACTCCTCTTCACTCTCTTCTATGGAAATCTTTGTCACTTGTTGCAACATCTCTCCTAAATGAAAGCATATTATGCTTCATGGCCCATAGCTCACTTTTCTGGTGCCACTTCTGATTTCATCTCCTTTTCCATTCTTCTTAGAGTGTGCACAGCAGTAATACAAGGCTCACGTAAAAATAATTTAGATTCCCTAATAATTTGAATTATCCTGTGGCTCTCCCATCTTTGGCAGTGAGTTAATCTATCATCTTGTACCATTCTTCTGGAATAAGTAGTTAGTTATACACTGTGCATAGTGGTGTTCTATTTGCAATAACAATGTCATGATTTGAGTGGTTTAAACTGTTGAAGGTTGCAGAATAGGAAATTATCTGCAAATCTGAACACCCAGTAAAACATTTAGCAATGCTCCCGTGTAGAGAATAATATGCCTGCTAAAGTGGAAAACTATCTTGAATGCTCTGTATGCAAGTAGCATAACATCACATGCCACTTACTATATGTTACACATTGGATCCTGCTACTATTGAATGGGACAGAGAGTAATAAGGCATGAAATGTCTGTATTAAAATGAAAGAGAAATATTTTTGTTTTTACTGATTGTCCTGTATGTGGACTAAACTCTAGAAAGGGATGTGGCATACTTAGCCACCATGTCACACACTGTTCGTCAGGCTTTTTTGGGGTTTATGCAAGGTGGAAGTGGACGGGGATTTGCCTTCGAAGATACTGGGAATTACTCTGTTCTGCCTTTCTGCCCCTGAAAACCAGGAGTAGAAGGACTGAAGTTAGTGGAATTACACTGGTCTGGGTTTGCAGTTAGGCCTAATTACACTGGTGCAAAAACAGAGTGTGTGAGCAAGAACAGAATTAGTCCCTATATATGCATAAACTAACCTTACTTCGAAGGAATCCCACTGCAAGAAGCAAATTAACCTACCCCACCTGACAACAAGTAGAAGAGAATAAGGTAATACAACCAAGATACAGCCACAGTAACTGAATATATCAACTATCCATGTAAATACTTCCGGATGACCAGGGAATGGCAGCTCAGAAGCAGGAAGTCAGGCATGTGGCTAAAAGCTGGGTTTATAGCCTCACAGCAACCAGAGATCATCCAAAGATCACGGTTCAGCTTATTAAGGAAATCCTTAAGATTTACATATGGGATGGAAAACAAACAAACAAAATCAGCCTTACAAATGACAGCATTACTATACAAATAAATAAAAACAATTGTTTTCTGTGCCCACCCATCTATCAAGAAATAAAGATTGTTTTTTGAGCTGTTGTTTACTTCGACGTGTTGTAATAATCCAAAAGTATATGCCTTGATTACTCCACACAGCAATCAGGCTCCTGTATTATGTTGCAGCGATCCAGAATGACTCATAAGATAAATGCCAATATGCCTGCAGTAAATAAGGTAAAGGTGGCATATACTTTACTGAGAGATTAGTATTAATTTTGCAGATTGCGTTCTAAATGGAAAGTACTGTGTCATTTAAGATTAAGCGCCTGTTCTGGCATCATAACAGATGTTTTGAAAAACCTATTAAAAAGAATCATTGTGCTGTTTTTGTCTAATAGCAAAAAAAAAAAAAAAATTCTAGTCACCTTATCACTGCAAATTAACAAATTATTTGCCAGAAAGTTCTGCTTAAATCCCTTACGTCTGCCTTTGTCCTCTTCCTCCTCTAAGTACTCTTCTGTTTAAAAGTTTTCAAGTTCAGCTCCTAATGCGCACCCACATATCTTTTGATGTGCTCAGTACTGATGTCACCAGCGTGATGTATCTTTGCTGACCTTTCAAAAGTAAGAACCTCTGGCACACAGGGACGGATCCTACCACCAATTAAATCAACAGAAAAATCCCCACTAATTTATTTGTCTTTCACTCTTATACAAGAGCGTCCATCACAGCTTTCTTCACAACGCCCCTGTGAGACTGGGAATAGCAATATTTACCTTTGTACATATGGAGAAAATGTAGTAGAAAGAGGCAAAGAAGGATAAATTCAAACATGGGGACATACATTTAGGCACCTAAATAATTATTCTTATTTATCAGTGACCTAGTTTTCAGCTCCCACTCAGATCTTCCTTTGATAATGAGGCCACATATTTAGATTCCTAAATATAGATTTAAGTGCTTAACTCTGGACACTCAAGTGTGAAAATTTTAGTCCAAGAGATTTGACCAAGATCACACAGGAGGCTTGTGGCAGAGTGGGAAACAGAGATAAGATATTCTGTTTCCTAGCCCTGGGCTTTAGCCTCCTGAGCGTTCCTCCCCTTAGTTATGGGACATCTAATCAACTGTGGTGTTTAATTGTTTGTTTCCTTCTAGTAGGGATTAATATCTCTTTAAGCTTTGAGATATTGATGATTTGAAAAGGAATTGTGGCCAAACAAATTTGGTGACAAGTGACATGATCTAACAGAATTAATCACAAGTCTACTTTCTACAGTTAAGTCATGTGACACCCCATATTTCCAACACCTCCTCCCTAGCCTCTTCCCTCTATCTTCTAGTCCATTTGTGTCTTTCTTTCATTTTTAATTCATACTCTCCTTCATTTCATTTTTTTCTTAGCAAAAACACCCAATAAAGATAAGCCAAAGACAGAAACTTCCTCTCCATTCTCGCACCCTAAATTTTAATGTTCAGACAAACTAGATTGATGAGGCAAAATGAAAACTAAATCTATTTTTCCATGGCAGAAACTGGACAAAGTTAGTTCCTTTTCATCGGAAGCACCCCAGATTTCAGCTGTTCACATACAAAGATATCTGGAAATGACCCACCTTTTCTTCTGGTATTAGTTTTGCAAAATTAAACTCATTGACAAGGCTTTACAAAACCAAAACATGGTTGCATCTGGCCTAGACATTTAGTAAATGAGTACTCAATGTGAATTAAGGTGGCACAAATGGTTGCCATAAGGGGGATATGCTCTGGGAGCTCTGGTTTCAGCTAGTGCTGCAGAAGGAAGCCAGACTAGTTTATCATGCTCCTTCTGGCCTTAAATTTATGAACCTATAAGTAGAAAGATCAAACATGAAAAAGCTTCTGTCACAGAATGGGATAGCCCTTTAAAAGAATTAGTCCCCCACCTATGATTATTTAGCTGCCTCACAGGTTTGGTACTTGGGATTATGTGATAGCCTGATGGCCAATGGGTCCTTAAATAAAAAGGTGAGAGTGAGACCCGCAGGGAGGCTGCTGGATTTATGATGAGTTGGAGAAATAAAACTTAATGCTGAAGAAAAGGAACTGAATTCCTCCTGCTGCTTGGAGCGTTTTTTGATACATGTGAATTGATGAATGAGCGGTCTAGGCTGCATTTGATGCTCTTTGAGAACTGCTTAAACTTGGGATGCACAAAGCCATCCTTCTGCTGATTATGAATAAATAAAGGAAATCCCCTTTCTGAATTTTTATTTTAAATGCTTGGGTGTGGGAAGTTTTGTTTACTCCTAAAGGATTTGCCGAATTAAGCTGACTTAAACTGGCTGATAAACCAGTTTTGATTTAAAACATGAGTAATCATGACCCTGCTTCACTTCTCCTGTCACAAGTAGCTTATTCTAGGTTCTGGAACATGTTATCAAGTCTTTGTTCCTTCATCAAATGAGCTGTGGCTTTTATGGACGCATCCATTTTTCTTTATACTATAATATAACCTATATTTCATGTCATACTGAGGTACAGTTGCATAAAGGAAAATTTCTGTCATGAGGGGGGAAAAAAGAGGATTGCGTATTTCTCTTTCACAAAAATGACCAAACAACAACCCAGTGTTTTGTATTTACATAACATCTTTCATTCGATTCCTCCAAGGATTTTTACAAAACAATAAATAATGTCAACCTTAGAGGTGGCATACAGAAGATAAGTGATTAGCTAACTATATCACAACAGCAGGTGAGCAGTAGATCCAGCAAGAAATCTTGGCTGCCACTTCTGTGTTTATATGACTAAATGAGTGGTTTTTAAATGGTGAATTGCCTCATTAGGAGGTAGGTGTTTGGCTATAAAACCACAGAGGATTCTGGAATGATGATGCTCAAAGGATTCTGGGATGTGGCTCCTGGAAGAAGATGATAGGTGGGTTTGGTTTCATGGAAAGAAAATGTGGTTGGGGAAAGGCAGCTGAAAAAAACATTAAGAATGCCCACGCTGCCTTTCATGAATTAAAAGACAAGTGTTTTCAGATGCACCACATTAGCATACTAATAGCATAATAATAAGTCCATTTTTTTCTTTCACCCTTCAAGAACACTATCATAACAGGGAAATAAATGAATGGAAGTGATGGTTGAATCTTAAAAAGTCAAATTGAGGGATTAATCCCGCAAGGTGCTAAGCATTCTGGCCCTGATCCAGGATAGCACGCTTGCTATCGCATTAAAACTCAGCGTATTTGCACATAAAGCTACGCTTTGCTGGATCAGGAACAGAGCACACAGCACTCCACAAAGATCAATTCCCTGCAACTGTGCAAATTTATCCTAGTGCTTTTCATCTGGCTGATAATTTGACAAGCTGCTTTTTTTCACAAGATCCTGGCTTCAGCTGGGCTGGAAATATTGTTTAGAATGCCCACTCGTTCTGGAAACTTCTACTTTTGGTTGAAACTAGAAAGTTCAGGATTTGCTTTAAGAAGTTAACTAAACCTTTTCAATCACTAAAAGATGTTTAGGTTCCATTTGAGTTCTG
Source organism: Mesoclemmys tuberculata (assembly GCA_007922155.1). Lineage (NCBI taxonomy): Eukaryota > Metazoa > Chordata > Testudines > Chelidae > Mesoclemmys > Mesoclemmys tuberculata. The sequence continues at coordinate 10,614,905 of ML675627.1, read as the reverse complement.
GGTAAAGGGTTTTGGGTCAGCTCTTACTTTATTTGATTGAGTTCAGGCCTCCCTTCTGGGCATCAAATTAAGACTCCGAGGTGCTCTTTCAAACTTTCAATCAAAAGAAGAAAATGAAGGCGGGTTGTGAAATAATATCACAGAAAGAAATCCTTTGCAAGTGTATCTCCTGCCACCTGCTTTATTCCTGATCATTTTACGTAGTTTGCCTGCTGGTTAGATTGCCATCAGATAATCTACAATTATAATGTGTTTAACCTATAACCTTCCAACAGGCATGTTCACTGGATAATGTAACTTGAACCTGGTGAATTCTTCATTTTAAAGAGAAACTTGCACTCTGGAGAAAATTTTGAAATCTAGAAGATTTAAATGTGCATCTGTTTAATTGCTACATGGTTTTCATGGTGTTCTTATTTCTTATTGTATTTGACTTTAGCACAAGTCATAAGATAGATGAACACATAGTCGTGTTGTCCTGAGAACAAGGCACAAGACTGTGACACAGAGGAAGGATAGTCTGGTGGTTAGTGTGTGAGCCTAGGACTTGGGAGACCTGGGTTTAATCCCTCTTCTGCTACAGAATTTCAGTGTGACCATGGGCAAGTTACTTGGATCTAGCTACACAAAGGCAGCTAGGTGCTTAAGTCCCAGATCTAGGCACTACTGAATTCCATAAAATTCCGACTCACCTGGTACACAAATTTGCACTGTAAAAGTTCCTGCCTCTGGCCATGTGTACCTTTGCTTCAGGCAGGCACCTGGACATCCATATAAGGCCCAGCAAGATCTTGAAACCAGTTGGGTCAATGCTATCTTGTCTGTTGGAGCTGGTCTGGTACGTATGCCCAATTTTACACAAAATAACCTTTAGCCCACTGCTTGGGCCATTCACCCAACATGTAGGAGCTGATGGTTCAATTTCTCCCTCTGCCTGATGTGGCAAAGGGATTTGAACATGGATTTTCCATCGCTCAGTTGAGTGCCTAATTACTGGTCTGTACAGTCACTCTCACTCTCTGGTCCAATTAATATATTTAATACAAAGTGGAACTGCTTCAACAAGCGAGACTCATTTCAGACGACCCCATAGTCAAGTGGTTGGGGCACTCACCTGAGAGACTGGAGACCTCTATTCAAATCCCTTCTCCTCATGGAGTAAGGTGCTGGAATTAAACCAGGGTGTCCCACATCCTGGATGAGTACCTTATCCTTAGGCTAGAGGTTACAGAGGAGGCCACTGATGCATCCTCTTCCCCTCCCCAACCCTTGGCCATTTTGTGTGGAGTTAGTCAGGAATTTGAGCTGTTCTTGCAAGAAATAGCTTAGTTTCCCAAGCTGCCTGACTCCAGGAGGTGGTTCCCAGCTGTGGAAGGCAAGGAAAGATAGGTATCTCACTGTAGCCCAGACTGAAGTGCCCAGCTCCCTGAGGTGGGGGTGCTAAGGTCAAACCCCTCTTATCAGCATTTCCCAGTGGCTAATTTAGGGATTTTCTGTTGTCAGGTGTTGGCTGCATGCGTTTTCTCCCACTGTGTATGCTGACCCAATTCTGCGTAGATATAGCTGATACAGCAGACCACGATTGGATTATGCAATAAGACCAGAGAACTGTTTCAGTAACAAAGGCACCAGGCCATGTTTATTGCCAACTAGGCATGGTGAAAAGCACCCTATATGTGCTATAAGTACATTTAATACATGCATGTCAATGACAATGGGCCAGCTCAGTAAATGGCAAGATGTTCTGTTCCTTACTCAGTAAGGCAAAGACGCTCCCTTTGAGACCCTCTTTTATACACTGATGCAAACAAGTTGCATATTGTGTGTGTAGTTACCACCTTCTGATATGGTAAGATGCCACCTTTTACATTGTACAAGATGGTTCGATCAAAGCATCTCTATCCATCACAATGTCATCCTGACCTTAAAGTGGGGTCAGTGTGTCTTCATAATCGTTGAGGGGTGAGCTTGAACTATTCCTGGTATCGGGGAAGTGCTGGTACCACTTTTCTGGAATGTGCTTGCGTGAGTGTTCTGTACATAGCTCTTCTTTAGGACCGTGTGTTTTTGCAATACCAGCTCTGTTCTTGCCAGTTTCAGTGATCTTGCACGCAGGTTCACAGCCTGACTTTTGCTAACTTTGTTTTATAACAGCAGGGCTTGACTGTTACTTTAGCTCAGGCCTCATACCCAGCCTGTTATAGTAGGCCTCATGTCTCAGACTCTCACTTTCTACTACATCTCCTTGTCCAGTGTGCAGGCTTTGTGGATCTCATTATGAAACACCTCTCTCCCCTGTCTAGGTGCCTGACTCAGGCGTTGTGGATTCCATTATTTTTTTCTAGGCATCTAAATGTTGGGTACTGAACAGTTCAACATTATTATGCCTAAGTCTCTAAGTGGATTCAGGCCTTGGCTTTTCCCTACCTCAGATCCCCATCTCAAACAGCGGTAAGAGCACTTGCCTCCCCCCAAGAATATTGTAAGGTTAAATACATTGAAGATTGTGAGGCACTTAGGCACTACAGTGATCGTGGGCCAGATAAGTACTTTAGATTCAGTCAAAACTGATTCCTTCTTCTCTTTGTTTCATGGAGCAAGTGTTCTGCACCAATATTATATCTGAACCTGATTACTTCCCCTTTTACATTGGCTTGAGTGTGTTGGCCAGTACATTGTGAGCCACAGTGAAGATAAGCTCTTCTCCCCACCATGCACGGACCAGAGATCTAGATAATCATGGATTCATAGATTCCTAGGTCAGAAGGGACCGTTGTGGTGACCTAGTCTGACCTGCTGTAAAACACAGGCCCAAAATAATTCCTACAGAAGATCAATTAAAACATCCAATCTTGATTTAAAAATTGCCAGTGATGGAAAATCCATGACTACCATTGGTAAGCTGTTCCAACGGTTAATTGCCCTCATTGTAGAAAATGTATGCTTTATTTCCTGTCTGATTTGTGTAGCTTTAACTTCCAGCCATTGGATCGTGTTTTACATTTCTCTGCTAGACTGAAGAGCCCATAATTAAATATTTGTTCTCCATGTAGACACATCAAACCTTTGCATGGTTGTGTAAAGAACCTCACAACTGAGCCTTTGGCAGTTGCCAAGCTGCATGTGTTCAGACAAAAGCTATCTCCATCTCTGCCCAGCTTCCACTGCTCTGAAATTCTATGACAAAATCATAATCATAGAATGGTTGGGCTGGAAGGAACATCAAGAGTTCATCTAGTCTTCTGCCAAGGCAGGATTAAGTATATTTAAGCCATCCCTAACAGGTATTTGTCTAATCTGTTGCCAAAAGCATCCATGACGGGGATTCCACAGCACTGCCAGCTACTCCCATGGCTTAACTATCCTTATTGTTGGAAAGTTTTTCCTAATACATAACCTACATCTCTCTTGCTGACCACCACCCAATTACTTCTTCTCCTACACTCAGTGGATGGGGAGAACAATTAATCACTGTCCTCTTCTTAACTGTCCTTTTAACCTTTATAAGGATCACCATCCTTTTCATGTTTGAAGACCATTATCATATCCATTGGCATAGCATTGCCAGGGAGTGGGAGATGCCAGAGTCCCAGAGCTGACATCCAGACACACCATTTCCTGTGGATCCTGGGGGAACCGCAGGACTTGGAATCTGGACCTAAAGCTTGTTTCATGTGTAATGGTAGGGTGGAAGTGACAAAACCTACTTCCCTGATGGAATAATTTAAAATTAAATCCAGGAAGGAATTTCCATGGTTTTCCTCTCCCTTTTTTCACTCTCATATCTCTTGTTTCAAGGGTAAGTGATCTAGCCCAATGACAGTTCATTGCCAGATGTTGTGCTAAGTGACCCCATCATTAGCAATGCAGAGATGGTGGAGATTTCTGGTTGCCATGTAATTTCCTCCAGCCCCAGATCTGCAGGGGTTTGTATGCTCATACTTTGTAAAGGCTCCCATCAGGGCACAGTCTTCTCCGACTGACAATGCAAACGAACTCTCTACTGCTTGCCTTTTAAAAAGAAAAATCTTCCTGATTTATTTTCAAAGGGAACAGTAAAACTTTAAAAAGCCTTCCCAAATTGTCAGATTAATTCTAAATCTTCTTAGGTTAAATATGCAAATCTCAAGGAAAACCAAAAGATATTGTCACCTTTCATGATGTTTCTTAAGGATTCAAGGAATAAAAGTAAGCAAAAGCCCATGGGACCTGATAATCATTTATTCAGGGGATTGTACAATACCCACACATGGCATTGCTCCAATATCTGGAATGAATATGTAGCGTGGAAATATTAACAAGATGGAGAACAAACATTATTTTAACTGTCAGATTGATCTTTCCAATAACTATAATTAATCACATTTACTAACTGCTATAAAGTCATTGAGAGTTCTCTCTTAAGGAGGTTATGTGGCAATGAAAAAAGTTATTTTTCCTCATGTTCCTTTCATAAATCATCAGCAAATATACATATATATGAGCTGTCTCCCAGCTGAGTCTTTCAGGAATTAATAAACCATTTAAAATGTATAACATCAGGCAAGTAAAAACATAAATGACCTTTGAACTTTACAAGGACATTTTCCATTTCGAGAATTCATTCTTCATTTAACAAGAAAGGTCCTGAGAACCAGGAGTAAAAGATTAGCCCTTCACGGATGGATACCTGGGTCAAAATCTGGCATAGATCACAAATGAAATAAATTTAATCACCTCTCAGCTGAATTCACATTGGTCCACAAAAACAAGGTTAAAAACTGAAATTGACTAAATGTAGAAAGGCTTTAAGAAATTAGTAATGGCTCTTTTAACCTCTTTATAACAGGCACAAATTCAGAATACATATGCGGTGACTGGATGCTTTTATGATCTGCCAGCTGTTCAGTGGCTTATGTGAAATTATTTGGTTGTCTCACCACAGTTTCCAGTGTATCAGTGTGTTTACATCACAAAAGCCAGTATCACACTGGAACTTTCATTGGCAATCCCAAAACAGGTGAAGTATCCTGTCTTTCCCTCAAGAGATGGCATTTCCAGCTCTGGATTAAGGCAGTATTGAGGGATCTTAGACTGCTACAGCTTCCACTGTACCTGCACCGGGACTAATCAGAAGGCTTCAGAGCTGCCTTTATATGTCTTCTTGCAAGCGCTAAATTCACTGGAAAGAAGAATTTGGCATGGCTGGTGGTTTGTGTTCTGAAGAGGGCTAGATCCAAAGCCTCGGCTGCAACAGCTACAGATTGCCAGTCGAGAGAGAGGTATTGTATGGGGAAGCTCACACCATCTCTACTTCTAAGCATGCTGGAGCAGAAATCTCAGAATTTGACCCAGAGGTAATAAGGCTGCCATACAGTGGAAGGAGGTACCTTTCTAGTGGCTCAGTTTCTTCTACAAAAATGGCTAAGTTCTGTGCAGTGTGGACTATGGCCGTAGACGAGTTGACCCAACAGCTCTTTTGCACAACTAATTTCTGTGACTTGAAAGCTTGCAAAGGTGGCACTGTGGTAGCTGATCACCAGAGCCATAGGCTATGGGAACTTCCAAGTTACTCTGCAAAAACAATGGGTAAAATCTAGCAATGCTCATAAACTGGTTTTAAAAGATTAGACTAAGGAATACATTCAGTAGATTCAGAATTGGCACTAATCTTTGAAAACACGTTTTTATTCTTAGTCATTTATTGCCCAATTTCTGAAGAAATTGAAGCTTTGGGGTTTGCAAGCTCTTCTGTTTCCTATGACATTCCTCCTAGAAATGTGTTTTTGGTTTGTTTCTGGGGTGAAAAAATTACACGTTGGCTCTTGCTGAAAGTGAAATGCTGTTTTTTTTTGTTGTTGTTGCTTTAAATGACAAAGGTCAGTATATAATGTTTGGTACATGCAGGTAGAATCTTTATGCTGCATTCAATTTCTAAATCCCTGCTGTCAAGGGAAGCAGACAGGTCCTCTTTTTGTGTGTGTGTCTGCTGAAAATTACTACTTTATATATATAAACTTTATATGTATCAATTCCTGCTGTGAAAGTGGACAGGAGATAGAGCCAATGTAAGCTCCCACTGCTATGCTCAGCATGCAACACACACCAGAATGGAGAGTTTTATATAGAGTGTTTGGAGATAACTTCTGAAATTCTGCATCTTGCTTATTCATTTATTTATTTATTTATTCAAAAGCCCACAAGTGCCAGGGTTTCACAGATTTTCATGTGGGCTGTGTTAAGATTTATGCAAAAATAGATCGAAGAATTGAATTATTTTGCATTAAGAGTCTGGAGGTGCCTCTGAAATCGTGTTAAAAAGTTCTGTTGACAGAGAGCAAAGTGAACTGGCATCAAGAAGATAAAATTGTCAAAAGGCAGGCTGGGAATCTGTGAATGAAAGATTAGGACACCATGGAATAGGCTAAGAGATTTCCTCCCATCAGTCAGAAAATTGATGGTTCTGATTGGCCCAGTATTACTCAATTGCAACCAGAGTGTGTACAAGATGGTTCCAGAAGATAGCTTCTCTTTGACATAAGACAGGGACAAACACAGTTTCTTCTTCTGCACATGCCTTCCCCTGAATCAAAGAATCAAATTGCTCCAAATGAGGAGGGAAAGAGGTGGAACCATGGCCCCATCCATCTCTGTACCAGAACCGGTCAGTTATGTTGGGGATATCAGGCTATACTACTTTGAAAGGGGAAGGGGAGATGTGTTTCCTACAGCTCTCTTACTCTTACCAATGGCTAGCATATGGAGGGCCAAATTCTAGCTTGTGCTATAGCACTGATAGGGAGGTGCAGAACACAGGAAGAAAGTGAATTTGGTTCAGAGGAAGCCAGATGAATAGAGGAAATTAGAATTGAGTTGGGGACAGGCAGAGCAGGGGTAGAAGGAAGATAGAGGGAAATCTTGAAGGGTGGGAAGACAGAATGGGGAAACTAAGTAGCATGTAAACCAGAAGAGAGGAAGGAAGATGTGGGAGTTAGGCAGTGGGGAGGGGGTAGGGAAAACAGGGGAGACCCTCCCTTTTCCTAGAGACATCTGGTGGGAAAAATGAACTTCGTTTTAGAAGAGACCTCAGCCAATATAAAAAGAAAATTGCTCCCTCTTTACCTCCTCTCCTCCTTTGGAGCTGCTGCTTTCCCTCTTCAAACAGAACAGCAAGCCAAAAAAAATAGCAGCATCAGCATTTGAGAGGCAGAGGGATGAGTGGGGTTGAAGAGGCGGTGACACAGCAAGCTGGATCCTCATGGTTTTATTTCAGGCACTTCTAACATGACCTCCTTTTGGGGGGTGGGGTGACCTTGAGGTCCTTGGTGAGCTGGATCAGAACACAGAAGGTGAGAGGAGAGTTCCTCCTTTTCTGTGTGGCAATGAATTAATGAAAGATTATTTAAAGATGCTATCAAGAAACTCCCAAAATGATAAATCTCTCTTGAGACATTTTTTTTTTATGCCCAAATCTGGTGGAGTGGGAGAGGAGGCTGCAAAAATAAACAGATTGGTGTGCCCCCCCGGTAATTTTGGAAATTAATTGGACATTCTGTACACACAGGCATACCGGAGGGAAGAATGTATTTACAGATGATTTCCTCTGCACTCACGTGGCTAGAAGTTAAAATGCACCCATGGTCCTATAATTAACAAATATGGAAGCAATAACTGATGCTCAAGAAAACTATCCAGCTGGGACTGCCATTTTGGAAGGGCTTTAAATGATATAGTGTCAGTTACAGTTCTAATTACTTGCTTTATTAATGAGACTGTCTCCTTGCTGGCAAAATTAGAGGCAGTAGAGAGTAAAAGGAGATCTCAAAATCTATGATGCTTGATCAAAGACACTAAAGACTTGACGCCAAATGCCGCTCTCAGTTACATTATTGTCAGCATTCGCAACATTAACACAAGTCTCATGACATTTGGTATTTCTCTCAAGGCCTTACTGACTAGAGTTTTGTAATTTTAAGAATTGTAAGTTTTGAAGTCTTCTGGTTGTGGAGAAAATCTTGAAAAGGTAGATTCTTAGGGGCAAAAACCACAAAAATCCAGATGGGAAATAAAAATAAGAATGTAGTATGTGTACTGGGTTAGTGCTGCAATCAGCAGTAGATAATGTGAAGCTACTGGTGGAGTGGTCAAGAACAGACTATAAATAAATAACAAATAAGGTCAAATCGGGCAATCTGATCTGCATGTGTGGAATCTTGCATGTGAGCAAAGTCCCATGGATTTCAGTGAGGCTCAGCACGACCACAAGTGTCCAGATTCAGGGATCTGATTACAAGTTGCTAGAATCTACAGTAAGGGATGATCCTGCACTGTCAGGGAGAATTGATTTCCCTAAAAGTTCTTTGCACCTTTAACCCATTACTAATCTCCTGAAACATGTTGCTGAGGTCACGGTGTGTAGATCATTTTTTCTGTCACAGGGACTGAAGAGGCCATGGTTTCCTTAAAAAAACATTAAAAGGTTACAAATAGAGCTGGTTGAAAATTTCCTGATAGAACAGTTTTCCATTGGAAAATACCAATTCACCTTAACTGAAATATTTAGCAGGAACATATTGACTTTGTCAACATTTTGGATGAAAAATTAGATGAAAGCATTTAATTTCTGAGAAAGGTTAAGCATTTTGTTTTGACTCTTATTTTATAAGTGATATCCTGATAAGGTCTTTTCAATATTTCCAGAAGAAAGGTTTTTTGGAAATACTGTTTCATGAGAAATTTTAAAAATTCAGCTTTTATGTTTTCATTTGGAACAAAGGAAAATGTTGATATTCCAATGGAACAGAAATTCCAAGTTTCTACCGGTTCTAGTTACATGAGGCCATCTTCAACAGCAGGAAATCCAATCAAGTATCATCACGTTGCTTCCTATAGCAGACCACAATATTATAAACATCAGATCTGATCTCTCTGCACTTGCTTGCTTGTTCTTCTATAATATCCAGGGCTCAGATTTTTTTCCTTGCTAAAGTCGCTGCTTTGCATTTTCATATCCCTTTAACCATCCAATCTCATAGACTCATTAACTTTAAGGTCAGAAAGTACCATCATGATCATCTAGTCTGATCTCCTTCACATCATAGTCCATAAAACGTCACCTACCCACTCCTGTAATAGATCCATAACCTCTGTCTGCCTTAGTGAAGTCCTCAAATGTTGATTTAAAGATTTCAAGTTTCAAAGAATCAACCATTTAGTCTAATTCACACCATCAGGTGACCTGTGCCTCACACTGCGGCAGAAGGCAAAAAAGCCAGGGTCTCTGTTAATGTGACCTGGTAGAAATTTCCTTCTGGACCCCAAGCATGGAGATCAGTTAGAGCCTTAGCATAGCACAGGGCAAGATCCACCAGCCAGACATCTGAGAAAGTATTCTCTATAGTAACTCAAAGGCTTATCACAGCTAGTGTCCTCTCTGCAGCCATTGGCGATATTTGCTAATAGCAGTCACAGATGGGTCATATACCATTATTGGCAATTTCATCAGATCATCCCCTCCTAAATATTATTAAACTCTGTCTTGCAACAAGCTTAATTTTTTGCCCCCACTATTTCTCTTGGAAGGCTGTTCTGAACTTCACTCCTCTGACAGTTAGAAATCTTAGTCTAATTTCAAAACTAAACTTTTCTATGGTCAGTTTATATGCATTTTCATTTGCTTAGGTTAAACATGTGAAGCTCTTTAAATCTCCTCACATAAGGTAGGTTCTCCATTTCTCTAATCATCCTAGAGGCCCTTCTCTTTGCCTATTTTAGTTTGAATTAGTCTGTTTTAAGCATCAGAAACTAGAACTGCACCCGGTATTCCATATGAGGTCTCACCAATACTAACACTTCCCTATCTTTATTGGCCCGTTTCATAACCCATTCACATTTATGGCTCATAATCATCCTGTGATTGAGGTCGTTTTCCTCCTCTGTCACTTCCAACTGATATTTCTCCAGTTTATAGTGAAAATTGTTGTTAATTTCTAAGTGCATGACCTTGCAGTTTTCTCTATTAAATTTTATCCCATTTCTGTTCTCAAGGTCATCCAGATCTTCTGGTATGATATTCTGGTCCTCCTCTGTATTGGCAAGACCTCCCACAAATTTTATTATCACGCTCCCACTTTTTGTGGTCATTTATTAAAATGAAGGTCATTTATGAAATGTTAAATAAGATTGGTTCCAAGACCAATACCTGAGGAACTCCATTAATAACCTCCCTCCAGTCTGACAGGCCACCTTTCAGTCTGGCTCACTGTTGTCTCCTCTTTAATCAGTTCCTTATCCTCTGTTTGATTCTCGTATTAATCTCCATCTTCTCCAATGTAACTAATAATTTCCCATGTAGAACTGTATCCAATGCATTACTGAAATCCCAGGGAATTAGATCTGCTGCATTTCCTTTGTCTAGAAGATCAGTTATCTTCTCAAAAAAAGAGATTAGTTTGGTCTGGCATAAAACCATGGTCTTTTGGTCCATTTGGTCTTTTGTAAAACCATGCTGTATTTTATTCCAGTTACCATTTACCTCCGTGTCCTTAACTACTTTCTCTTTCAAATTTTGTTTCAAGACCTTGCATACAACTGAGGTCAAGGTAACAGGCCTGTAGTTTCCCAGGTAACTTTTTTATTTCCTTTCTTAAATACAGGTACTATATTTGCTATTCTCCAGTCATAGTGTATGACCCCAGAGTTTATGGATTCATTATAAATCCTTGCTATTGTGCTTGCAATTTAATTTGCCAGTTCCTTCAATATTCTTAAAGGGAGATTTTCGGGCCCCCAATTTGGTCCCATTAAGATGTTTGAGTTTAACTTCCAACTCAGATGTGGTAATTTCTACTTCCATATCCTCGTTCCCATTAGCCACCGTTCCACTGTTCCCACACTCCACATAATTTTATTTAAAACTGACGCTAAGTATTCTTTTAGGTGTTGGACCATGCCTAGATAATCCTTCATCTCCACCCCACCCTCAATATTTAGCAGTGGTTTTAATTTCCTTTGCAATATCAAGCTCTGCTTGGCTTTTGGTAACTTTCCTTGCTGATCCAGCCCTTCTTCCATTCTTTGAAGACTTTCTGGTTTATCTTAATAAACAGTTTGAGATACTTGTTCACCCAGTTTGCTCTGCAACCTTTCCCTACAATTTTTCCCCCTTGCTTGGGATGCAGCTTCTGATACTTTAAGACAAAGTTGCAGAAACTAATTCCAAACCTCCTCAACTCCAGTTCTTAAATCCAGTCTGCTTCCCTAACTAATTCCTTTAATTTTTAAAATAAATTTCCCCTTTTAAAATCAAGAACCCTAGTTGCAAACCTATTTTGGTTTATTCTTCCATTTAGTTTAAACTGAATTAACTCATGATCACTCAAACCAAAGTTGTTTTCTACAACCAGTTCTTCTGTGAGGTCCTCGCTACTTACCAATACTAACTCTAAAATGGCACCACCTGTTGTTGGTTCGGTGACAATTTGGTGAAGAAATCTGTCAGCTATCACTCCAGGAACATCTAGGCTCTACCATTATTAGACACACTTGTCCTCCAATTTATATCTGGGAAATTAAAGTTTCCGATAATTACACAATTCCCACTAATATTTATTTAGCTACAAATATTAGAGATCTCTATCCATATCCTTATTGGATCATTGGATTCTGTTGCAGATCCCAGACAATATCCCAGCTGAACCTCTTTTACTTTTCCTCCACAAAGTGTTTTGATCCAGATTCCATTTTATCCATTCCATCACTTCTAATTTCATTACACTCTACCTCATATTAACATACAATGCTACTCCATCACTTTCACCTTTGTTTCACTCCTTCCTGAACAACATATACCCTTCAATACCTGTATTCCAGTCATGACTGCTATTCTACCTTGTTTCCATAATCCCTATAGTATCTGGTTTCACTTCCTGCATCAGTAATTCCAGTTCAGATAATTTATTGTTACCCAGGATACTTGCATTGGTATACAGACATCTCAGTTGTTTCTGCTCGGCATCACTCAGATTCCTCACCTGATTAGTTCATTCATTTTACTGCAGTGTCCTCTACCTCACTGTTACTGTCATGGGTCTTGGCACTGTCTTTCCTCTTGTTGTCTATTTTCCCACCCTCTGCTTTTCCTTTCTCTATAACTATATCCTCCCCTACTTGATTTTCCTTCAACTCAGAATCAGGCATGAAGATTACATGAGCATCTCCCAACCATCTCCACTCCATTCCTAATTTAAAACTCATTTAACCATTGTCCCAATGTCCCTACCCAGATGGAGTCCAACCCATGAAAACAGTCCTCTGTCTGTGAATGCCTCCCAGCAGTCAAACATCCCAAAGCACTCCTTAGCACTATTGCCAGAGCCATCTATTGATGATTAGAATCTTGTCTCACCTTCGCTCTCCTCCTCTAGGAACAGAGAGAATTCCACTGAACATCACCTGTGTCTCCATTTCTTTAAGCAGCTTCCCCAGTCTGGCATGGTCTACCTTGATGCATTCCAGGAAGAACCTAACAGTATCATTTGTTTTCATGTGAAGGATCATCACTGGATTCCTTCTATAACACATAGAGCTAGCTTTAGTATATTTTTATTCAGGAGTAATGAAAGGAAAGTACAGGCCTGTATCCTGTAAGATATTGACTTCAGCAATTAGCATAAGGCTTGAGTCCTATGAATATTGACACAGATATATGGCCTAACAGCCACCCCTAAGTTTTGGGGAACTGGAAATGGGGTGTGTAAAGGGAATTTTGTCCATAAGGACACTAGCCAATCACAGGAACATGAGTAACACGAGTTTTGGATCAAACATCCTCAGATGTCTGACCAAAAGAATTCCATGCCAATGTATTGATGTATATGATAATAAGTTGAGATCATTACTATACTAACCTATAGGAGCAGGGCACCTCAACATTAGCAGGGTGAGGAAATACAAATAAGTTGAGGGGAGAAACCCTTACTGAATATGCATTGGACATAGTGGTATCAGCATAACATATTATAAAAGTTGTATCCCAGCCTGCAGGCAGTAGGAAAGAGTGGAAGGTGCCAGGATTATGGCCACTGATGATGAGGAAGGTGATGGTGGTGAGAAAGATAATGGCTAACATTTCAGGTTGTTCTGCAAGGGATGTTGTGAGCTTATGGATGTCCAGGTGTACATTCTGTATTATCTCTATCTACCTTACTGGGTTACAGTATTTGTGACTTTGCCCAACTGTATTCATAAAATATTGTCAATATAGAAGGGTTCCTACAGTGTGAGTGTTTCAACTGTGCACTATATAGTAAGTTTAATAATACTCGGCCTGATCTTGGGACTAGAAGCTATCAACCCTCAAAGTGATAATTGGGACTTCTTAAATAATCAATATAATTAATACATCATCTATAAATCAGGCTACACTGTCAAATCCCACTAGGATCCTCTTTAGCGTCAGGTCCACATCCCATATCTTAGCCCCCAGCAGACAGCACACCCTGCTGTTCTCCAGAACAGTTCTGAAGACAGGCCCATCTGTACTTCTTAGTAGGGAGTCCCCAACTACGTAGACCTGTCTCTTTCTAGCATTGGTGCAGTTCTCCAGCCTTCCCCCTTCTGTTCTTTCTGGCTGCAACTCTTTTTTTTTTTCTGTTTTCATTTGCAGTCTTCTGCAAGTCAACCTCTAACCTCCTGAGGTTCCAAACTCTGGCTATCTCCTTTGTCTCCTTCCTTCTTCTTGTAGGAATAACCAGTCTTCTTTTCTTCCTTGCAGTCTCATCTTCTGTTACTGGCTGCCTTTCCCCTTCATTCTTCAACTCAGCAAACCTGTTCCTCAGCATGTATGTAGAAAGCATAGCTTCTAGCTGCATCTCCTAACCTTGGATCATCTCTTCCTTCAGATCTGTCAGGCAGCACACAAAGCACCTTTCAGATACCCTTACCAGAATAACGTACATTCTGCAGCTTCCACTTCCAGTCATTTCATTGTTTCTTCCATTCTTCGGTCACGACCACTGCAGTCTCTGCAGCAGTCATAACCTTCCCTCCTAAGATCCTGTGAAAAGCACAAAAACGGAACACCATACACACACTGTCCGAAACTCCCGCTCACACGCTCCCATTTTCAGCTCTGCTTGTTGTCTCCTGTGCCACTGCTTGGCTGCGTTTACCATCCTGCTAATTCGGGAAACCTCACCCCATAATCAAGGCTCAACTGTGATCAAAGGCTCTGTTTTTCTCAGAACACACTGCCTCCATACCCCCTACCAGACTCTGCAAACTGAAAGCAAACAGAAGAAAAAACCAGCAAGCAAATAAACAAACACTCTCAAGAACTCACTAGCTGTCCCTAAGGAATAAAAACTGCACTCCAACTCCCTGTTTTCAGTTCTAGTCACCAGCCTCTGCTGAAGTTCATTATTTCCTTGTCTTCTGTATTCCTTTGCATTCTGGCTAATTTTAAATGGCTTTAATAACTTCACAGCTGAGCAACAAACTACACATACAGTATCATAATGATGCTGAATAAATAACTATTGTGTGCTGAACATCTAAACCCTTTCCCTGACAGGAGTATATTGTCTGTAGCATTGGATTTATGTTGAAGCTGATGAGCAAGGGAAGGCAAAGATCATGGTGCATATAAATCAAATAAACTAGCCACTAACTTATAATTAATATAAACACTATAATGTTATAATAAATTAAATATAGAAAATGCACATGAATAAGTATAGCAATTACTGTTAAATCATTTGGGCAGGACCAATATTTCAGATAAAATGTAAACTCCTGTATAAATGTGCAGAACAAAAGTGCCACTAGCTAACTACAATTCCTGTTTGTGGTTGATTGGTTTCAGATATATTTGAAATGACAGGAAGTCACTGCCTCTTGGGCTAACTAGAAGAATAACAAATTACATGCCACCTTATTTTAGCACAGGGGAAAAGCATCTCTATCTTAAAGACAGAGAGAAATTTCCATTGTAAAATGTAGACAAGAAGCTACATCATAAAAAATCCCCCAAACCAATATTCTCTGGTTTGACATTTAACATGCCATATTGCAATCTGTTGAGACCTCTAGTGCCACCTATAGGTAGAATGGCACTAGATTCACGCTCTTTTGCATAACTGCAAAGCAAAGAGTGCTGGGAGAAAATAACGAATAGCCATTGTTCTACTGTTTGTTTATAAATTCAGTTGAAGTTTATTCTCTAGCAAACAGATGATGTTATGCAGGATATTTAATTCACTGAAGGGTGCTTTTGGATAAATGTTAACTTTGATATAGGTCAGCATAGCCTGTCAAGTTCTACAAAAAGATAATAGTATAAAATAGCAAAAACAATTTATTCAAGATTTTTTGTGTGTGTGAGTTGGAGTGGTCACTCTTTTATATTGTAATGCTATCAGATATGTTTCTTTTTCTGAGGGATCAATTGTTGATAGAGCATCTTTATCAGATATATTTCTTTTTTGGACGAGGGTTGTGAGAGCAATATCTTTCACTTGGCACCTACGGAAAATTAAAAGAGAGGACGGTCTTGTGGCTTAGCTACTGGACAACAATTCAGGAGATCTGAGTCTGGTTCCTGGCTCTACCAAAGTTTCCTGGTGTGACCTTTTGTAACTCACTCAATCTCTCTGAACATCAATTCTCTATTTGCAAAATGGTTATATTAAGAATACATTTTACTACTGGTCATATATATGTAATTCCATATTTTTCAAAAAAAAAAATCCATAAAAGTTTACGTAAGTTTTCATTTTTTGGGAAAACTATTTTATCAAAATAGTTTCAATACTTTGATACTGAAAAACCAAAACCCATTTTTGGAAAAGAGAAACAACACAACATTTAAATTAAAATCTTTCAGCAAAAATAAATCTGTTTTTGTTCCCATTGTCATTATGGAAAGTGGCAAAAAATAGACAAAAAATCATTAAGTTTGAATATATGTCACCCCTGCTGTGTTGATAAGGGGTGTCTCAGGTCCAGCAAGGGATAAGATGCTAATGAAACTATTGTTCACTGTTACACCATTAAACAGTTAAGAGTAGTGTGGGGTTCCATGTGAAGTTATCAGTGTCTAACAAGCACAATAAAAGGTGTTTTCAATCTCTTATTAAAGGTAAAGGGAAAAAAGGGAAAACCAATTAAATCATTTGAAATGTAAAATAATGAAGTCATGATTTCATTTTAACAATCTCCCCTAATCCCTCCCTCTTTAGCTGCATAGTATATTATACAGGGGAAACCCTGTTTGACAGTCTTTCAGATAGTATTAAAGATTGTAATAACTGTCCTTTTCTGGGGAAAAGAGAAAAACTTAGTTCAGATGATCTGAAACAGCTGTTGTTGAAGTTCAAACCTGGTTTTTTTCAGACAAACCCACAAAAAGGGGCTGGGGGGAAGAACAGCAAAGACAGAAAACACAGCTCTGTCTCCAAGGCTAATCCTTCTTTGCATCCTCGCTGCTCAAGAAACATAGCCATAGCACGTGGTCTTATTACCCGCTACGGGTACGTCTACATGGCCAGCAAAAACCTCTGTGTAGATGTACCCTATCAGACCTGGCAAACTTGAACCAGTGTCAGGCTGTTAAAGTGTTGCTTTTAGCTGTCTTCCTGATCACAGTTTAACAAAGGTATTGCAGAAGATGGAGTCGTCGTCTTCTTTTTAGACAGAAGACAAAAAGGAGAGCGATAGGACATAAGGTAAATAAAGTAGGGAAGGAAAATGACCCTCAGAGTGGGGGTGGAAGCAGGAACCCAAGTCTCACATTTCAGGTGTTGATCAGGATTTACCTGAAGCTTGTTGAGATGGCAATGTCATGTGATTCACTCATTCTGGCCCTGTCTGGTAAGATGGTCTCTGGGGATGAGGACAAGAAAGGCCCACTTTGTCAGTGTGTCAGATAGTGGGGGTGGCAACCCGGATGATAAAACTTGCTCCTTCCTGTCCATGCATCTCACTGCATCCTATTTAGCGACTCCCAGGTGAACGATGACCAGGACGGGTTACCTCCCCTTATTATTAACCAATCAAAACACATTTCACTGATTGTGATGATAAATATCTCTCTCATTAGTAGAACTGTTCAGTCTTTTGTTATGCCGACCTGTGACTCTGCCATGAGCCTTGAGGACCTTTTATCACAGTCCTTTTAACTTAAAGAGTTTGCACCAGTCTATTTGTTCCCAGATTTGCTGACTTTTGTAAACAATTGTATGTAATATAACACCTTTGTGTTGGACAAATACAGAAAAAAAAATCTTTTAAATAAAACTTTCATTTGGCTGGTATTCATGAACTTTCTTATTTGCTTTCTGAGAATATTCATTCTTCAAGCAAATTTTTATTAATACAAATGGCTGAGGAAAAACAAAGTGTTGTGAAAACTCTTGAAAAAACTGATGCAAATGTATATTCAGGTGAGTTTTCATTCTCAGAAGGCTTGTTCAACCACCTAGAAATAGTCTGTGATAGGAATATCATCTAATCAGAGAACAGAAACAATGTCATATGACATGCAAGCCATAATACACATTCTAACCATTGAATCATACCTACCAAATACTTCCTGTGACCAGTTTGCCATCAAGCCATAGGCTGGAATTTGTTCATACAAAAGATCCATCAAAGAATTTCTGGCAAATTTCTTTTGAAAAGTGACTATAGTGTATTCATTAATAGGAAAATAGGGCTAAATGCACCCTCTACATTATTCACAGCAAAGGTTTCACCAAGATCTATGTGTAACTTGACAACTACACCACGGAAGGTAACAATGGGGACCAGTAATTGTACCTTTCCCCTATGAATCTGAACAAAGTTATTTAGAGCAGCTGTTCCCATAATTAGGATACGTTGGGGAAATTAAAACTGTTCAATAGCCCTCAACTTTTACCAGTGATAGTGTTAGAGTGCTGGAGTGTATTAAAAACATCTCGGGAAACTAACTGATTTGAGACTTACTGAAAGTGGGTTTTTGGTCTCTTGTGCTAGCTACACTTCTTTAGTATCTAACTTTACTCATAGACTCATAGACTCATAGGTCAGAAGGGACCAATATGATCATCTAGTCTGACCTCCCGCACAAGGCAGGCCACAAAACCCTACCCATACACATTTATAACAACCCCGAACCCATGACTGAGTTATTGAAATCCTCAAAAATGAGATTTGAAGACCTCAAGCTGCAGGGAATCCACCAGCAAGCGACCCATGCCCCATGCTGCAGAGGAAGGCGAAAAACCTCCGTGGCCCCTGCCAATCCGCCCCGGAGGAAAATTCCTTCCTGACCCCAAATATGGCGATCAGCTAAACCCTGAGCATGTGGGCAAGACTCACCAGCCAGCACCCAAAAAAGATTTCTCTGCAGTAACTCAGTTCCCATCCCATCCAGCATTCCCACAGACCATTGAGCAGACTTATCTGCCAATAATCCAAAATCAATTGCTCAAATTAAACTATCCCATCATAACATCCCCTCCATATACTTATCAAGCTTAGTCTTAAAGCCAGATAAGTCATTTGCCCCCACTACTTCCCTCAGAAGGCTATTCCAGAACTTCACTCCCCTAATGGTTAGAAACCTTCGTCTAATTTCTAGTCTAAATTTCCTAATATCCAATTTGTACCCATTCGTCCTCGTGCCTATATTAGTACTAAACTTAAATAATTCCTCTCCCTCCCTAACGTTAATCCCCCTGATATATTTATATAGAGCAAGCATATCCCCCGGAGCCTTCTTTTGGCCAGGCTAAACAAGCCAAGCTCTTTGAGTCTCCTTTCATAAGGCAGATTTTCCATTCCTCGGATCATCCTAGTAGCCCGTCTCTGAACCTGTTCCAGTTTGAATTCATCCTTCTTAAACATGGGACACCAGAACTGCACACAATATTCCAGGTGGGGTCTCACCAGCGCCGTATATAACGGCACTAACACCTCCTTCTCCTTGCTGGAAGTACCTCGCCTGATGCATCCTAAAACTGCATTTGCTTTTTTAACAGCCACATCACATTGGCGGCTCATAGTCATCCTGTTATCAACCAATACCCCAAGGTCCTTCTCCTCCTCCGTCGTTTCCAACTGATGCATCCCCAACGTATATGTAAAATTCTTATTATTAATCCCTAACTTTAATGGATTCATGGTCAGAGAACACGTTAAAAAAAAACACAGTAGAAGATCATTGTATGTAAAGATCAATAAGGCCATGGTCCAATGCCCCATGAATTCCATGGCAAGACACCTACTTCAGTCAAAGAGCTTTGAATCTGGCCATAAATCACAATCCTGCAGCCTAATATTTATACTGAAGTCAATGAAATTACTCAAATGAGGAAAGGTTTCAGGTACAGACCCTAAACAGACCCATGATAAGGGGCAATAGGCTAATGGATTTAGCTCTTCAGTTTAATAAATTGTTCTCTGTCCACACAAAAACAGCTAACTTGTGTTTAGTGATCTAGCCCAGTCCATTTCAGAGAGCAGCAGGTATTCAAACATGGGGCTCCTCATGGATAAGAAATATTTTTTTTAAAGATGTAGAATTAGAAGTACAGTACATGGATGGTTAACAAATGATACTAGCATACAATTATATAGAATTTAATTCCAAAGGATCCCAAAACATTTCAGTTTGATGCACAAACTACACAGGCTGGCGGGGAGGAAGGTAGTGGGGGTCACTTTCTCCACCTATGAAATGCAGCCGACTCTAGGCTGATATGTCCTAGCTATTTCACAGCATACAGCACCAATGCACAACAGTTGAAGGCAGGAATTGAAAAATTGAATTGAAGCCACAGTAGGAATTTAGGTAAGCAGAACGTAATCTTTTGAAACAACTGTAGGTCCTCTTTGCACAGGTCTAGAAGGAAGTCTTCAGCTCTTTGTGCTTATGAGCCGTACCTAAAATGTCATTTACGTCTTTATGTCCATCCCTTTTGCACTGCAGAGAGCCATTTTCTTTAAGAGTAAGGTGGAAAAATATGCAGATGACATAAAATCATTTTGCACAGTTGAATCCAAGATAATTGAGAGGAACTTCAGAAGGGCCTAACTGTTGTGGTTCACTGTCAAACAGCTGTGATGTTCTATCCCAGATATGGGTGCATTTCAGAAAAAGATGAAATTCCTTTCCCCAACCATATCCATTACCAAGCTGCCAATGGTGTTGTCTGGTTTAACTGTGTCATGGAAAGAATCACGCAGCATTCAATTGTGGTTGGATCGAGCAGAACTTTTAATCTTAACAGGTACCTAGAAGGCTATAGCTATAGGGGAGCCTAGGCAGCACGTCTCTGTGCTGAACTCTGGCACTTCAACTGGTTTCAAGTTACAGAGGGTTTATACAGGTTTATCAAAGTTTACATATTACAGACAGGACCCTAGAGTGGGTTTTCCACAAGTCATTTACTGCGTATTGGGCACTTATACCTCACGCTGGGATTCTCCCAGTATCAGTAAGTCCCAGTGATTCTCCTGGTGCCAGTAAGTCCTGAGGCACATACAGT
The DNA here is from genome assembly GCA_007922155.1 of Mesoclemmys tuberculata. NCBI lineage: Eukaryota > Metazoa > Chordata > Testudines > Chelidae > Mesoclemmys > Mesoclemmys tuberculata. Next base: position 10,594,395 of record ML675627.1, on the reverse strand, counting down.
CTTTGGTAGCCTGCAGGAATTCCTGACGGGGTATGGCTGGGAAGGGCTGAAAAAGCAGTTACTGCCTTATAACATAACTCAACCAGTTTGCATTACTAGTGTGGTTCCAGTATAAGGCCTTCTACCTATATTTTTATTCCACAACTGTAAAACATAATCCCAACTATATATGGAAAATGATGGGGTCTAAATTAACTGTCACCCCTCAAGAAAGTGATCATAGATAGTTTTCTGAAAATTTCGGCTCAATGTTCAGCCACAGTCCAAAAAGCTAAAAGAATGTCATAATACCACTAGATAAATCCGTGGTACATCTACACCTTGAATACTGTGTGCAGTTCTAGCCACCCCATCTCAAAAAATATATATTAGAACTGGAAATGTTATAGACAAGGTGTTACCTGGCAGCTCTGTGTTCTTGGGGAACCAGGGTGAAAAACTCCTACTCTCTCTCTGGCTTACCTGAATCCCCCCCAGCCTCTGCTTGAACCAGAAACACAAGCTATGAAAAGGCTGTGGGAGACACACCTAAAACACTCTCAACAAGGGTGATAGGATTGAGACAACTCCCCATGCCTCATCTACATAGAAGATGTAAAAAGAGGCATCTCAATTAACACACTGAATGGAGAACTGGAGCCTCATTTACTTTGAAGATGGAACAAGAATTAGCATGAAGAATGGAGAACCAAGCTCCAAAGCAGGAATCGCACTGAATTCTGGGATTGGCAAGGCAGGGACACACTGCATTATGGGAGATCTCTGCTCTTGATGTAAATGAACTCACACCTACACCCATTCAGCTCCCCAGTTATCAGACCATTCTAGTATTGATATGCAAAACACTGACTCTGCCTGGTTGCATTGTGAGCTTCCCCAAAGAACATTGACCATAGCTGGGAGTGATCAGCTCCTATTGTCCAGCACAGAGAAAACCACCTGGGGTACTTCAGTGAAACATTGTTTACCCACAAACAAACCTGGTTCTACAAAATACCCCTCCCCAAGTTCAAATCTCTCTCCTGCTCTCCTCTTCTGATGCCTGGACCCAAATGCTTTCCTGACTGATCCTGTTGTGGGTTTTGCTTCTCCCTCAAGTGTTCCTGACCCTAAGATGAACAGCCTGTCTCCTGGGAGCTTCTGAGCTGCAAGGAGTGGTGAAATTCCCCCCCCCCCGCCGCCCTCCATCTTTCCCAATTCTCTCTCTCTCTCTTTAATCCAGGTATAGCTTTCTGCTTTTGTAATCAAACCTGGGCTAGCCTTCTCCAATACCCCTACTGTAATTTTGTTGTATTGTAAGTGTTAGATAGTGATGCCATACAAGGAGAGAAAAACAATTAGTATCATAAGTTTTATACACCTGGCAATAAACTAATTATTGTAATCAAGCTGGTTGCCAGTTTCTCTCTTTCTCTCAATGCATTTACTCCTTTGTGTTCTTGGCTTCCCTGCCTTGCTCTGCAGCAACGCTTCTTTTACCTAAGCCAAAGATCCCTGGAATGCCCAAAATCCTCTGGGGTTTGCATATCAAGGGGGTTACTGCTAGAACAATTGTGTTGCAAAGAGGCATATAAAGGGGGCAGCTGAGAAGTGCTGCTCTGCCTAGCCTACGGAGTCCAGAGGCGCATAAGGGTGACAGCTGAAAGTGCTGTGTGACCCAGCCTGATTGAGTCCAGGGGGCACATAAGGGGAACAGCTGAAAAGTGCTGTTTGGACCCAGCCTGCTCAGAAGTGTGCTCCATTCTGGTGCGGTGCAACGGGCACATGAGGGTGACAGCTGACAGCGCTGTGTCACCAGCTTGCTGAGCTCAGGGACGTATAAGGGTCAGCTGAGAGTGCTGATAGCCTGGTCTGCTCAGATGCACTCAGTTCATCTGGAATGGGTGTGTATCTGGGGGGGGTTATTTGAATCTGAAACCCTTAGGTCCTGCAGGATAGCTCCACTGGGAGGGGACTTGTAGCCATATGAACACACCAGTAACAGAAGCAGCACATTAATAGAATCACACCCCCTCTTCCAGGAAGGTAACCCTAATAAATAAGCATACCCCAAAGTGACGGGCAAATCTGGTAACAAAGGGCAACAAAAATGATTGGGGTGTCCAACATCTTCCTTATCAGGAGAGATTAAAAAGACTGGGACTTTTCAGCTTGGAAAAGAGACGACTAAGGGGAGATATGATAAAAGGTTGATAAAATTGTGATTAGTGTGATGAAAGTGAATAAGGAAGTGTATTATTCCTTCACATAACACAAAAACTAGGGGTCACAAGATGAATTATTAGGAGCAGGTCTTAAACAAACAAAGGAAGTATTTCTTGACACAACACACAGTCAACCTGTGGGACTCATTGTCAGGGGAGGTTGTGAAGGCCAAAACTAAAAAAAGTTACAAAGGGCTAAAAAAAGAACTAGATAAATTCATGGAGGATAGGCCCATCAATGGCTATTAACCAAGATGGTCAGGGATGCAACTCCAATCTCTGGTAGCCAGAAGCAGGGAGTGGACGACAGGAGATGGATCAATCGATGATTGCCTGTTCTGTTCATTCCCTCTGAAGCACCTAGCATTGGCCACTGTTGGAAGACAGACTTCTGCACTATCTGGACAATAGGTCTGACCCAGGATGGCTATTTTTATGTTCTTAACTAATATCTGCAAATCTCTTTGTGAACTTCCATTAAGAAGTGTCGAAAGTATTAAGTTTAAATTTTTATTCCATTGTTAATCCCAGTGTTTATTACTAAAAGAAAAGTAGTTTAACTGGAGTTTGACTTTCTACTTTAAGGATACAAAACACTGTATCCTCTCTTTTTTGTACTTACCATAATATTCTATGGAGAAAATGTAAAATAAAACTTATTTTGCAAGGTTATTCACTCAGCCTGAAAACTTTGCAGGAGGAAATTTACAAGTCAAGAAGCTACATCTTAGAGAGAGCCAGAGTTAGACAAGAATGCTTCTAATCAGCTTAATTATATGGTACAAAACAAAAATACAGAGTTATGAAAGGCATTTTGCAACTTCTTGCTGAGAATCGTGCTTTAGGAATAACCAACTAGCATGTTGGCTGAATAATAGAGAGGAACAAAATAACTGAGTGCAAGAATGAAAATCTAAGTGTAGAAGGCCAAAATCAATTCATTTCTAAGAAAACTGCATCACAATTGCTCAATGAAATCCTAATGCTTACAAGCAATATGGGGCTTAATAGCATCTTTTCCACTAAGAGAGAGACAAATAGTTTGTAAAGAAAGGTCAAGATCCAGTAACTTCCCATTAACCAAACCACTTCCAAAATTTGGGAATTAGATAGAAAAGAAACCAGAGCTGAGCCATCCCTGCTCTTGGTCTTGATTCCACAAAACAAAAAACCTGCTAATAAAATCTGAATGATCTTCCTTTTTGCCTATCTGCCCATTTGCTTCAGATGTGAAGGGATATCCAATGTGATATGGTATGATTAGAACAATAAGAGCCATCTACAGTGCCATCATCTGGAGAAGGACATCTTTGTATCCATCTCCTCTAGAACTCTCATGTAGGAAACAAAGTGGGGGGAAACATAACTGAATGCTTATGAAGATCAATAGATCAGTGCACATCAGATTTCATCTGTCTCTTTTTGGCAAAATCAAGAAATCACACTGCAAGACTGTGATAATAGATCTTCAAGTTATATACTTGTGTGACCCATTCTCAAGACAACCAAATGTTCTTGCTTCTCCTTAGTTATTGATCCTAAGAGCTGGTGACTGTGGGCTTTTCTACATGAATAATTAGTTAGCAGCAAGCTGGGGTGTGAATCTAGCTTGCTTGGACTAACCGTTGATGTGCACACCACTGACATGCATCAACAGTTCATTAGAGTGCTTTGAGCTAGTCATATTTCAAAGAGAACTAGATCAAAATGCCTAATGAACTTTTGATGCACATTGTAACCCATCCATGCCTAGTGTAGCCACCTGATAACGCCAGGATCAGGGCAAGCTGTAAAAGGAGAGCAGATTCTCTCCACGCTGGTGGGTGACACTGAAGTCAGACTTCCCAACCAGCCACACACAGTGTTTCTGATTCCCCCACACTGGTTATCAATAAGCCACTATACAAATACACACAGCCTCCTTTACTGCATTTCAGTCTCTGGCTCCCAATCTGCCTCTAGGTCCAGTAAAGATATAAGTTATTTAAACTCTATGCTCTTTATTAAAAAGGTTCCCTCTGATCCCAAAGGACCAGCCACAGTACCAGATCAATATAAGTTTGGATCTTACCCAAAATACCACGCTGCTAGCCAATCCTTTAGTAACTAAAACTAAAGGTTTATTATAAAAAGAAAAACAAACAATGAGAGAAACGTTAAAGGATTAAAGCAATCAGATACATACAAATGATTTGAAAGTCCATATATATCAGGTTTCCAGAAGACTTGTGGAGTTTGCAGGCTTGTATAGTCCCTTGGGTATACATCCAGCACATGGATGGGTCTCAGTCCTTTGTTTCACAGCTTCAGTTCAGATGCAGATGGTTGATCCAGAGGTAGATAGGTAGCTGAAAGCTGAACTGTAGACAAATTCCCAGGCTTTTGCCTTATATATCCTCTGGCCCTTGCCACGCAGCTTGTAGAATTTTACAAAATGGAGTCCAGAGTGACATGGGCCAGACCTGGTGACTCATCAGGTATATCTCTGGCTACTCCCCCTGCACCCGGGAATGTCCTAATGGGACATTAAGCAGGCTATTGTTCTGCAGTTACCCTGTCTGAGGAGTGGCCTAGAAACAGCCCTACTTGAAATACTGAGGTATCAAACATATCCATAACTTCCCTCACACGTATAACACATGAGCAAACATTATCATCTAACTCAGCACGTTATAGCCTTTCTAACAGTACGTGACATGACATAGCTCACATGGATTACTACAATTTTGATATACTGATTTCCAACAATACAATAAATGCCCCCCACAACCCAGCCAGTGTGACACCCCCAATGCAAAATTGGTGTACAAGGAAGTAATCAGAGTTCCTAAATACACCTCAGGGACACCCTTAAGCCAGTCAGCATGACAATTTATCACTGAACTATCTTCCTTAGGACTTTTTTTTGCTTTTCCACTTGTCAGGTGGCTCCCTCCATTGAACATCTGCAATTGGAAGAGAAACAGTACAATGCCAATTTTGAACATTTTTGCAAACTTCTGAAAATATATTAGACTACATTTTGTCTTAGTTTAAGGCCTGATGCAAAGCCCACTGAATTCAAAGTGTGTCTTTCCATTGGCTCCAATGGGCTTTGGATCAGGTCATTGTATCTGTAGAATTCAGCTGGAATCTGTGATGTTTCATGGTTGTTACTGATGTGGGCAGTGAGGAGATTTCATATACCACTCCCTCCTCATACATCAGTGGATGCTGAAGTATATAAAGCTGATGAATGTGAGAGCTATTGAGAAGGATAGGTTCAGTCAGCAGTGACTAAAACTCAGCTACTCACCAGAGAATTCTCAAAGGCCATGTTTTGTCTTTGGTAGGAATAGATGCAAGTACTATAAAGAGTGTGTGCTTCTCTCCTAGCAGTAATCTAGCAGGTTAATTCCACCTGGGAGCATCCTCGGCTTTAGGAATCAGATAAGGATGGTACATGTCAGTGTCTGGCAGCATTATAATGGTTTGAAAATGCCTCCTGGAGCTCAGGGCTTACACTGTTGTCCGGCAGCATTATTAGGTTGTGTGTGTTGCTGTAGGACCAAGGATCAGGGTTATGTCCTCTTAACTTTTCATCCAACATGTCCTTCCTGGAGCCAGGAACCGTTCTTCAGATATTTGTTACACCAGCAGCTTCTTTTAAAAGGGCCTTAGAGAGAGTTGCTGTTGCTGCCTATTCAATCATAGGGCCAGATTATCCCTGTTCCCGTGGTGAAAGGAGGCTTGCTTGGCCAGGGTCAGGTCCTTTCCTTATCTCCCCACACTTACTTACTTGCACACCTTATACCTATAGAGTTGATGTGATGCACATAAGGGAGCAGAATGTACCATCCTACAGACAAGGCAGAGACTGTACAAAGGGTTTCTACAATATTAGATCCAGAGTTCTAAATCCACCACAGAAGGTTCCCAGCTATTCTCAGAACACTTTGGTCAATATAGTGAAAGGGAAATGGCTATGCAGAATTCACACGTCAAATTGTTGTTTTGGGGGGGTAGAATTCCTCTGGCCTGACTCCTCCTAGATCTTCTGCTCATGTCCCATGTGCCTGAGTTTTGTAGAGATGGTGGTTCAGCATTATGTCCTGATATGCAAGAATTGCCTCCATTCATCCTATTGACTCTGAAACATGCCAGTAACAATCTCCCATCAGTATTGATAGTTCTTTCACTTCTGATCATTTTAACAGAAAGAAACATTCAATTACTCTTGGACTGTGAGTGGAAACTGGGACTGTAGGTGTAGCGTAGTAGAGTATGGCCATTTCCTCTCCCACATGCAAAGTCTGACCAGTGGCAAAATGATAATATAGATTCCGGTTGTCAACAAGAATGGGTTAGTGAAGTTTCGCATTTGGCCAATTTTGTTAATATTTTCCCCTTTGATTTTTCCCTTTCCTCTTTACAATAATTGTTTCTTATCCATTCACTTGTCAGGTAAAATATTCATTATGGTTATCAGCAGCTCTTATTTGGGCAGAACAGTTGTCTTGATAAAAACATCAGATTCCATATTTTTAGAAATGGATAATATAAATGTTCTTATGATGGCCACCATGAAGCAGTGGAGTTAACACAAGTTGTGAATGTGGCCCAGTATATCAGTTTACTGCTGCCAAAAGAAAGTCCAATAAATTCCATGGAAACGTTCCATGGAACATTTTGTGAAACTACTGTCTATATGCAAGTAAACATTGTTGCCAGAGCAACTGTCACTTTATCCACGAATTAAGCTACACCTAAAAGACAGAATACCTGGTAAGAAAAGAAAAAAAAAGAGAGTCATGTAGCACCTTAAAGACTAACACATTTTTGCGGGCACAAGCTTTCGTGGGCTGCAACCTACTTTGTCAGATGCAGATGTCTTCAAGGTGCTACAGGACTCTTGTTGTTTTTGCTGTATACAGACTAACGCGGCTACCCCTCTGGAATTTTTCACCATGGTGAGAGAAAGAATGGCTTTGTGGGTAAGGCATTGGGCCTGGCAGGCAGGAAACAGATTTTTCTCCTGCATAGATGTCTTGTGTGATCTCAGGCAAGATACCTAATCTGTTAAATAGTGATAACAGTATTTCTGCTGTACATTATCAGGCTTAATTCCTTATTTATAAAGCTCTTTGTGATCCTTGGATGGAAGATGATATGAAAGTCCAAATTATTGTTGTAACATTTTAAGAAAATATGCACCACTAATGCACCAGGGGATTTTGCTCAATGAATACAAATGAATGTGTTACAGAAAACTGCTTAAACTGTATTTGGGGCATAATGTATTAGTTTTCTTAAATTTGGATGGCTCTCATAGGGTTGTAGGTTTTGAGAAACTCTCCATTCTTGAAGTTCACCTTGTACAAAGGGCCAGAAAGAGACCTATGCAGTATTTAAATCCCAGCAACATTTATGTTCCTCTTAAGTCCTAATGGATGTAAGTGGGAATTAAGTGATGCATAGTCCTTGTGCATAGAAGGGAGTTTAATTGATTTGGCTATTTTTTTCATGTAATTAAATTATGTTTCATTCCCAGAGAGATTCTGTTTGTAAAAGCAAAAATATATTTTTCTCATAGACTGACAGATTTTATGGCCATTGTATTGATCTGATTTGACCTCCTGCACATTGCAGACCACAGACCCACACCCACCCACTACCTAAGGAAGAGTCCATTCTGTCTGTTACAAATAGACCCTTTCTCCCAGCCTTCTCTCCCATCCTCACCTCCCTTTGAAATGATAAACTGGCACAAATGGGCATCCAGGATATGGTATATACATCATAGTTCTTTCAGTGGAGTTTCTCTTTCTCCACCTCTGCTCTATTTTTCATAATTTCTCTGCATTTGCTTTTCAATCTGTAGCCTTCCACCTACCCATAGCACCCAGCCTCTTTTAAGCAGATTCAAATCCATTAACCTTTGAGTTTGAGCTGAACTCTTGAACCCATAATGTTTAGAAGTAGGCAATTATTTTTCAGCCTAAAACAATGCCAGCAGGAGTAGGTGAAACCACATCCTCCTCTTCCTCACATCTTCCTCTTCCTCTCAAAAATTGCAAAGACACCTATGTAGCTATAGGTTGACTTCTTCTCCCATCAAGGATACTTTCTTTTCATTCTTTGTCTGTACATCTGTACAGCATCTAGAAAAATGTTCAAGTGTTCTAGATGGGACCAGTTTGTTAGACTTCAGCCCAATTTGACTTCTGAATAAGGAGCAAATAATTGGAATGGGGGGAGGCGGGGATAAAAGAAAAAGATCATTTCCCATGCTGTCTTGGTTCAGAAGCTATCAGGAACCCCCTGGAGAATAGAGACAAATGTTCTACAACCCTCAGTCCTGTCACCGATGATGGCTCCAGCTGAATGTTGTACAGCAGTTTGGGGCAGAAGTCTGTATACTTGTGTCATTGATTTGGTGCTGAATATATAGCCACCTGAATCATTAGTGGCTGTCTTAGCCACACATTATATCTAATTTGTGTGTTTGCTCATAAAACTCCCTTAAAACTTCAACAAGATGTCATCACCTTAAAACTGCATGGACACCTATGTCATAGGAAAACAATCTGCTGCATACAAGACTGACAATATTTTCAGTAGGTGCATATAAAGAAGAAGATCTGCCCACCTCTAGAAGAAAACACCTACATCTGTAATTTCCGCTGACTTTGCAGCATCTTTTGGCAGCGGCCATTAATGCACTCATGTCCGTGCTGCTGACCCAATGTCAATCTCAGATGAGCAACGGCATACCAGGACTGACGGCTAGGTCCTCAGAGAGTGGCATTACCTCTGGGAGAGAAACACAAGCTGCAGTCGAATTTCAGACACCCTAATTTACATCCACCTGTTTGCAACCTAGAATGCAGATCTTTGACTGAGTTTAACAGAGTGGCAGCCACAGGAACGTTACGTAGCCCAATCTTCACAATGTGTCTGCAGGGCAGTGACATAGACAGTCAGATGTGCTGTAGGAGTGCACAATTAGAAGATAGGAGGGGGGACTTCCACTGCTACTACCAGCGTTCAGCCATCTAACTGCTGCATCAGTCTACATATTGACTTGTGATGCATATGAAAGAAGAAGACGACCTAGCACAATGGGGCCGTGGTACACGCCTAGGACTTCTAAGGCACTATGATAATATAAGTAACAATAAGTAAAATGGTAGCAAGACCAGGAACTTTGGAACTTTGCTGCAGCTGTCTATAACCCAGCAAAGATCCAAAGTCATCCTCTGTCAACAGAAGAAGATGAGTTACCAGCTGGGGCTACCATATGTGAAACCTTGTGCTGCTACCAACTACACAGCTGCAATAAGCTTCCTCTCTCACATCCCAACCATACAGAGCATGGAAATGTGCACTAGAGGTCATTGTGGATCCTGCTGGTGCACACCAAAAGTTCCCTAGTGCATATTAATGTAGTTCCATCTCAAACAGCACTACAGCACCTTGTAGACAAGCCCTCAGTCGGGCAGAGCTGTGCTATGGCAGAGCAGCAGAATTAGTGTAATGGCTGCTTTTTTGGCTGACACAGCTAGGATTGAAATGGGGACCTTCAGGACTAAAAGCATGAGTTATTAAAGCACCACATCTGGGGAACGTGATGATTTGTAGCCTCTGTGGATAAGCACTGAGTATGTCTTTTCAACCAATTGTGCACCCATTTTATAGTAATTTCATCTAGACCATATTTCCCTAGTTTGCTTATGAAAATGTACTTAGACACTCTACTAGGAGTGCAGCAGACATGTCAATATGCTTCCATTTTCTACCTTTTCCCTGTACTGTGAGCCTTCCAACCCACGTCACACCTGTCCTAAGACCCCTCCCGAGCTCTGATATAGCACTTTCCATCTGTAGATCTTAAAGCACTTTCCATAGGAGGTCAGTATCCATGTCCCCATTTTACAGATGGGGAAAAAGGAGACACAACAATTAAGTGACATGCCCAAGGTCACCCAGGAGATCAATAGCAGAGCTAGGAATAGAGCCCCTCTGTTTTTTAGTCCCAATCCAGTGCTTTAGCCACTGTTCCACACAGGAAAGCCATGTAAGTTGTGCCCCCAATGCCTGTTTGTGGCCCTTCTCCCTCAAGTTGAGAACTCTGAATGTAAAGAAATGTCCACTAGAAATTAGAAGTCACTAATCTATTTTACCCTTCCAATGGCAGCAAGTTTAATACTAACATGCTTCACATTCAGACCATACACCCAGTGGGAAAAGGCTTCATGTCCCTGACCCAGCCTCTGAATTAACCATCACATTCCTCACCTCCCCCATTTTATACCTACTTTAAGTTGACCTTAATGTAATACTGTATTTTAAAAACAACATCTTAATTTTATTTCAGTTCAGTAAAATTGTGCCATACTCTAAGCAGTTTTAATTTGTCTTCTTTTTTGTTATAAGAACACCACTATGTTAATACAACATTCTGTGTATTAGGGCACTTTTGCTGTATGTTAGAAACTAAAGTGGCTTCAAGCTGTTGACAGAGGCATATTCCCCATGCTAACTGCTTGGATTTTTCCATAAGGTACCTCCAGGTTATTTAGTGCTTCTCCACAGTTCATTTCCTCAGATCATTCATACAGCAGGAGACTTGCCTCTCAAATTCCCACCAACAAAGCAGAAAAACAATAGAATAAAATTAAAAGTTATTTCAGGGAGGAGGGGGGGTAATGGATTTATGATTCGATTTTTGGTCACCAGAAAAATATTTACATCCCTTTTTAAAAAATAAACATTAGGTTACCATTTCCCTGAGATGACTAAGGGGGGATATGATTGAGGTCTATAAAATCATGAATGGCGTGGAGAATGTGAATAGGGTAGTGTTAGTTACTTCTTCACATAACACAAAAACTAGGGGTCACCCACTGGAATTAATGGACAGCAGGTTTAACGCAACTAAGGAAGTGCTTCTTCAGTGCAACACGCTGTCAACATGTGGAACTCATTGCCAGGGGATGTTGTGAATGCCAAGAGTATAAGTGGGTTCACAAAACGATTAGCTAAATTCATGGAGGATAGGTCCATCTATGGCTATTTGCCAAGATGGTCATGGATGCAACTCCGTGTTCTCGGTGTCCCTAAAACACTGACTGCCAGAATCTGGGGTTGCATGATGGGAGATGGATCACTTGATAATTGCCCTGTTCTGTTCATTCCCTGTGAAGCACCTGGCATTTGACACTGTTGGAAGAGAAAATATTGATCTGGGTGGAACTTTGGTCTGACCCAGCCGGGCCATTCTTATGTATGTTCATGAAGTTAGATCATATTTTAATTATTAGTCAGATAATATATAGCTTGAGCCACAGCATGCAATTTTTGATTATTTCTCAGAAAATAGGCTTATTTCCATGTTGGTTTCCATTTAGATACTACACCTTTGATCAATGAATCCTACTGTAGGAGGAAAACAAACATATTCACTTACAGACTGTTTGAAAAATAGGCAAGCACCATCCAAAATGTATCATTGGCCAGACCCTGTCCCCACCAAAGACAGTAAGAGCAGGCTCCTGGTTAATATTTGGTTACAATGCCCAGTCAAAACAATGGCTAAAATCATATCAGTCCATCTCAAACTGTCAGGGACAAACTCTGCTCCCACCATTTGGGTGTACAGACTGAACCCCTATAAGGTGAGTTAGGCAGATTTGAAGTCCCTACTCAGAAGGAATGAATCTTGACAAAGTGCAGGTCCACATGGAGTATATCTATATGCTTTATGGACCCCATTGCCATCACTTTCAAGTGCCTCACAATTACTAATGAATTTTATCTTCACAAGAGCTCTGTGAGGCTGGGAAGTAGTGTTATCCCCATTGTACAGATTGGGGAACTGAGGCACAGGGATACTAAATAACTTACCCTGGGCCACAAAAGGAAACTGTGGCAGAGCTGAGAACTGTCAGTCACATGACCTTCAGTACAATTCTCTACCCACTGGACAATCTTTCTGACCACTTGCACAACTCTATATAACTACACAAGGCAAGATTACACAACCAAACAAGAGAGATTAAGACGAGATTGTCAAAGTGTTCAGAAGTATCTGGATTAGAGCTGTGTGAATAATTTATGTTTCAATTTGCTACCTGCTCTGAAAACTCAGGGACGGGGAATTCTTTTGGGCTGAACAAAACAAACTTTTTTGAAATGTTCACTGACCCAGAAAGTAAGGGGGGAAAACAATTAGGTGGAATGAAATGTTTCATAAAATCATATAATCACAGGGTTAGAAAGAACCACAAGGGTCATCTAGTCCAGACCACTGCCAAGATGAATGATTTGTTGCATCTAAACCACTCAAGACAGATAGCTAACCAGCCTCCCTTTGAAAATCTCTAATGAAGGAGATTTCACAACCTCCCCAGTAATATGTTCCACTGTCCAACTATTCTTATAGTTAGGAAGTTTATTCCTGAGATTTAATTGAAATCTGGTATGCTGTAGTTTGAAACCATTGTCCCTTGTCTTGCTTTCTATGGCAAAAGAGAACAACTTTTCTCCACCCTTTTTATGGCAGCCTTTTAAAGTGTTTGAAGACTGATATCATGTCCTTCCTTAATCTCCTCTTTAAACTAAATTCATATCCAGTTCATTCAGCCTTTCCTCATATGGCTTGCACTCCGTCCCTTTGATCATCTTTGTCACTTGCCTCTGAATCCTTTCCTGTTTCTCTACATCCTTTCTGTACATTGGTGACCAAAACTGGACACAGTACTCCAGCTGAGGCCTAACCAGCTCCGAATAGAATGGTACTATGACCTCCCCTGGCTTGCTGCTATGACTCTGTTACTGGAACCTAAAATTGCATTCGCTTTTTTGGCAACAGCATCGCATTGTAGAACCATGTTGAGGGTGTGATCCACCAAAACTCCCCAGGTTCTTCTCAGTAGTGCTGCTACCAAATCAGTTATACCCCAGTCTGTATTTGTGCATTTGGTTTTTCTTCCCTAAATGTAGCACCTTGACATTTGTCTTTTTGGGATTTCATTTTGTTGTCTATAGCCCAGTTCTCCAATGTATCAAGTTCCCTTTGAATTTTAGCTCTATCCTCCAAAATGTTTGCAACCCTCCAGCTTGGTGTCATCTGAAAACTTGATCAGTATGATTTCTATTCCTACATACAGGTAATTAGCAAAGACACTAAATAACACCAGACCCAGAACAGATCCCTATGGAACCCCACCTGAGACAGCCTTACAATCTATCATTCCATTAATAGTTACTCTTTATTTGCAATTGTTTAACCAATTATATATTTGCTTAATGATAGCTCCACTGAGCCTGCATTTCTCCAGCTTATTTATCAGAATGTTACATAGAACTGTGTCAAAAACCTTGCTGAAGTCCCACTATGTTATGTCCACTGCATTCCCCTTATCTACCAAACCAATTACCTTGTCAAAGAAGGGAATCAAGCTGGTATAGCATGATTTATTTTTAGTAAATCCATGTTGGCTGCTGGTGATCATCTCTTCATACTCAGGGTATCCACAAATTGAATGTTTTATACATTGCTCTAGTAGCTTCCCAGATATTGAGATCAGGTTATGTGCTTATAGTTCACTGGTTCCTCCTTTTTCTCCTTTTTCAAGATGGGCACTATGTTAGCCCTTCTCCAGTCTCCTTGGACCTCTCCTATCATCCATGAGTTTGCAAATATTATTGCGAGTGGCTCGGAGATTTCCTCAGCTAATTCCTTCAGCATCCTGAATAGCATCAAGCCCTAATGATTTGAATTAATTCAAATTAGTCAGAACATCTCTGACATGTTCTTTACTTATCCTGATCTGCATACCTTCCGCTTTACTGTCTATGCTAACTTCACAGTTGTCCAGTCACATGTTTTTTGAGGTTTTTTTTTATGAGAAGACTGAAGCAAAGTAGGCATTGAGCAGCTCCGCCTTCCTATTATCTCCCATTACCGGATCACCTTCTCCATTGAGGAGTGGACCCACAGCATCCCTGATCTTCCTTTCTTTTGTGACTTATTTGTAGAACCCCTTCTTGTTGTCTCTAATATTTCTTGCCAGACGTAATTCATTCCTTGCCTTGACTTTCCTGATTTTGTCCATACACACTTGCACTATTCCCATGTACATTTCCTTAGTGACATGCCCCTCCTTCCATTTCCTCTATATATCCCTTTTTGGTCTTTACATAGCTAAAAAGCTTCTCATGCAGCCACTCTGATGTCCTGTGGCTCTTCTTATCTTTCCTCTGCCTCAGAATAGCTCGATGTTGAGCCCCTAAGATTACATCTTTTAGGAACTGCCAACCCCTTTCGACTCCTTTTCTTCCAAATTGGATTCTCCATGGGAACTTGCATACTATTTCTCTGAGCTGGTTGAAATCTACCTTTCTGAAGTCCAGCGTCCTTGTTTTGCTATTCCCATGTCCTCCATTTTTTAGGATCTTGAATTCCATGAGATCATGATCACTTTCGCTCATATTCCTAACCACCTTCTCATTCACAACTAATTCATCCTTGTTGGTCAACACCAGATCCAAAATGGATGACCATTTCATTTCGTTTGAGCTGTCCTAAACTTTTTTGAAGTAAAATTGAAGTGAAATGTCTAAATGAAAAGTTGTTTCCAATGAAAAAGTCAAAATGTTTGATTTCCAAAATGTCAAAATGAAACATTTCCACTTTTCTGATATTTCATTCTCTTGATTGGAACAATTAGTTGAATTCAACACAAATTCGGAAAATATTTCAGTTAACATCAATCAGCATTTTTGGTCAGAAACAGTTTTGGCTGAAAAATTTCACCCAGCTACAATTTGGTTGCCCAATTCCAATTAACTTGGGTGATAATTAAGTGCCCAAAACGTTTAGGGAACTTTGAATACCTCAACCTGAAGGCTTGTTTACACTACACACTATAGTGACACAGCTAAGGTGCTGCCATTGTACCACTGCAAAGTTATAGACACTTGCTGAAGTGAAAATAAGGGTTTTTCTGTCACTGTAGTTAATCCAGCCCCTTGAGAGACAATAGCAAGTTTGACAGAAGAAATCTTCTGTTAGCCTAGTGATGTCTATACCTGGACTTAAATCGGCATAACTACTTCTCTCAGGGGGTGTGGATTTTTCACACATTTGAGTGACATAGCTAGGTTGACCCAAGATTTAGGAACAGATCAAGCTTAAGTGACTTGTCTCGGGTCACAAAGGAAGGCTGTGGCAGAGCCAGGATTTGAATACTAGCTTCCAGGCTTTATCCAAATGTATTCAATTTAAATTCAATTTAAAGATGGGGAAGTGTGGAAATTCCAAGAAAAATAATTGCAATGGAAAGGAACTGTTGGACAGACAAGATACTGTGGTTATATATCAAGTGTGTCAAATTCATCATGAATCTGATTCATCAAGGCACTTGAGCAACTACCAATTTTAAAAAAGGGTTTAGGTATTTAGGTGCTTTTGCTGCATCAGAGACCAACTGCTGAAGTCAGTGAGAGCTTTGACAGATTAAAGACTGAAGTCAATAGGAAAGCTATCAAATGAAGTCAGGATTTCACCCCGTAATTGGGCCTTATAGAACAGTATAGCAGCAGCACCTCAGTTCATGTATAGCAACCTAATTACACAGACTTCAATGGAGCTATCATATTGTCACCAGCTGAGGATCTGGCCCTATATTTAAAATCACTGCTGTTGAATGGAATTCCATCTCTGTGGGATTCTTTTGTACCATAATGGTTACCTCTCATAGTTAAAATAGATGTAAAATTGTCTGTCATCTTCAACGAGTATCTGCTGCTTTATCTTGACCATATAAATGAAGTACTCCATTATTTGCTGTTCTATTGATAGCATAGCCCCATGAGTGTAGTTTGGCTGAAATGCTTTGGGGTTGAAGAATTCAAATTGTTATACAGTCACATGAATTAGTGGTGAAAAAAGACAATTCAGTTCCTTCGGGGTTAGGATGTAGCTGGACATTATGTTTCTCACATAGGACTTTAAAATAGGCCTATACTGTAAGCCTGAAAATACTGCTCCTGTCAAGTGATACATACAGTTTTCAGGAAGATTTTTCTTTTTTTAAGTAAAGTAAGTTTAAGTATCTGTGTTACATACTTTTTAGATCATTTTTTTATGGATATGGAGCCTTTTGATGGATAATTGTGCTTTATACTTTAAATACTTTTTATGATGAAATTTTGAGGCTGGTGATGCTCGGATGAATTTTTAAGAGTTCTACTTGTGCAATGAATAAGAAAACCATTGCATATGTTGTTAAAATATTTCATTATAGCATATAAATAGTGGAGGTTTTTCCCTAGAAAGAATTTGGTGAGACAGTAAGGCTGAGAATATTTGGATTAATTGAAATGTTTCACTGCTGATTAGTATTTTGACTTATGACTTTATGTGTGTGTGAGATCAATTTTGGCTATCGTGATGTTTTTAAAACAGGAACATTTATTTTTGATTGTGGGATCTGAGATTATTGGATTATAGACATTCTCCAGGCAAAGAGTGAATTTACTATATTGATGTGTATATATTGCTAGAGCAAGTGCCTCTTATTAATTAATTATTAAACAGTAATTATTAATAAATTATTATTATTTAACATTTATATTGCATAGCGCTTAGAGGCCAGCCAGACTGGGCCACTGTTGTGTTAGGTGCTGCATAACATATAGTAAATGACAATTCCTGCCCCAAATTGCTTTCAGGAGTGGTAAAATGAGGACATCACATATGATTATTTCCAGTCCACCTCCATGGTGCTTTTTTTGCTACTCATCTTGATGTATCCATTCTAAACATGTTTGTGGATCTGCTGGGGCCACTCTATTGATCTAAGAACCGCTTAAACATAGGTGTATATTCTCATTTCCGTATGTGATGAGTTACACACCCCCTGGTAAATCTCATACATCAAGCTGGCAATATAGATCAGAGCATATGTCTTGTAAGAAATCTCTGTGCCAAGTGTAAAGATGGCGGGAATTGACAGATAACTTGTCTCCTGACACACTAGAAAAGAAAACATTTTTAAAAAACCACATGAAGCAAAACCATGAGTTTTTTTCTACAGTGACTGACCTCCTATTCCAATACAGCAGGCAGAGCACTGAACTAAACATGCCAAAGACCATAAAAACATCCCAAGATGGAGGCACAAATATGAAGATGACTAGCATAGACCTTTAACTAAACAGGCCTGGGAATGAAAGAAATGAAGAGGGATAACTGGGAGGAAAAAATACCATAGCTAATTTAAAAAAAAACCCTAACAGACCCCCTGAAAAATAATCTACTAGATACCTCACTTAGAGAAAAAATAATGGTCAAATCCTCAGCAGGTATTAATCAGCATTTCTCCAATGAAGAAAGTTTTGCCCACTATTTCAGCCACTTAGAGATCTGTGGCAAGTACCTGACCTGTGAGCACAATGATATACATATGAGGAAGATGTTCAAAGACACAAAGGGAAGTTAGGTGCCCAACTCTTATTGAAAGTCAGTGACTACTTGGTGCCGAATTCCCCTTTGTACCTTAGAAAATCACTCTTTAGATGTTTAGGGGTCTCATCCAAAGCCCATTTAAAAGACTCATTGACTTTAATTGGTTTTGAATCAGGTTTAAACAGCGCATATTGCACCTTTATCATTGCGAGTACAAAAATGCAGATGCTGGGCTGAAAAATTGATTCTAAAAGTGGAAGCTGGATAAATCAGAAGTGTCATAAGGAGCCATTTGATTTTCTGGGGGAATATGAATTTTTAGATCAATTACTGACTATGATGGAGTGACTCCAATCACCTGCTAGGAAGGGAAAATAATCCCAATCAGAGGAATGCTCCACACCTGGGGAGTGATTAACTAATTGCCTCCCAGCCAAAGAGGTGGAGCTAGCTAAGGACCTATTAAGCACCTAGGCCTTATAAGGGGATGAGAGAGCTTAATTGATAGGAGATGATTGGAGAGTTTCTTTCCCCTGGGAAGTGTCTGGAGAAGCTGGGAGTCTCTTGCAAAGGAAATACATAGGATCAGGTTCCTGTGGATGGAAGCCCTGAGATGGGGCTTAACCAGGCAGGAAGTGAGGTAGAAAGGTCCACACAGAGCAGCATAGGTTCCTGTGGGAGAAGTGCTGAGTTATGGCCTTCATGGAGATCCCTAGGGGAAGCTGCCAGAGTCCCTGGGACAAGGAGGCAGTGAGGGTAAACTTTTTAAGACACAGAAGAAGAACTCAAGAGGAACAGGTTATGCTCCTGGCATTGTGGGACAGAGGGATGGTCAGTAGAAGCACTTCATTGGAGGCTGGAATGGCAGAAGAGTTATTAGCTTGGCAGAGAGGGTATTCTGGGAGGACCTATGGAGAAGCCAGAGACCTTGGACCCAAAGAGAGGCTGTTCTAAGCACAGGCTTTGGAGGGTGGTGCAAGTGGCCCAGGAAACAGGCAGTATGTCTGAAGAAGAAGGCCTAGCTGCTTAACACAGGGTCCCTGGCCTAGAACCCAGAGCTGAGGGTGGGTGTGAAAGGGGCCTGCAAACCCAATGTAAGTAATATTGAGCCCTGTGTAGGGCTGAAGACTGACCCCCCCTAAGGATGGGCTGAGGAATAGCCCAACAGGAGAAGCTGAAAGATCTTTTGAGAATTTTCAGTTGGACCTGCTGGATACCCTGGAAAGGGTTTAAGCTTGTATGTTACTTGACTGGAGGTCCAAGTCACAGAAGATCTGGTGAGTGGCAGGCAGACAGTAGGAAGCACTGGAGTCAAGGGTAACTGCAATGTTACACCTTCAGACTAGGGGCTGCTCCAACAATAAATGTGCCTCCCCCATCACACTGAGAAACACTGTTTGCTTTTGTACAAAATGCATCGCTATATGTGCAAGCCCAATGTTATCACTATATTATCTTTGCCTTTGGCAACGGTGTGACCACTACTGGAATGCTATGTTCTGTTCTGGCTTCAACAAATCGAGCATGTTGATAAACAGGAGGGAATTCAGAGAAGAGC
Source organism: Mesoclemmys tuberculata (assembly GCA_007922155.1). Classification (NCBI taxonomy): domain Eukaryota; kingdom Metazoa; phylum Chordata; order Testudines; family Chelidae; genus Mesoclemmys; species Mesoclemmys tuberculata. The sequence goes on along the minus strand of ML675627.1, from coordinate 10,575,179 downwards.
CATGAGATTAAGGGGCTATAAAACATGCTTTACTCAAGGAGCTCAGTCTAGATATTGTAACAAAATGGAGGTTAAGAGGTAACCTGATCATTGTATAAGAACCTACATGTGAAACAGAAATTTGATTGCAGAGGGTTCTGCAATCTAGCAGACAAATGTATAACTAGATCCAATGGCTGGAAGCTGGAGCTAGACCATTTCACATTCAAAGTAAGGGGTACCTTTTTAACAGTGAGAGTAATTAACCATTGGAACACCCTATTAAGGATTGTGGTGGCAATCTTTAGATCAAGATCGGATGTTTATCTAAAATATATGGTCTAGTTAGAAAAAAATTAATTCAGGGAAATTTTGTGGCCTGTCTTATACTGAAGGCCAGACTAGATGATTACAGTGGGATTACAGAGGGAAGTAGTGGGGGCAAATGACTTATCTGGCTTTAAGACTAAGCTTGATAAGTATATGGAGGGGATGTTATGATGGGATAGTTTAATTTGAGCAATTGATTTTGGATTATCGGCAGATAAGTCTGCTCAATGGTCTGTGGGAATGCTGGATGGGATGGGAACTGAGTTACTGCAGAGAATTCCTTTTTGGGTGCTGGCTGGTGAGTCTTGCCCACATGCTCAGGGTTTAGCTGATCGCCATATTTGGGGTCGGGAAGGAATTTTCCTCCGGGGCGGATTGGCAGGGGCCACGGAGGTTTTTCGCCTTCCCCTGCAGCATGGGGCATGAGTCGCTTGCTGGTGGATTCCCTGCAGCTTGAGGTCTTCAAATCTCACTTTTGAGGATTTCAATAACTCAGTCATGGGTTCGGGGTTGTTATAAATGTGTATGGGTAGGGTTTTGTGGCCTGCCTTGTGCGGGAGGTCAGACTAGATGATCATATTGGTCCCTTCTGACCTATGAGTCTATGAGTCTATGAGTCAGTGCTTCCCTTTGGCTTTATAATCCATGAAATATATGCACATACACACAAAAATTTTGTTATCAGATCATTTTGACTGCCAGGTCATCCCTAATTCACCCCTTTGTGCATATGCATTAAGATACAGTCCTTAAGTACATGATCTCATTGTATTTTCCCCTCACAGGACCACCACCTTGGTCAGTGACAGAATGGATGGGGGTCAGGTAATGAGCCACTATTCAATATTTTATCCACATTGTCCAGTCTCAGACTCTGAATACAGCTTTTCCTCATGGGCTTTTCTCTGGTGCTCATCACTACAGTATCCGAATGCTTCACAGACATGAAATAATCTTGACAACCTCTCTGTGAAATGAATAATTATTATCCCCAGTTTACAGATGGGGAGCTGAGATCCAGAGATCATAGTTAGTGTTGATTCGTTTGGTGCTGAATTTGAGACATCTGATTTTTCAGAGAACCTAGCAGTATACAGCACCTCGTATGTTCAGAGAAGAGCTTCCCCTCACTGCAATTGTAGCTGTGAGTGCTTAATACTTCTACATATTAGGTGTCTCAAACAGGACACTCAGAAAATGAGTGACCATGTACAAGCAACAAGATGGCCCAGTGCTTCGATGAGACCAGCTCATAGATGTAGAACAGCTGAGTTCAAGCAAAGCAGATGAGATACTAGTAGACAGAGGAAAATATTCTAAGGCATTTGCAATCATGCTGCAGACTCCTTCGGTTGAAGGGTCACATCCACAATTGGTTAATTCAGTCCGAATGAAGTGTTGTAGCTGTGGTGTTCCCAGGATATTATAGAGACAAGGTGGATGAGGTAATATCTTTTATTAGACTAATTTATATTGGTGAAAGACACCATCATCATTTAGGAAACTCCAACTTGTAAAAATCAGTGCAGTATGTCTCCTTAGCAACACGGGCTGTAATAAGCACATAACACCTGTCCTTCACTCTCTACAGAGGCTTCCCATAAACTTCCTAATCAAGGTCCAGGTCTCGGTCCTTATCCTCAAAGTGCTCTATGGTCTTTGTTCAGGATATCTAAAAGACCATAGTTGACAACTTCACTCCTCTGGCGCAATAGAACACTTAAAAATAAGAGTAAAGCTCCTCTGTTCAGGATTGAGAGAACCTTTTCCAGAGGCAGTCCTAGACTGTGGATTGAAATTTGTTAGGGCTCACATGCCCTGTCCCTTCTCAGTTCCCAAACACAGTTCTCCGGAAAGCAACAGTCCAGAGACCAATTTACAGGCACTCCATGAAGGGTTTCTTGAGGGTTACAAGGACAAGCTTAAAACCATAACTGTATGCACGCCCTTCACACCAGTCGGGCTTATTTCTCTATACACCAGTAAAGTTTCCTTTCCCTTTCCTCACAATCCTTGTTCTATATGCCCATTGAACTCCCTCTTTCCCTGACCCTGGTTACGTACGCTGACGAAACCCCCTCTTTCCCTCCTGCTTGATAGCCTTAATTATACCTGTAGCTCCTACCCCTCACCCTATACCACCCCTTCCGATATATGGTCATGTTCCATTCTGGGGGGTCTAGATCTGGGGGCTTTAGTACAACCCCTTTGGTATTCCATGGGAGAGGCAGGGAGCGGGGTCACGTCTTGGCCATGGTCAGTTTATGGTCCTATGTTTATTTATTTTTAATACCTCCATTCACCTCCATTACTTTCCCAGCTGCTTCCTTGGCCTTGCTCTGGCATCTCTCTTGAAGAGCTTTCTCTCATTTGTACATTCACTGCTACTTGAAGCATTTTACTGCTTCCCTTATCTTTTCCACAGTAATAACAAAAACCCATCTAATTGAGTGCAGGCAAAAGGAATACACTATGTCTTTGTTCTTTGCTAATATGTTTAGTTCAGAGACTGACTTTCAGGCACCCAGAATCCCATCTCAGGCAGATACACAGGCCTAAATGCTTATATGAACTTACATTACATACTTATATCCTAACATACTCCCCTAGGAATGAAGGATCATCTGAAATATCACCACTTTCCACTACAATTGCAAGACACATTTCTAGATACATAACAACTGATATATTTATTTAAAAGCAAAACAAAAAAATATAACAAAACAAGACACTCCACTGTACACAATTCTCCCTCTGGGCAACTAAAATTATTAGAGGCATGGAACAGCTTCCATATAGGCAAAGATTAAAAAATCCTGGGTCTGTTCAGCGTGGAAAAGTGATGACTGAGGGGAGATATGATAAAGGTCTATCAAATTGTGAATGGTGTAAAGAATAAGAATTTTATTTACCTCACCGCATAACACACGAAGTGGGATCACACAATGAAATTCAGAGGCAGCAGATTTAAAACAAACATGAAGACATACTTCTTGACAAAACACAGGCAATCTGTGGTGCTCATTGCCAAAGAAAGTTGTGAAGGCCAAAAGTATAATTGGGTTAACAAAAGAATTGGCTAAATTCATGGAGGATAAGCCCATCAGTGGCTACTGACCAAGATGATCACAGATGCAACCCCATATTCTGGGTGTCCCTAAACCTCTGACTGCTAGAAGCTGGGACTGGATGACAAGGGATGAATAATTTTATAAATTTCCCAGTTCTGTCCATTCCCTCTGAAGCATCTGCAGCAGCCACCCTTGGAAGATGGGATACTGGGCTAGATGGACCATTGTTCTGACCCAGTAAGGCCATTCATGTGCTCTGATGGGATGAGGATGCGAGAACCAACACATGCCAGATGTGTAGTCATGTTCTGCAATGCACGACTGGAAGGTACTCAGATACTACAGTGGGGAGCACTGTATAAAAACCTACTTAGGATAAAAGTCTCTACTGAGCATGTGCAAACTGCAATATTTCAGAGACTTACAACTTGGACAAATTTTGGCCGATTTTCACAGGAAGAGCAAAAGTCACATTGCTGGCAGAAAGGCCAACCACATTTCAAATTTCAATTCTCTGGATGTGGGGACACTAGAACTTCTCAAAGTAAGGATCACTAGAATTTTTTAACATTGCAAAATATTCTATACTTCCCAAACTTCATTCCTGGAAATGGCTGAACCGTTTTCATTAAAATTTTCTGATAGAATTCAGTCTGACACCTGGCATGCAGAATTTCAGCACAAATGTTTAAAATTTGGCAAAGCTGTTTTCAGTTGTTTATAATACAAAATCTGGGACAATCTTAATAATACACAGTGATACCATTCCTGCCTGTAATACTTGCAATTGTGTGTTCAGATAATAATATAAATTCCAAGTATATTTAAAAGGGACATAGGCTTTTGAAGGAGAATTTCCTGCTATGATTTTACAAATTGCAGGCCAATGCCACACATTTAGGTTGCTTTCTCTCACCCAAGGCAGAACTGAGGCGGCAATAATTTTGAAAAATGCAATAAAAATTTTTGGTGAGATTCTAATAAATATTTCATTTTGAATCATGAAACAACAATGTTACAAAAGAATGCCTTTGAGCTGACATATGGAGATTTATGGGCAGAAAAACCATTTTGAAAGTGATATGTTTGTTCAATTACCAAGAACTTTAAAGAGAATGCTTTTAGCATAAGGCCTAGCAGTTTTTATTTTTAAATGTTCAATAAGTTCTTATTTGCTGAATAACTGCACCAGTTAATGGTCACATAAACTGAAGAGTTTATACTTTAATTCTCAACAGTAAAATACTTTTTTTCTTAAAATAAACTACTGGCTGGTAACATCTTCAATATTACTTTGGAAACTACTATATAAGGCAATAAAAGCAATATACAGTAGAGTTTCATTGCTACCAAGCTCTGAAGTGGACCAGGGTAATCTTGTATGGGGAGTCTGGAAGGCATGCGATTTTCAGGCCTCAATTTGAAGTCAATGGGAGCTTTAACTCATCTAGACTTCTGTACCATACCCAGTACCATAGTTTCTGAATACTTTACAGAGAGACTGCAACCAAAATGGGCCACTTGTAACTTTCTCCTTCCTTCCCCAAAATAGTCAGGGCTATGAGTATTTTCCTTCCCTACAGTTCCTACTTTCTGCTTTCTTAGCAGTTTTTCTTATAGCTTCAGGAAAGCTAAGGTAGATTCTGGTCCTGCAAAACAGAACAGTGTAGGCAGGCTTCAGTACCCATGAAGCTCTTCGTTGATCTCAAAGAAAGCTCTGAGAAACACTGTACTTGACAATTATGGCATAATCTACCTAGAGATGAAGTTTCTTACTAACCCAGAGCAGTTAGAGTATATCTACACTTTGAGCTGGAGATGTGATTCCCAGCTCAAGGAGACATCTCTCTGCTAGTTTTGAATGAGTTCGTACATTTAAAAAGAATGCGTAGTTTACAGCAAGTCAGGCTAGACCCCCTGAGCATGAACCTAGGGGATTGGACAGGTATGTACTCAAGGAGACTAGCCTCTCCCACAAATTCAACGGCTGTGGCTATGCTCTATTTTAATGCACTAGCTCAATCAGACATAAGAGAAACAGTAAGGACACATCTATACTTTGAGCTGGGGCTGTGATTCCTAGTTTCAGGAATCATAATAGCACTAGCTCAGGAAACTAGGAATCACATTCCCAGTTCAAAGTGTAGCTGAATCCTTACTGTTTCTCATATGCCCTGAAAAAATTAGGTTCTGTGGGTAAAATTTCCAAATGCATCTAAGGATCACATTTTTAAAGTTATTTAGGTACCTAAAGATGTGACTAGGAGCCTAGTGGGCTTTTCAAAAGTACCGAGACATGGGAGTTACCTAAATACTTTTGCAAATCTGGCACTAATTGATTTAGGAGCCTAAATTTCATTTTCAAAAGTGACTTAGGTATTTAGTAGCCTGAGTCCAACAATATCAATATTTAAAAAGTGCATCCTGCCAACTGTAACTTCAGATGTTCTTATTAGCCATATCCATGTCTAATCCTTTTCTCAATCCTACTAAGCTCCTCGTCTCAATTAAATATCATGACAATGAGTTCAGCAGGTTAATCACAGAGTCTGTAAATAACAAAATAAAACAAAATTATTTCCTTTATCAATTTTAAACTTGCTGCCTTTCACATTTCATCTTACCTCTGTGACAGAATGTACCATGTCCATGCCCTACACATTATTGTAATAATCTTTGTAAGAAGTATGTCTTGTAAGGTATCATTTGAAAAAGTGTAATTTGCTGGTCAGTATTGTCCTGATAAAATGTATGGCATGTGTGCTCTTCTTAATTTGCATTTAAACAGTAAACAGAGTCATTGAGCAGGAAGAGGGAAGAAAACAAGTTCAGACAGGTGGAAAAAAACAGCAGACATCCTTCCGCATAGACACTATGTCTCTTGAACCTTAACTGGAAAAGATATTCAAGAAAGGGACTGGGACTTTAAAAAGGAGGGACAAGGCACCTTCCCCCCCCCCATTGCATTCATGGCACCTGAAGTGACAAAGGAAGCATTAGTTGGATTCTGGGAAAAGTGGTCCTAACTCAAGAAGTTTGGTCAGTAAGACTACGGAAAGCACAGGGTGAGAAAACTTTGATTTGAATTTAACGTAGTTTAAGTTAGGCCCCAGTTGCATTTTTATCTGGGTTTTTTTTTGGGGGGGTAACCATTTCTGACTTTTATGCCTCATTACTTGTACTCACTTAAAATGTCTTTGTAGTTAACAAACTTGTTTGATTGCTTTATCTAATCCCTGTCCTTACCATATTACTTCTATGAAAGAAATAACAGACTTTATATAAACTTGTGGTGTCCAGGAGAAGGCTGGGCAGTCCAGGACAAAGAGTTGCATCCTCAGAAATGTAAGATGGGGATTGTGCAGGGGTCATCCTGCAGTATAACCAAGGCTGGTGAGAGCCAGAGTGTAACTCGAGTGTGCCTGGCAGACTGCAGTTATAAACAGACACTTGGAGTATGGCTTGCATGCTGGAAGGCTGTCTGTGAGCTGCCCAGATAGGAACTCCTTCAGCAAGGCACTGTAAGGCACCCAAAGCTGCAGGGGAAGGGTGGCCACAGCTGCTCATTAGCCTGGATTGTACACTGGTATGTCACAACCTCCTCTTGTCCTTTGCCTCTGAGAGCAGGAAACCAGGAGTACCAAATTTACCTTTTTGTACCATTCATTATTCTTCATGCCTCTATAAAATCCTGTCTTACTGATTTCTTCTCTGTACTTTTTATTTCCTCCTCCATAAATAGCCTCTTTGTAAGCATCTAACCATTTTCTTCCATCCTCTCTAGAAATATTTATTTCTCCTATCTACAGTTTAAGATAGGATGACTGGAAAGGAACACTCTACTTTAGAGAGTGTACAGTCGAACGTATATAATGTCTTTATTGCAATGTCAGTGCTATTTTTTGTCCCATTCTTTGTACAACCTAATACAGTGTTTGCTTTTTTTATTATTACTACACACTCAGCAGTGGCCTGCGCTATTGTTCAGTCACAGTCTCCTTCTGAGAGATTCCAATTATTTTAGAGCCCAGCAATGCTCGTAGTTCCAGTCATCATTTCTAATGTATGTTGCCATGTACTGGTCAATTACTTTTTGTCTGCCATCATGATACCCTCTCATTTAGCTTTGTCTTTCTAAAAGATGCACTCTAATTCAACCATAAGCTATTGGGGGTATGGAGGAATTACTGCGTGAAATCCTCTGCCCTGTCTTGTGCAGGCACTCGAACTAGGTGATCACAATGGTCCATTCTCGCCTTCAAATTTATGAATTTGCACATTTTATGTCCATCTGAAGTTCCTAAGAGTCTTTTCCGGTCTTAATTATCCTAAACAATTCAGGGTCATTTGCAAATTTTCCTGTCTTAAGGCTCACAAATAATGGACACTTTACCCTTTAAATATATATATATATATATCAATAGCATGCCAGTGCTTTAATGATGTTTTCATTGTGGCCTTTTTTTTAAAAACGGTGCTGATTTTGAATACTCACCATATTGCACAGACTGCTTTCTCTGTGGCAATGGGACCAAGCTTTGCTCTCTCTTTTTGCTGTGTCTTGATGATGAAATATCCCATAGCAAAGAGTCAGATTTAAAGGAAGAAATTGCCTTGGCTTTAGTATCCAGAATGGCTTTAGGGAACATGTGTCCATCCCACCTGCATTTGAACTTATTCTGAGTGACTCACCAAGACAGGACATGAGAAAGAGGCAGTGGTTCTGTTATCTCTGTCTCAATTTCTTGTCTCTTCTCTCTGTCTCTAATGACATTCACAAATCTAGCTTGTTCTTCCCATTATGTCAACAATTATATATAAAAATCACTACTCAAAAAAAGCCTTCTGTTCAGACTAAATGACAGCTCTGTTTCCTGCACCCTGTTCTTCCAGCAGCAATTGAGAGCCTAGTTCTGGTTGCAAACCAAAGGCGGGAGTAGCAAACAATATCTGACAGAATGAAAGAATAGCCATATCTGCATCTTTGCCATCAGGATTTTCATGGTGGAGGAAAAATATATCGGGTATGCTGGAACTAACAATCAAAATGACAGCTGAACTAAACACATGCAAACATAGAAAGAGTACATGTAATTGTGATGCTGCATAGAAAGAAAGGTGACCATGTTTACACTACTACATTATCACTGCTGTATCACCACTGTTGTACAATTGTGATAAATCTTGTATGAAGTATGTTGTGTAAGGTATCATTCGATACCTTACACCATATCCTGTTTATATGCATGTATCATTGTATATGAAGTTATGAGACTTTGCTATTGTTTGAATCTGAAACCTGTTATCTTTCTGGGTAAGACCCCCAAGACGGATATGCATCAAGTCTAGTCAGCCTGCTTCATGGTCCATTTATGACAATCATCTCTTCCAGGGACCTCTCCTGAGGTCTTTTCAGGCAGCAGTTAGGCAATGAATGTCTCATGACACAGGAAGGCACATATGATCCAGGACTCCATGTTTCTGCCAGAAAGTTACTGCCAGAAAGTAACTTTCCATGCACCTGGACTAAGAGGTATAAATTGCTAACTGTGACATTGTTCTTTGTCTTCATTCCTGCTCCACATCTCTGGACTTTGTTTTCTAGCAAAGGGAAGCTTAGAACAAAGGACTCATGGCCCCCAGTACTCTTGCGTGATCCATAGAGACTTATTGCAAGTTAGCAGATTTAACATCCCTGCTATTATCCTGATCTACAAACTCTGAAATCACCTGTAATGAATGATTCATTTTAACCTCTTAATTCTCTTTTTATATATTAATAATCTTTAGTTTTTAATTACTAAATGATTGGCTATCAGCATGATTTTTGGGTAAGATCTGAAATACATTTTGATATGGGGTGTGTGTCTGATTCTTTGGAACTGGAGGAATATATATGTGATTCTTAGTTTAAATAATCATTTATCACAGAAATCTGGCTTGTCTGGGTGAGTAAATGAGGGGCTAGAAGGCCTGAAGGGAATTGTCTGTGGCTTCATAGTAACACATAGTATTTTGGAAGCACATATGTATGCTGGTGAAGTATTAGGGTAGAGTATATCACCAATTTGGGGTGTGTGGGGCCATCTGTTTTGTGATAATCTTGCTCCTAATGGTATTACTGATATGCTATGTTTGGGTCTTGGCAAACTGCGCCGGACGAACGGCCAAATACATAGACCATTACTGTACCCTGAGGTAAACTAACAAGAGAGGGTTGTGGAGCCCAGAACGGGGTACATAACTGCAGACACCTGGCTTGTCTCATAGAGGAAGTCAAGAGCAGGTGGAGGCAAGATTTTGACATCCTGTTTATCAACTCTGAGCACGGGGCCTTTGTCAGTTTCCCCTGCCACCTCAATGGCAGGAAACACCCCTTCACCTCAGTGGCAGTGGAAAAACCCTGGCAAGATGAAAGAAAGTTCTAGCAGGGGACAAGGTTTATAAAGCACCCAGGCTGAGCCAAGCCATCATGGACAGGAACGGATCATCCGTGGCATTGATTCTTGCCACCCAGGATGCTGGGGGAGCTCCTGAGAAGGCAGGTAATACCTGAAGGGGATGTCGACTATCTGTTGTGGGTCCAGCCACGCTTGCTGTCTAGTTCTGTGAATAAACGTGTGGTTGCTTGTACTATTTGGCTCCCTGGTGCTTTTTGTCTTTAATTCGCCCAGGACCTTGAAGGATACATGTCCTCTTTTATGGCAGTCTGACCTGAGATTGGCGTTCTTAGCTGTGTCTCATACCAAGCAGTGTGACTACAATCATGCAGTGACAACATGAAAAACACACTACACGATGCTTAAAATAGCTTTTACAGTTCAGGATCCCCATGACTGTTGGGGATTCAGGAAGGCAAATCAATGATAGTTTGCTGTATGTTAAGAACACTCACAGTAGTTTCCACCTGCATCTTCAGAGTGACATGAATCTTTGTTGTTTTACAACGGTAAATGAATATTGAGGAGACAGATATATGGCAGAGGAAAGATAAAAATAGCTAAATGCTGGTCCAGATCTCCCATGGGTGTAAATCAGCATAGCTTTACACAAACTGATGATAAAAATGTGTATGTTTTTCCTTTTTGAAAACAAGTTAATAGTGACTGGGTTTTTCAAGCAGTTAAGGGCATTTAAGTGCCCAGTGCCCAATAACTTTCAATAAGAACTGTGTATTTATCTCACTTAGGCCGCTTTGCAAACCCCAGACACTGTCGTCTTCTTGCTCCTCGCTTCATATCCACATTTTTTTCCTCTTTCTCTCTCTCTCTGAAGCAAGAAGGAAAACCAGAACCTCGTGATCAGCCAACTTTTTGCAGACCTTCACTAAAGTGTGAAGCCACCAGCAAATGTATAGTTAGTGAGGAGGGACAGTTATGCACTCACATTCCGTATAATACAAGTAATGAGACAAGTGGAGCCAAACCCAAGAACTGGAATAGAGTTTTGTTCACAGGAATCTGTGCTGAAGCACAGTGAAGATCAGTGAAGCAATCATTGGTCACAACATGCCCTTCTAATCCACTGAGCTGGCCCATGACCAGCAGTTGCTAGGTGTGGGATGGGCTAGCTAACATGCCCACTACACCTCTATAACAAGGGTGTGTCCTTGTGGATATGGCTCTTCCTCAGTGCAAACCAGTTGGCCATGACCCCAGCATATTGATTTTCAGCCCTCCATGATGTAATCTCCTTGATGTCCCCTGCACAATTCCTTCATATCTTAGGCCAAAAGTGCAGCCGAAAGACCATGTCCTTGCTTTTGGCCCCAAATTCTTATATCTTTTCTTGCTAACTACTTCCTATATCACATCCACCACTATGGGGGGCATGGATCAGCATTCATGTTGCACTCCCCATCAGTACCTAGCTCTAGCCAGGTGAGCTAATGATCCAACCAGCGGCTCAAATTTGGTGATGAATCCAGGTCATATTCCATTAGAGGCATGTTGCACGTACGCTGAATAGGTCCACCACTGTGGCATCTGATCAAGTGGATACAAAAAAAGCTCTGTATCTTCTCTCACCCTGCCTGTCCCTTAGAGAATGGGGACAGATTATTCTTTTAATATATAATTATTAATCAAAGGACTCTGGTAGTCTTATGCTACGTCTGAGAAGTAGCTTGTGACAGGGTTCTGGCTGAGAACTGAAGATTAAGCCAGCCCTCTGCCTCTGGAACCCTAATCAAAGGGGGAGTGGAGCCAGATGAGTGAGCCTGCAGGGACTGGGCTAACAGGGAGCAGCTGTAACACTCATTAGACCAGCTCAAGGGAGGCTACCAGAGCCTCAAAGCAGAGAGGTTGCAGCTGCAGCAACAACAAACAAGTGAGGGTGGGTGGTCAGCGGTTAGCTTGGGTGGGAGAAGCCTGACTTGGAGGGGAGCTGCCCTGAGTGAGGGGCTGAGACTGTGTGGCCCCTGAACCTGGGCTGTACTTGTAAATAATTGGAGGTGGGAAAGGCCTGTGAACAAAGAGCACTAGTGGGGGCAGGAAGCTGTGATCTGCACATGGTTTGTGGGACAGAGGACCTGAGCAGCAAGCGGGCTGGTGTGAACCTGCTACATAGCTGCTAGATTTTGTTGTTGTTCTGAAGGTGCTCAGGTTTGTGGTTACAGTCTAGCCCAATCACCAAGGAAACCCTGTGTCCCACTTGTGTGAGGGTTGCTCTTTTGGTGGATGGTCCCCTTGTTCCTGTGGAACATAGCTGTCATGGGAGGCCATATTCACACATGGTGAAGCAGTTTCCTGAGGACCTTGTGCTGTTACCATGGAGAGATCTGAGGATATTTGAACTGGGCCTGGTATTCAGTGAGAAACCAGTGAGATTTTGAGGTTTCTGGATTCACCCAAGGGTTGGCAGTGGTCAGTCCTGGAAAGGGGAATATTTCTTCCCTAAATCCGCAGCCAAATGGCCTTAGTCAAGCTACAAGTTACTGGTCTTGATAACACTCACTTACGCACTGTGCAAGCATAACTCCCTGCACATCAGCAGTCAGTGGGTGAAATTCTGTGTCTCATGTTATACAGCAAGTTAAAATAGGTGATCAAAGTAGTTCCTTCCAGCTTTAAAATTAAAAAATTCCAGCCAAAAATCTGTTGCAGGGTATGTGTTACACCTACAATTTCAAAGCTTAGGCTTTAGTAAAGATGTACTTATACCTAATATTGGACGCTGTCAGAAGACTGGGTACTGGGATAGCTGGACCATTGGTCTGAGAAGCACAGCCATTATTATGTTCCTGTTCAGTGATGGTATTTCAAATTTTCCAGGGGCAGTATGCCAGAAATGATTCCTTGAAGTTTTGTAATTATTTGAATGCTCTTTCCCCCTCTGTTAAAAACACAGAGGATACAACTATGGTAATTGAATCCTAGCTTCTCTGCAAGTTTGGTTGATTAAAGTTAATAGTGTTGAGGTAGTGTAGTAGCACTTCTGTAAGGCACTTGACTTGGTGCCATATGAATTTTTAATTAAATAACTAGAATGATATAAAATTAACAAGGCACACATTAAATAGATTAGAGACTGGCTAACTGATAGATCTCAAAATGTAACTCTAAATGGGGATTTGTCATCAAGTAGGTCTTGGCCCTACACTATTTAACATTTTTATCAATGATCTGAAAGAAAACAAAATAATCACTGATAAGGTTTTCACAAATATTGAAGGAGTGGTATATAATGCAGATGACAGATCACTGATTCAGAGCCATCTAGATCCCTTGTTAAGCTGGGTGCAAGCAAACAGTAAATGTTTCATATGGATAAATGCAAATGTATGCATCTGGGAACAAAGAAGGTAGGCCATGCTTACAGAATGGCAGACTCTATCCTGGGAAGCAGTGACTCTTAAGAAGATTTGGGGGTTGTAGTGGATAATCAGCTGAACAAGAGCACCCAGTGTAATACTGTGGCCAAAAGAGCTAATGCAATCCTGGGATGCATAAACAGGGGCATCTTGTGTAGGAGCAAAGAGGTTATTTTACCTTTGTATTTGGCACTGATGCGACCACTGCTGGACTATTGTGTCCAGTTCTGATGCCCACAAATCAAGAAGGATGTTGATAAATTGGAGGGGGGTAAGGCAAGAACCACAAGAATGATTAAAGGATTAGAAAACATGCCTTACAGTGATACACTCAAGAAGCTCAATCTATTTATCTTAATAAAGAGATGGATAAGGGGTGACTTGATTACAGTCTATAAGTACCTATACGGGACCAAATATTTAAAATGGGCTCTTCAATTTAGCAGAGAAAGGTATAACCCAATCCAATGGCTGGAAGTTGAAGCTAGACAAATTCAGACTGGATATAAGGCATATATTTTTGACAGTGAGAGTAATTAATCATTGGAACAATTTACCAAGGTTTGTGGTGGCTTCTCTATCACTGACAATTTTGAAATTAAGAGTGGATGTTTTTCTAAAAGATATGCTCTAGGAATTATTTGGGGGAAGTTCTCTGGCCTGTGCTATACAGGAGATCATAAAAGGTGGTCACCATGATCTCTTCTGGCCTTAGAAGCTATGAACAGAAATGCTATTTGTGAGAGTCAACAGAAAAGAAGCAATAACTCTTCCTGTGTAACTTTCACCTTCGGAACGTCTCCAGCAGAGAAACAAGCTATGCTACCTGTGTGCACAAAGAAACTAACATTGCTTTCAAATGGCTGCATGAAAGACATCATGTAAGCCAGGGGGTGCAAAAAATGATATGCTATCACAGAAAATGTCTGTAAGTGAGAGGCTTTAAAATGTATATGTTGGCAGTTCCGTAACTGGAAGACCGGAGTAAGAAAACAAGGCAAACTGTCTATTTCCCCTATTGTCATGGGCCTGTCCACTTTGCAAAATGCAACCTTGATGTAAATTGAATCGAAGTACAGAAATTGGGGCCAATGTCCAGATGGGTTTATTGTCTCCATTCATACTGACGGAAGGGTCATGGAACAAAGACTCACCCTTGAACTTCCCCGAATGCTTACCTCCTTCAGTTCAGGATCAGGACTTAGTGTCTTGGCCAATCTTTAATTCATACTCTGCAAGAAGAGCCTGTCACCTCAGCACCTAGCCATTTCCCTGAGAATAAAGACCTATATACAGTATAAGCTGTTGATTTCTTCTGAAGTGTCCATCACAGCAAGCAGAATAGTGGGACAAGGATTGGTGGACCACTAAGGAGTGAATTACAGAGGCCAGGCCCATTTTTAAATATATTTTTGGAGGCAGGAATAAATAAGTTGTATTTCCTTTCCAAGAAACCATTTAGAAATAGTGATCCTATAGTAATATGTCCATAGTACATATTGTTACTATTCAAATTACAGCCGTGCCTAGAGGCCATAACTGTGGCCCCATTGTGGTAGGTGCTGTACAAACACACAATGAGACAGTTGCTGCCTTGCAGAGCTTACGACTTAAACAGAAAAGTAATGGGCTCATTGTCCCTATTTTATAACTCAGGAAGAGAGAGAGAGATTTGGGCCCAGATCCTCAAAAGCATTTGGGCACCTAATTATCATGGGAGGATTTGGGGTTTAGTGACTCACTAAAGGTCACATAGGACATCTATGACAAAGCCAGGAATAGAATCTATGTGCGTCCTGAGTCCCTCCCCTCTGCCAGTCCTCAATAATAGTAGGAGGAGAGGGAAATTCTGAGGTATGGGCAAAGAAGGAAAACAATAAGATTAGATATGAAAAGAGAAAGTGCATGAGGGGAAAAGAGAGAGTATAATCTAGAATGGAGAGAGCTTCCTAGAATGCTCTTGTAACAACAATAATCTGGCAGCATGAGGGGCAGAGATAACAGGGAGGAGAGCAGTGAAAGATGCAGGGCAAAATTAGCCAGAGGCATAAGCAAATGCAGCTCCCTTGAAAACACTGGAATTTACAACCATTAAATCACGTTCTATGTTTGGATAGTATCAAGCTTCATATGCTCCTGGTATGTGACTATGGATCCTAGGCACTATGGTAATACAAAGAACAATAAATTAAGCATGGAGAATTTTAATAACAAGTAAGGTGGTTTCAAAGAAGGCAGCAGTGCTGAACAAGAAATCCAGGTGCATCACTTTTTAACGGGAGAAGGGGGACAACCAAACACACTTAGAATAAGCGAGTGTAAAATGGAGAGATTGTCTGAACTCTGCAAAGCAACTTGCAGAAAGAGAGCGAGCCTAGAACACAGACTGAGAAAAAGCAATGCTACATTCCTTATCCTGTGTTTTCCCTAAAGGGATAAACTTTGCAAATAATAAGGTAAGCACAGCTGCAGAGAGTTAGCTCCTGGCTTACAAGATGGATATCATGACATCCTGGGTTAAGTTCAAAACAGGGTTTGTAGGCCATGTTTGGTGAGATTTTGCCTTCTCATGGTGGGGGTGTATATAAATAATCATGGGTTCTATTCCAGCAAATGTCATCCATTAAAAATGAATTCAAGGAATAAGAATGGTCACAACACCAACCAAGGGGGAAATATTGAGTATCCTCTTTTGTAACCAAAGTGGGAGGCTGCGTTTCTCCCCTGTGCTCTGCCCCAACCCCAGTTAAGGAAGGTCCTGCTTAGCAGCTACGGGAGGTCAGAGGGCTCCAGTCTGAACTCTTCATCAGTTGGCTGAGTTACTTTTGTGCATTTCTTTGTTTGTGAAGATAATAAACAGATCCTTGAAAGGAGGGATAGAAGCTACGTTGGGTGTGGGCTGACTATTTATCCCCAGCTGGTGATTAGGACCACCAGCCTCCCCACGGCTTTGTGCTAGATTCATGGAAGACCTGGTTCTCTGACACAAATGTATGCACTAATGTCCTAATCCGGCAAAGGCTTACACATATCTTTAACTTTACTAACAGAAATACTAGTGCCATGGATTTTAAAGATTCCTGGTAGTAAAATTAAGCATGTGTGTAAATCTTTGTAGGATTGGGGCCTAAGAAAGATCACTATTAAAGATGTATCGAGGATGCTTAATGAAAACATAGTACTGTTTTACACTTTCCCGAGGGTGAGATGAACCTGAGAAGTTGAAGAAAAGCAGCTGAGAAATCGTGAGGTGAATTCCATAGGAGAAAATGGAGATCCTCTACAAGCAAAATTCTCCCAGCCTTCCCTTGAACTAGGATTTAAGTCTTGTTCTATGGAAGATGTATGGCTGCACTCAGACTGGACTCTGCTCAACCACTTTCAGGGTAAAGAATTGCAGTCTTTGTGATCACAGATAAGATTGATTTCTTTATTGGGGCAGGGATGGATGAAGCTGTTTGTTCTTCTTTGGATCTTCACTACAGGAGCATAGGTAAGAGACTTTGGATATTTAAGCCTGTATTGCATTAGTTGAAAATACTTGGTTTTCTTTTAAGTTGCATTTTAACTTGGAAGCTCCCATTCTCCACTGCTTTGTACCTTGCTAGGCCATTTACACCACAGTGAAATGGGTTAAAGAGTGATTAATCTAATGTGGTAGTATTTTACATCCACTTTGCACAAGTGGAAATAGCTACTCAGAATTCAAGGTAGTGGGGACTCTTAGGTTTCTAATGCTTTTCTGTTTAAGTACCACATTCCAGTAAGGTGTTTTACCCTTAGATTATGAATATTTATTCTCAGCATAAAGTTCAGTTGAGTAAGGTTTTCTATATGGGAATATCATGTAGGTGTAATGGGCACAACTATATTACATATCCTAAAACAGTGTCACTAAAACCTCAGCTGACAAAACATGAGGCTAATGAACTGATTAATGTTGTTATCAGAGTGGGTTTACCCTCAGAAACTTCAGCAGATCAGGGCACTAATTTTATGTCTTCTCTGTTAAATGAGGTGTACAAGCTTTTAAAAATTCCCCCTTCTCCCACACAGCTCCCTATCAGCCAGAAACAGATGGGCTGGTAGAGTAATTTAATCAAACACTTAAGCAGCTGCTAAGAAAATTCATCAGCAGTGAACTAAAACATTGGGATAAATTGTTACCTCTTGTTTTGTTTGCCTATTGGGAAGACCTTCAATCAATCTGATGCTTCCTCCCCATTCTCTACCTCTTCAAAATGCTCCACAGGGAGCAGCCTGGAGGGTGTGTTGTCTGTAATTACTGAACCTGGCAGCATCAAGCTTTCACCCCAGATAACATCATCCTTAATTATGCTGTTCAGATATGCAAATTAAGGCCCTGATTCTGCAGTCAGATCTGCACAGCTGGAAGGATGTTAATGGAGGCCACAGTCACTCACAGTTTGAGATGGGACATGCCAAAACCTTTGGCCAGATTCTGTGACGTGACTGAGCTGCATGTAGTACAAGGACAGAGGTAGATCTAAGTCACTTTTATTCTCCCTGTCTAGGGGGGTGTCATTTCTTAGCCTGCGTTAATCACATTATCGAGTAGATGGGGAGCCTTTTGGTTAAGGAACAAGATTGGGACTGAGGAGATCTGGGTTCAGTACCTTATTTTGCCACACCTTCCCAGCACGGCATCAGGCAAGACACGCAGGGCCAGCTCCTCAAAAGTTTTCTGGCACTGTGATGAAGTGAGAAATTTTTGTAACATTTTTGAGTCCTGTGTGTGCCTGAGTTTTCTCTATGTGTTGCATTGTTATCTAGTGGGTATTTGTTCTCAGAGCAGGTGACGAGCTAGATATGGGTGTTGCTTAGCTGTTTACGGCTTAAACCCTATATCAGTGGAGGTCTTGGAAATACAATGGCGGATCCAATTACCTGGACATTGACACTTAGCAAGCAAGGATCCAGAGGGATGTGGAGTCCCCCACCTCTCAGCAGGGAAGCTAAGCAGCATTTCCCCAGCTCAGAAACAAAGGAGTGGAGAGATCTGAGGTGAGAGATCAGTGTTGGTTGCTGGAGGTAGCTGGGGTCTCACTTGGCATTCAGAACAAAGAGGTCAAAGACAGAGCTTGAACAATGGAATTCCCTACAACTTGGCTGGATGCTGGGCAACCTGGAATGGACTATGATTTAACCCTCGTTCCTCTGTAGTAACCTATGGGTTTCCTATGCTGTGTTCCAGGTGATTAATAAATCCTCTTGTTCTCACAATGGAGTGCAAGTGTCACTGCGAATGTTCGGCAAGGCGCATTAGTCCCTGAAGAATGTAAGTGTCCATCAAGGGACTGTCTTAGCTAGAGTGATGGAGCAGGTGTCATGTGTGAAGCAGGAGTGCTGCAGGCCAGAGGTCTAATCTAAGGAGGTGCTGAAGCCAGGTGGCTGATCCTGGAGGAAGTGTGAGACCCCTGTGAGGGTCTGGCACACTGAAGGGGTTCCTCCTAGAGATGGTGCCAAACCTGGAGCAGTAGTGCCAATCTGGTGGAGCTGTGACGGGCACTTAACTCCCATTACATCCACTAAAATCAATTGGAGTTAGGTACCTAAATTCCACAGAGGAACTGGGTTTAATCTCTTCATTCTCCATCTGTAAAATGAATGTCTTCCTTTCTCCCAGCCTTGCCCATTTATACTGCAAAGTGTTTAGGGTAAGAACTGTCTCCTCTTAGATGTCTTTACAATTGTGTCTACCTGCTAGGCACAGTAACACTAGTGGAAACAAATTTAAAAAATGAGTCCATGATATCAGCTTTATGAAAACCTAAAGCAACTTTCCATACAATATCCTAAAAGTGCGAATGATGCAGGGACTGTGGTGGGATATTTTTCCACCCTCTCTCAAAAGCTAATGCTTATCATGATGGTTGCTTCCAAATACTGAGTTTTTGGGGAATTAAAGGCCGTTCTAGATAATGACAGCATCTGATATGCTCCCCTGGCAAAACCAAAACACTGACTTTCTCTTTTAAGGAAAGCTAAGCAAATGTTCTAGAGTTAAATAGACCATATTTCATTTGCCAACCCAGGGAGTAAAATGTGTACTTTCACTCTGATTCTTTATTTGAGTTTAAGGAAAACAACAAGAAATAACGAATATAGAGAGAGCACGTTGTGTTAGTTACCCTTGAAAGCTGTCTTGAACCGGCTTCCAGTAGATAAGGTAAGGGTAACTCCTTACGCTGAAAAATACAATACACAAACAGAATTATCACATCTTCACTGGATTTACATAGACACACACTGCAGATGACAAATCATAGCTTCCCCAAATTTACTGAGACACAATGCTAAGGGCTTGCCTACCTGGTCTTTTTATAGTACAAAAAAAGCTGGACACATTACAAGTTCTCAACTCAGCTATCTGTTTTATTGGCCTATACTGCATTGAGTACATTGCAGTTTATTGCTCCTTCTCCATGTTGTTTATCCAAAAGGCTACTGCTTTTTATCCAGTTAGTATTCCCCATCAGTCCATCCCTTTCAGAGCTAACCTTTTTTTTAAAAAAAATTCATAACTTACAGGAAGGGGGGGGGGTTAAACAACTATTTGCTTTAATTGTAAGTTTCAGGCTTTTTTTTTTTTTTAAATGGTCTGAAGTTACCTTTATTGTATTTAGCAGAAGATTTCTCCTGGATTAATATCTGCTTTAAACGTAGCTATCATCTTCCTCTGAAAAGTTATTTCTACAAGGGGGAACAACCTTCAAACTAGTTAAAAATCTCCTTGCTGTACAGAGCAATAAATGTTTGCAGATATGTATCTGGTTATTGTTTATGGTGATTAAAACAGGAAATAATAGTATTTGGTTTCAAGACGGGTGCAGTAATTTGAAACGGACAGACCTAATAGCAGATAATGATATTTATGTCCAGATTGCCTTCAGGACTTCAAAGTGTGATGAGAGATTAATATCTTCTTGCCAACAGATCTAGAAGATTAGAGATTAGTTTGTAGTTACAAGAGGGAAGCAAAGAGGAGTACATGTTTCAGTAACCATTCTGATCAAACTATTATTAAAGAGTAAATGGATACATCATCTACTGTATTTGAAAGGGCAGCAGATAAAACATAGTATTCGATGTCCTTTAGTGTGTATTTTATAGCAGAATATATGATGCAGAGAGCCAGAACATGTCTAGGTTCTAAATTTCAGCCACTAGGAGTGAAGTGTTTGCTGGGGCACTGTCCTGGTGTTTGAAATCAGCCCCAGACAAACGAGGCAGTGATCAGCTCAAGTTGTGTAAACAGGCTTTGGGAAAGCCTATTGGTACTAGAATTAGATAGTCGTCTAAAACCAGCAGCCCCCTCTCCACCTCCCCACCCTGAAAAGTACAAAGAGGCTGTGTTTCTCCAGGCTTTAATTGTGCCTAGTACCCCAGTTCAGAGGGAGAGTTAACTATAATGCAAATGTTAATCTTTTTGCCCCCTTAAAGACTGATTTTTTTTCAATGTATACACCTACACAGCAGCCCACCTCTGAAGACTGCTTTCTTCCTTTTATCCCCTGTAGCAGGAGAGCCCTCCCAGCAAAGTCTGCTGTTACTGGCAGGTGTTATATCCTCTGCCTCCAGGACAAACCATTAGCTTCTGCCTATTCTGATTGACTGTTGATTTGTCCACTTCACCACAGAGGTTTTGGGGAGGGACAACTTTCTGTGGAAGGGGTGAAGCCTCCTAAGAAGAGCTGGCAGAAGAACAAACAATTTGATTACTGAGAAATTTGATTCTTGTTCTGCAGTGGAAAGAGATTTACACCATGAAATTTCACACACGTAATAAAACCCTAGACTAGCCAATTGATCAGTGGTCAGGGCATTCACCTAGAATGGGGGAGACCGGATTCAAGTCTCTGCTTTGTCTGATTTAGGACTTGAACTTAGGTCTTCCTCATCCTATGAGTTCCCCTAAGAAGCAAGCTATGGGTTATCTGGGGAAGATTTGCTTCCTGAAAACTTCCAGCTGGCAGTTTAATCAGAACACACACTTCTGCAAAATATTTATTTCAATAAGTATTTGTGAAGAAGACACTTCACTGAAAAATTCCTCACCAGCTCTATTCCTGATCTTATGGATCCTGCTGATCTATATTATGAAATCTCCATGTACACAGGGGCTGGACGCATATTGTAATGAGTGTATGAGGATGTATTTCAATTGTGAGCTCCTTGAAAAAGGGTATGCCAGGATATGTTTGTAGAATACCAACCACAATGGGGCCTTGACTTGGCTGAAGCAGATAGGTGCTATTGTAATAAGTGATATAGTAAATGTTCTATGGAAGTGATTTGTTGCACCAAGGGGGAAAAAAAATCAATGTTCTTTCACTGCTGAAGGAGGTTGCAGCTTCTTTTTCTTAGACAGTTAAATGTCATTAGAATGTTAAATTTTTTTTTCCTCTTAAATACTGATTTCAGTTTATACACCTACATAGACCCTTTTAAGTAACAATTACTGTTGGATGACAGATCCTGGCACAATGTGCCATCACACCCAACCTATAACACTGTCAATCATATTTTAATTACATAGCTGAAGGGGAACAATGGCTCTGAGTCTGGGTTTTGTTTTGTTTTTTTTCCTCCCCCTACCCCTCCTTTATGGCGAAGGCAAATGTATGTATGCAAAAAACCAGGAAAATGCCACTGCTTAAAACCTAGGCATAAGGTGAGTGAAAGGAATCCAAACTGACTCACTCCTAAAACTCAAACGAAATCTCACCATAAGGTTTTTTGTTAAATGAAATAAAGCCCACATTTACTTCCGATGGATGTCATCATAGCCAGCAGTCTGATCCAACAGACTCCAATTAACTTCTGTGAGTGTTGATTAAGGTACCAAGAGCCCACTCAGTCCTGAGGCTTCACCTGAGACCTTGATCTGGAAGATTTCTAGCTTGATTTGCTGATAAGTTGCATAAAGTTGATAGATACTTGAACCCAACCAAAATCTCGAGATTTGCCCTTTGGAACAGTAGCTCATGCTTGGCTTCCTGTTGCAGCTGTATATGTAAGAGGAAAGACTTCAAAGTAGAGCAGGTTGGAAAACCAGTTTCCATGGGAACTTCTGACATTTTGAAGTTTGCTGTGAACTGGAACAAAGTCAAAATTGCTCAGTTTCCTTGAATATACATTTTACTTGGAAACATCAAAACAATGTCAATGTTAAAATAAGTTTAAAGATAAGTGAAAAGCCTGAATAGAACACTATTTTGTCAAAGTGGGAGTCAAAACAATTCCGTTTCCCATTGTCAATCTCAAAACTAATCAGAATTGGAATATTTTATGGAAATGTAACTTGTGAGGGATTACAAAAAAATTGTCCAGCTGTAACTAAAAAGATACAGGATTAGCTAGGCAAAAGGAAAATCCAAATAAGTATCCAGGGCATCATTTGTTTATTCAGATTCATCTAACCTATTACAAATACTCAATGCTCTTGAAGATTCTTTTACATCTTCCTCATATTTCTGGGACTGTACTTCTTCACTGACAGAACATTACCAATGTTCATGAAACTGCACTGATAGCAAGTGAACATGTGTCCCCTAAGCGACCTATAACATGAGAAGCAGAGGCAGTTCAAGTTACTCAGCTATTGTTTCACTAATAAATCCAGAATAATTTGGATAAATTACCTTTAAAAGTGAGAAAGTAGCTGGTTTCTGTTGTCCATTATCTTCTCTGCTAAGAATATCAGTTTTTATGTCAATATTTTGTGATACGGATACTATAGCTGGCTGGAATTTCATTCCAAAGTCTGTGGGGGTTTTTTTAAATATGAAATTTGGCCAAACTTCAAAGCTTTAGACAAAACAGTTTTCTTAGTTTTCTGTTCTTTGGCAAATGCTTTATTTTGTTGGTTTTCCCATTTTTGCTTTTCATTTAATGATTTGAGTTTAGCATTTTCAGTGGGGGATTCCTAGTTTTGACTGGCAAACATAGTCACAAGGAAGAGATTTTGAAAAAAAAAAAAAACTAATTTCGATGTTAATGTCTGGAAAACTTCAGAAAAAAAAGAGCATCCACAAAATCCTCAAGTCTTTAGTAATATCAACATTTTTACAAAAATTGGAATGTAAGATCTGCTGGACACCCAATCTGTTAAGAACTCAGCAACGGTCACCAGATTAAATTCTAGCCTGTGCTACACCCACCAAGGAGCCTCAACAGGGCTGTGCATATTGTGACACTTTTTGGGGATATCTTGAGAGTGAATCACTACCACCAGGTCACAGCAGGAAGAAGCCATGTCTGTACCCATCAGGAGAAAAACTCCCAAGCTGCCAGCTGCTGCTAAAACAGACAATCCACTCTGGGCTCCTAGAGCCCTTCTCTTTCCTCCTGCAGGCTAGCAGTTTACACATGCCACTTTGTTACACAGGAGTGCCCAATCCCTAGTCTTCTGGGCACCGGCACCGTACACTGAACTGCTACCTCCGTGGAAGCAGTTTTCCGCAGTTCAACACTTTCCTGAGCACAAGGCACTTAGACATGTCTATGGTAGAAATAAATTGAAGCTTAACAGAGCTTGATAGAGATTCAAACAAATAAGTATAAGGTTTAGAAACAAAGTTACAAATAAAAAGAAGTCTATAGTCTACACCTATTAACAAACTTTCCTCTCTTAGCTAGTGGCAGTTCTCGCAACATTTGTCTATTTCAGAGAGCTGGGATCCAGGTTTCAGGAAACACCCCTGCTGGCAGAGTCTCTTGTTAATAATAGATATCTTTGAGCCTATCCTTTCTTCTGCTTTTTATCATGTTACAGCCCCCCTTATCAAGGAACTCTCCTGGGGTTTGCCTCTTGACAATGCTCGAGTCTCCACTGGTTCAGACAGAAAACAAAGTACTAACTCAACAGACTTTCAGTATTCTTAACATTGGCTCAGTTAGTACTGAGAACTAACCCTCCACTTCGCATCAGTGGACAAGTCTCACTTCAACAGTTTTGCAACCTCATATTCTGCACATATCAAACTACTTTCCCATATAGACGTCTTGCAATATCATCAGCTGATTCTTAATTTTTGGCAGAGACCCCCACACCACCTCTGTTGGTGAAATCCTAAAATGATTGAATAAATGCATAATATACCCACCTAGGTGTTCCTGGGCAGGTCTGTGTCACACTTGTCAAGGCAGAATTCAGATTATAATGAAAGTAACCACTGCAAACCTGACCTGGAATAGGGTGAAACTCTGTATCTCCACCATTCCCAGTCTTCCCTTCCCATTCAAATTATCAAGTCTCTGAGTCTACTGTATACATGCCAAGGTATGCAGTGCACATATAGACAGTCAATTCTGTGAAGAGATGGAATTTTATTATCTCTGGAATCAAAACTGGCAGATATTTTTTCAAGTTAACACTTGCGTTGACTTATTTGAGAGAACGTCTGTGAAAGACTTGCACTTAACAACTTGGTGTGCTGCTGATTTTAATCTCCCAGCTAGCTTTTTCATGTTTATTAAGATAGTTGGAGAAAGTTGAGTGAACCATACATGGATAATTATACTTTGCATTCACTCCATATTCTTTTGTTTATTTGCCCATCAACCTGAATAATTACAGTGAAAACTGAAGCATATTATTAAATATAAGAACTACCATCCGTGACAACATTCAATTGTGAAAAATCAGACAATGAAGTCAAATTTCCAAAAGTTAGTGTTGCAGTAAAAACTAACTTGGGCAGACTAGTGTAGAAATGAACCTTTGAGCTATTCTTCAATGGCAAAGGGTCAATTTAATAAGTATAATCCTGTGGTTAAGCCATTAAGCAAGGACTCAGTTACTCTGGGTGGGCTCAAGTCTCAACTCTGCCACAGAGTTCTCGTGTGACCTTGGCCAAGCCACTTTGACCACATCTGCACTACAAAATTGTTAGAGAAAAAGAACCAGGGGACCAAGAGGCAGATTGGGTTGATGGGTACTCTTTTTAGCAGGCTTGTTCCTTAATGCCGCGAGAGAGTGATGGGGGGTTACTTTACAATTCTTTTATCCATAACAGTATGTACATGTATACGTTTCCAGCAACTCACTAGAGACTCTTATTTGGTTACACCAACAACAAAAAAATTAATATTAACAACTATATAATGAATACAATTATACTCACCCCTGTTTATTGTTTACCGAATTACCTTACAGAGCGCAGGTGCATTACCTTGAAACCTATTATCTCTAATGTTCTTTAAAATACACACTACACAAGGGAGGGAAAGAGGATAATGCTTTCTTCCCACCAAAGGCCTTATCCCCTGTGCAGATGGTCAGGAAGGGAGGAAAGGAAGAGAAATAAAGGTTTGCCCATGCCATGACCCCGTCCCCTGTGGCTTAGGTCTGACCATTTGTCCAGCTTTAACTCTTTACTCTCCTACAAAAATTATGTCAACTTTACTTACGTTGGCCACCACAGTTATTAAGTAGTAAGTTATTAAGTAGCGTGTGTGTGTACACTTGGCTCCTTGTGCTGCTGATGCATGTCCTCACCAGGAGGGCTTCTATTGACTGTATTGTCAGTGTGGGGCGTCTCCTGGAAGCCAGTAAGAGTCAATGTAAGTAATGCAGTGTCTATGCTGGCACTGGAGTAACCTAATTACATTGGCTGTGACTCTATGCTGCTTAGGGAGATGGTGTTATCAAGTCAGTATAAAGAGGCACTTATGTCAACGAGAGCCCAATTTAAGTGAAGATACTTCCACAGGTAGGTCAATGTAAGGGAGGAGAGGGTTATAAATACAGGCGTTAGACAGCCTTGTGGACTCAGTAGCTGATTGATGCAGAACCAAGAGATATCTGCTGCAAGGGCTTAGTCCCAGGCCCTGAACCCATCTGAATACAGTCCAGTGCTAGTCCAGCATTACTCATTAGAGAAGCTATCCATTAGGATAACGTTTGGGCCATCTTGATGTGTGTTACGGACTTGGAGGGAGATCATTTGTTACTCCTAGAAGCTACAGAGCCTGCGGGACTGACACTGAGCTACCAGCAAAATGCTTTAAACTGGGATTCTGGCTCAGTTAAAGAGAGAACGAGGCAGCACTTAATGAGGTCAAGGTTTGCGACTTCTTGTCTGACTTAGATGGGCTTATGGAGAGAAGTTGGTGCCCTGTCGAGCAATAGCCCTAGAGAAGTCCAGGAAATGGATACACTATGTGCTGATCCCACTCTCTGTGCCACCTCGGCTACAGACTTCTGTTCCTCCAGCAGCTGAGGACCCCTAAGTTCAAGCGTTAGAATGCTGCTGAGAACTGTGGAGACCCCAGGTTTTTGCTTTTGCTGGCAGGGTTGTTGACTGTTTGAAAGGACAAACACTGTCATTTTTCAAGCGCTGAGAGGGCCAGGTGGAATACACTACATATTGCGGTCACCGAGACTGAGAAGTCATCCCTCAGAGAAGATCAGAGGGGAATGTGTTTTGATGTGTGTGATAAAGCATAGAAAAACTTTCTGTTGGAAGCCTACATCTGAAGGTTTAACATGCTTTCCCCTCTGTTTTTATAAGGAACAAAAATATTCACTATATACAATTAAATTTTAAAATTAAAATTCCCAATATTTCCAAATAGTATTTACAATGTGTTGTGTGTGCACATTAAATGTTTGTTTTCCTAAGAAAAAATAGGGTGCTCTTTGAAGAATAACCAGGAGTTAGTCTCGTCCAAATATCATGGTTTTACATAGAGTGGCTCTGAGACTTAATTCTGTAAAACGATTTTGAGGAGTCCGAACTCTGGCCTGTGCTTCAGCAAACAGTCAGGCAATAGTCTGTATAACTGCATATTATTTCCCTGTCCCCAATACATTTAATCCACAGAGAATATGGATTTGTGACAGCTTTCAGCTTTGATCATGGGCCTTTTAGCAAAAATCTGAAGACACTGATGCTTTCAGTGGTAGAGGTCTCTGGTGTCAGATGAAGATGATGGTTGTCACAGAAAACACGGATCACTTAAGATGTCAATCTTCAAATGATCCTCCTCCACTGTTTCCCAAGGGCACTTTTGCTCCACAGGAACAGTGCACCTGGATGAACCCAAAATTATAGAATCATAGAAGATTAGGTTTGGAAGGAACCTCAGCAGGTCGTCTAGCCCAACCCGCAGCTCAAAACAGGACCAACCCCAACTAAATCATCAAACACGCAGGAAGATGGTTTCATCAAGCCAGGCCTTAAAAACCTCTAAGGATGGAGATTGCACCACCTCCATAGGGAACCCATTCCAGTGCTTCGCCACCATCCTATTAAAAAACGTTTTCCTAATATCCAACCTAGACCTTCCCCACTGCAATTTGAGACCATTGCTCCTAGTTCTGTCATCTCTCACCACTGACAATAGCCTAGCTTTATCCTCTTTGGAAGCCCCCTTCAAGTAGCTGAAAGCTGTTATCAAATCCCCCCCTCACTCTTCTCTTCTGCAGCCTAAACAGGCCAGTCCCTCATAACTCATGTGTCTCAGCCCCCTAATCATTTTCGTTGCCCTTCACTGGATTCGCTCCAACTTATCCACATCCTTTTTGTAGTGGGGGGCCCAAAGCTGGACACAGTACTCCAAATGTGACCTCACAAGTGCCAAATAGAGGGGAATAGTTACTACCCTCAATTTGCTGGCAATGCTTTTAATGCAGCCCAATATGGTGTTAGCCTTCTTGGTAACAAGGGCACGTTGTTGACTTGTATCCAGCTTCTTGTCCACTGTAACCCCCAGGTCCTTTTCTGCAGAACTGCTGAGTAGCTGAGCTACTCTGTTACTGTTACACAGTTTGAATAGAGCATTCTAAGCAGCAGCTGAGGGAAGATTTATCTACAGTGCAGTCTTTGATATTAAAGTAGTGACAACTTGAGCCATCCAGAACTGAGCTGAAAGAAAGAGATGACTGATTTAAGACATATAGTTATCCCCCATGATCCCTAAATTACCACAATCTGTTCTTAAAATAGGACTTGATCTTAAAGCTGCACGCATTTACTCCAGCTGAGGATCTGACTTGTGTTACTTGAAGGTTTTTCCCTCTTTCCCAGAAAGATCACCCTAACAGGGCAGCAATTCCAAGCATGGCATTGACTCACCAGCAAATAAGCAATGGCCCAGCTCTGTTGCTCCTGACAGTACTGCTGAAAATAGGCATTTAATCTGGGAACATAGGAACTTTTCCATTGCTGAGGTCATCTTCACTTTGAAGGTGGAAACCAAGAGTTTTGCTTACCCCATTTACTTCACCCAGAATGTTCCAGTTTTCTTCAAGATCTGGAGGAGATTGATGTTTGAAGTCAACGGCAGTTGAGTTGATGTAGGTGGTGATAGAATCTGGCCCCAGAGCTTCTCCTTCAAACAGATGTGTAAACCATACACCTCTTTGGAGTTACTTCTTCACAAAAGATGACTTGTTCCTGTGAGTGATAACAGACTAAGAGAAAGGGTACAAAGTCAAAGCTATTAAAAACCCAACAATATAGTTTGATTCAACTTGAGAGACAGCACAATAAATAAAAGATGTGGGAACCAAAAAGCAAAACACCTTCAGGGTAGCAGTTGTCTTATGACATGCAAGCAAAGAATTCCAAAGCATTTTATTCTTTGCAGTGTGTTTATGTATATAAAATGCTAAATTTGTCCTCATCAAGAAGCCACAGGCATTAAAAATTAGATCTGCTGATCATACAAGGAAGTGATATGTGTTCTTCTGAACAGCATAAAAGAGCATGACATCAAGTTTCATTTTTCCTTTATGTTAATATCCTTCAATAATCGTAGCAGAGCCAGCTCCTCCACCACCCGAACTCCGCATTCCTGACTGGTGTTGTTCATTGCTTAAATGCAATGCTGATAATGGTCTCATACAACAACTGCAATCTAATGAAGGTGCTAGTTTGTGATGAGGGTGCCTGTGAAAGGAGCTTTTCAGTGTGAAGTATCTGTACACCTAGGGCCACATTCCACTTCCCCACTGAAGTTACACAAGTGTAAAATCGGGGTAAAATGGGATCAGAATCAGGTCTCTACTTACTAAAATGTGTGAAAAGAGGAATTTAAGATCTTGTAGGAGGATTCATTCTTATTCAGAGGGAAAGCATAGGGAATGAGGCTGACTGGGACCTCTGGGGTTTTCCACAATACAAACAAACCAATGTCAGTTCCCTTTGTGGGACAAATACACACAAAGCCACCAAATCCTTCTTGACATTCACAGCAGGGCAGTTAAGGACTAAATGGGGTACGAAAAAAAAACCATGCTGAGAGCCAGTGTCGCTAAGACAATATGGAAAGCTCTCAGTGCTGCTTTTAGAGCCGGTTAAAAGGTATCAAAGCTTTGATTTGAAGAATCCTTTATTTGTCAGAATCTTGGTTTGGTTTTCATTGAACAAAAAAAAAAAAAAAACAGGAAAAATTCACAAGCCTCCAAGAAAAGTTATGTTTAAAACAAATTTTCCATTTTCTTCAGAACCACTCACAGCGGAAAAAATCATTTCCTGACCTTGCTGCATTGGTACCAGTTCTTCTAATAAACAGAGGATTTCAGGGCGGCCAAACACAGCAAACAACTTCAGAAAAAAAATACTTCAGATGTTTAGGACTTGCCATATTCACTGTGGCATTTGTCCTGCAGAAAGCTATACTAGGGGACAGCTCTGGATGATGCTTAATCTCATCTTTTAGAGGAAACAGTCTGTGCCAGATTTCACTGAGGGTATGTCTTCACTGATGATGGTGAATTCGATCTGTTCGATCTATCCAGATCGATTGAGTGGTCAGTGAAGACTCGCTCAATTGATCCAGAAATCGACTCAATAAAACCACCCCGTCAAGTGGTGTAGAGCTGCGTCGAGGGGAATGCATTTCCCGTCAGCGCAGCGCAGTGAAGACGGCACGTTGAAGAGGAGTTGCGATGTCAAGGGGAGCTATGCAAGCTACTCTGCGTAGCTTGTGTAACTCCCATCAACTGCCACTGAATTTCCAGGTAAGTGTAGACCTGGCCTGACTCACAGCAAGAACAAAACTTTAGCTTTGCCAATAGCGAATTAGCCAGCATACTCCTAGATGGTGTTTTATATTCCAATAGCCTTTCAATCATGCCGTGGTTTGAATTTGCAGGAGCTATTGCAACTGATTTTTTAAATGAATATTCTTAAAGCATGAGTCTTAACAGAATCCTTTCATTTAAGCTACTTCCACTTCATTTCTACTGTCTGTAGGATCTCATGAATAATCACAGCTTACAATAAAATGACACATTTCTAGCCTGTTGCTGTATTGCATTGCTGGCACTCCATAAATTCCATTATTGGCAAGAAACCCAGGGTCAGGTTTTTAGGGTCACCCAATGTTTGCATGATATAATACTATGAACAGCAAGCAACAAAAGGTGATGGGGGCACACAAAATCCATGCAAAAGGCAGAGGAAGAAATCAGTGTGAGAACAAAGAGAAATGAGGTAGCTGATGAATTGTCAACACATTACAGTAGAGAAAATGCAAAGTCAACATGCTACATCAGGTTATTTCATGTAAATAGATGATATTTGATTGCGCAGAGCGTAATTGCACACAACTGCTACAGGATCATTGAAGTAGAGCTGTGCTAATAAGTGACACTTCTTGGTTCACTGGCCAAAACTAAACATTAAAAAAATGGTTCAGGTCAAACTAAGAAACTTGTTTTGTTTGACCTGAATCAAAGCTTGTTTTAAAAAAAAAGTGAGGCAAAATTTGAAAGAAAAGTTGTTCTTTTTTTTTCAGTTTTCTGATTAAAAAAATTATCTTTAGAAAAAAGTCCATTTTGGGGGGAATTTATTTTTTCCAAACCAAAGCAGTTCAGCAAATTTGACACATTCATCAATATTTCAGTCAACCTGTTTGGCCAAAAAATGTTGTCTGACTTCACATGTAGCTCTTCTATTTAGAATAGTGACTCCAACGTTTCTCTGAAAACACCTGCTCAATGTGAAGCAGCAGTCAGAAAAGTGAACACTTTAGGAACCATTAGGAAAGCGATGGAAAATATTCTAATGCCACTATATAAATGTACGGTAGGCACACACCTT
Source organism: Mesoclemmys tuberculata (assembly GCA_007922155.1). Classification (NCBI taxonomy): domain Eukaryota; kingdom Metazoa; phylum Chordata; order Testudines; family Chelidae; genus Mesoclemmys; species Mesoclemmys tuberculata. The sequence continues at coordinate 10,543,911 of ML675627.1, read as the reverse complement.
GAATACCGTGTTCATTTCTGGTCATTTCATCTCCAAAAAAGATATTGGAATTGGAAAAACTACAGATCAGGTTAACAAAAGGGGGTATGGAACAGCTTTCATATGAACCGAGTAAAAAGACTGGGACTGTTTAGCTTAGAGAAGAGATGACCGAGGAGGGAGATATAAGAAAGGTCTATAAAATGCTGAATGGGTGTGGAGAAAGTGAATAGGGAAGTGCTCTTTACCCCTTCACTTAACACAGGAACTGAGGACACGCAATCAAATAAATAGGAAGCAGGTTTAAAACAAACAAGTACTTCACACAATGCACAGTCATAGTAAACTAGTTTCCAGGGGATGTTGTGAAGCCCAAAAAATATAATTGGGTTAAAAAATGAGTTAGCTAAGTTCTTGAAGGATAGGTCCATCAATAGCTATTAGCCAAGATGATCTGAGATGCAGCCCCAGACTCTGGGTGTCCCTAAACTCCTGACTGCCAGAAGCTGGGACTGGTTGATGGTGTTGATCATTTTCTGGATGCCTCTGGCACCAGCCACTGTTGGAAGACAGGATACTGAACCAGAGGGACCATTGGTCTGAACCTTATGTTATGTTAAAATAAGAGTGCAAAAGTTATACTGACTATAGTCTTTCATTTTTAATTAAGAGACTTGGGTGCTGTGAATGACTTCAGCAATGGTGGAAATGCATAATTCTTAAGAGCAAGAGAACTGAAAAGCCTGCAAATGGTGCCTGAGTGAGACTTGTGTAACAGCTTTGGGATAGATCACATAGTGATACGCTAGACCTCTTGAAACACAAGAGGAGGAGGAGTTTTCCATTTCATATCAAGGACCTCTGAGTAGAATTTCTCCCAGAGTCATGGATCACAGTATCTCCACAGCCAATGTAGGAGAATGGCTCTGATGTATGACAGAGCCCTGAGCAAGGATTCCACGATGCAGCCCCGAAACAATTAGGAATATAGCAATTTGCTACACTTCCACACCTTTCCTGCAACATCTTTGACCAACCTTATTGAATTGTTTCAATATTTTAGGAGCTGATTGTATTAAAATGCAAGTGTGTATGTATTATTATGGAGGAGATATTGCTACTCTAAATAATGAAAATGTTTTGAGTGTCAAAGGACTCTTTGAAACAATTTGCTAGACAAAAAGGTTAAAGGGTATTCCTAGGAAATACTTGGGAAGGCAACTTCTCACCTCCAGACACAATCTTTTAAAGCTGCACTCTGAGAAAAAAACCTTTGTCTGCTGGTCACCTGTTACATGAGGTCGTTATCAGAGTCCCAAAGGAAATATTAGTGACTCAAATTCTGTCCTGAGATTACAGAAAAATTACTTGGTGAGATTTGAAGGGCAGCTCACAGGACAGAGCCCTTGCTGGAATGAGTGTTATCTCTGGTGAGCATATTAGCATGAGTGTAGGTTCTTTAACAAATCTCTGTAACGCTTTTGCCTTAAGAATAAATGTGCTTGCTAAGAAAACTGTGCGTTAAAAACTGGGGGTAACTATGCTGTTTATAGCCTCTGAAGAACAGGCAAGCAGGCCTGCAGAGGAGGTCTGTATTGCTAGGGAACTCAGTGTAGGCAATGCACAGCGCAGTCTGGAGGGAAGGAGGGAGACAGTCACACAACCGACACCTGAGAGAAGTGATGGCTGGGAGCTGGCAGCCTGAGAGTGGGTGCTTGTGCTAAGTTTCAAGGGGGGAGGAAATACCAATACAGCTGCCCTGATTCTGTGTCAGTCACAGATAGCTACCAGCCTAGTCACCGGTGTCTGGCATTGACATGTAGGCTACTGTCGAATGTAAGGAGGTGTTTGAGAGACTAAGTTGGTGCTGTACAGATTCTGTTGGGGCATTTTCTCAGACATAAGGGAGAGCACTGAAGAAGAGCAGACAAATGAGAACTCAAAGCTCAAGAAGTTCTATCACGCATCCGAGTTATGGTTGTTTTAGCCAAACTCTGAACTCTTTGACGGGAGGGAGGGGAAGAGTAGAGACATTTTACCAACGTTGGATTTTCTGTTACCCGCTATTAATATTCTCAGCCCATCCAATACATTTTCCTACTTCTAATAAATCTGACTTTCCAACAAATTAAAGATAGCCTTTAAGTGATGGAAATTATCATAACAGTTCATTCCACTGTTTAATAAATGGCTTGTCTCAGGCACCAAATTAGTAGCTTGAAATTTTAGTTGTGGAAACAAGTTATTTTAAAATGCACAGTTTTGAAGACTAATTTAGCTATGTGCTGGGAAATTTAAGACCCAAATACATTTGACCCATGAAGAGTGATGGTGTAGCACTGTCCATTCCAGGATATTAGAGAGAAAAGGTGACTAAGGTAATATCTTTTACTGGACCAACTTGTGTGGGTGAGAGAGACATGAACGGTGACGAAGATTTGGACTCCAGCATTGGATTATTTCCTAGTAGAGAAAGACAGTGTATACCGGTGAAGGGAAAGTTTAGGATAATTTATCCTAATCTAGGTTTATTTAGGGTTTGTACAGATCCTGAACATATGGCTATTGCAGAAGAATATTAGATCACAACAGCAGAGCACAGCTTACAGCTTCCATAGCTCCAAAAGCATGTGGTTATAGAAAAGTATCAGTGTCAACATATTCCAGATCAGTGATTCTCAACCTATTTACCATTGTGGACTGCATATGCAGTTCTCTACCTCGTTATCTGGTCTGCATCTGTTACACTTATAACTGAATTAAACAGTAGGGCCTTATTCAGAGGGATAATGCAATAGGCTGCAGAAATTTCTTGCTGCTCTGCATCCTGGTGTGATTATCAATAACCCGTAACGTTGCAAGCATGACGACTTTCTGTTATCTCTTTGTTCCTGTTTCACACTTTAACTTCTTCCTGTACTTGGGGTAAACTTCTCTGTACTTCGGGGTTATCTTGGTACGCGTTCTCTGGCCATCTGGATCGTAAAAGTTGTTCAAACAAAATCTCTCCCCGCCCTCTTGTTGTCGGGGAGATTTAGAGTTGCCGCCATTCTATTTTGTTTTCACACACATACCTCATTCATTCCTCAATCACTCAGCTAAAACACAAACAAACTTAAAACAAAATTACAATTTCAAATTAAGAGTACATTCCAATTAATTGATATACATCAAAAGGGAAAATTACATCTCTAATGACAGGAAGGATATTAATGTGGAAATAGTTATCAATCTGAATTCCACTAACATCAAACAGCAAAGTATATTCACAGGAAGTGTTCTTTGATAGGAATCAGGCAAGCAGTTGTGTTCTGTAACAGAAAGGCCTCAGGATGTCCCCCCCCCCAAAAAAAAGCAAGTGTAAACACAATTACAGGAACGGAGTCTCAGGGTTTTACAACTAAAGGTATCACATTCATATTTGCCTCCTAAATAATAATAATAAAACTGAAATATTTACTCTTAGTCTATACATGCACAAAACATAACTACTATTTTCATGGCCCTGAGGATGTCACATGAGCTGCATCGTGTGCTGAGTAGGCCATCAGCAGGTCATGGGCTACTGGTTGAGAACCTAATGAATAGGGCACTGAACTGCAACCCAAGACTGGTTCTATTCCTGCCTCTGCTACTTACCTACTGTTTAATCTTTGGTGAGTAACTCCCCTTCTCTAACTGCTTCTCTTTCCAAGTTTATTGATATTGTCTAGATTGTGAACTTTTCAGGGTGGTTATTGTTTCTCACCCTGGTGCCTCTAGGTAGCAATTACAGAAACTGTTTAGACACACACATTTTGATCCTAACTGCTCCAGGATTCTGTGGGTCAAATTCAAACTTGGTGAAAGCCAGATTCATTGCTGACTCAAACGATAGTGTAAATTACACTGTGTTGCCACTTATACTAATGTAACTTGCATTAAGTCTGTAAGAGCAGTCATATTCTAATTTCAGTTATGACTTTCTCTATTAACTCCAACACTAAAGCGCTGGTGAATAATTGTCAGCTGTGAGACTATGCTGCAATTAATCATTTCTAAGAATTGTTGACGAAGTAGAGACTTTGGTTCTGGAAAAATTAGAACATAGAATCATAGTAGCATCATAGAAGATTAGGGTTGGAAGGGACCTCAGGAGGTCATCTAGTCCAACCCCCCTGCTCAAAGCAGGACCCACCCCAACTAAATCATCCCAGACAGGACTTTGTCAAACCGGGTCTTAAAAACCTCTAAGGATGGAGATACCACCACCTCCCTAGGGTAACCCATTCCAATGCTTCACCACCCTTCTAGTGAAAAAGATTTTCTTAATATCCAACCTAAACCCACCCCACTGCAAATTTGAAATGAATGGTTCTTGTTCTGTCATCTGCCACCACTGAGAACAGGCTAGCTTCATCCCCCTTGGAACTTCCTTTCAGGTAGTTGATGGTTGATATCAAGTCCCCCCTCACTGTTCTCTTCTTCAGACTAAACAAGCCTAGTTCCCTCATCCTCGCCTCACAACTCATGTGCAACAGCCGCATACCCATTTCTGTTCCACTGGACTCTCTCCAATTTGTTCACATCCTTCCTGTAGAGGGGGCCCAAAACTGTGCACAGTACTCCAAATGCAGCCTCACCAGTGCTGAATGGAAGGCAATAATCACTTCCCTCGATCTGTTGGTAATGCTCCTTTTAATGAAACCCAATATGCATTTAGACTTCTTGGCAATAAGGTCACACTTTTGACTCATATCCAGCTTCTTGTCCACTTTAACCACCCTCCTCCCCTGGCCCTTTTCTGCAGAACTGCTGCCTAGCCCATTAGTCCCCAGTCTGTAGCAGTGTATGGGATTCTTCCGTCCTAAGTGCAGGATGCTGCACTTGTCCTTGTTGTACCTCATCAGATTTATTTTGGTCCAATAATCCAATGTGGCTAGGTCATTCTGTATCTTATCCCTACCTTCCAGTGTATCTACCATTGTCCCCATCATAATGTCATCTGAAAAATTGCTGAGTGTGCAATCCAGCCCATCTTCCAGATCATTAATTAATATGTTGAACAAAACTAGCCCCAGGACCAACCCCTGAGGCACTTTGCTTCATACCAGCTGCCAACTAGATCACTACACACCGTTGATCACTACCCATTGAGCCCAATGATCTAGACAGCTTTTATCCACCTTTTAGTCCTTTTATCCAACCCATACTTGTATAACTTGGTGATAAAAATACTGTGGAAGACTGTATCAAAAGCTTTGCTAAAGTCAAGATATATCACATCCTCTGCTTTCCCCATATGCAACATATATTTCATGCTGTGTCTTTGGTAATTTTGCAACACTGTAAAAGCCAAGTTACTTTTCGAGGACAGTTGATCTGTGTGACACACTTCATCTCCATGTACACTCTTATGGTGCAATTGCGTATCATTCATGTTTACCCTTATAGTGTAACTGTGTGTAGTTTAATGCAACGTGTGTCACGTAAGATGTTTTTGGAATGCTCCTAGCATACTGAACATATTTGTTACAGTGATATGTTTGTTGCAATGTCATGTGTATGGTTATGAGGCTTTGCTCTGTAACGTTCCCAAGTATGTGTCTCATGGCTTGAGACAGTTCTAGGGAAAACTCTACAGAACTGATGGGTTTTCCCAAATGACTACAGCATGCATAAAACAAACCCAGCTCTTCCAGGAACAAAAGGACTAGCTGGTCCATCAACAATGGACACTGTTTGTCACCTGACCCTGAAAGAGGGGGGCAAGGCCCCAGAGGGGTGTGAAGGAACATGTTAAAAGGGAGAGAAATTTTGCTGTGCTCTTTTCATCTCTCTTTCACCTTCATCTACAAAAAACACCAAGCAACTGAAATGCCGACTCAGGGCAGAGCCTGGCTGGAGGCAGACTAGTCAGCCTGGGGTGAGATTCATTTAAGACTGTAAGGTTGCTGAAAGCATTAAGCTTAGTTTAGAATGTGATTTGCCTTTTTATTTACTTTTCATCAAATCTCACCTGCTTTCCTCTGATTTATAATCACTTAACATCTTTCTGCACTTAATAAATGTGTTTGTTTTATCTAAAGCAGTGCATGTGGTTTAAAGTATATAAAGTTTCCATTTGAAATGACAAGGCTGGTGCATATCAGTTTCTTTGATAAATTGACAAACTGATCATGAGCTTGCAGTGGGCAATACTGATTATTGTAAAATGGCAGGTCCTAGGGTTGCATCTGGAACTGGGGAGTGGCGGGGGTATCACCGGGGTCATACAAATACATAATCCTACGAGTGGCTGGCCAGAATCACTCACTCACTGAGTTAAGGGCAGCTTGCTTGCCGTAGGCTATGTATGGGCTGACCCAGTAGTGGGAGTTCACATAGCAGAGCAAGTGCAAGATGGGCTCCAAGAGTGAGGGACTGGGATGACACAGCTATACATCAGTCCAGATTTCACAGGGGAATGTCATACCATGCTCATTAAAAAAAAAAAAAAAAGAAAGAAAGCCACTTTGGTCACCTGTGTACTTATTCAAGCAGAATGTGACCCTAAAATATTTGTTTCTCATTGTGCAGGGTAAGCTCTCCTGCAGTTTTAATTCCATATGCTATTTGTAATGAGCTTCTCTCTTCTTACTCTAACAGGGCTGTACTTAAATGCTCAAGAATAAAGTGAGTTCCTGCAGAAGACACTTTCTGATGTAAGGAAAGAGTCATTGAGTTGAGGCAGCTGGTTAGGGCAGGAGGGTAGAAGCATTCTCCCTGTTGCTTGTGAAGCAGTGATAACCCTCACCTAACTTTGATGTAAAATTGAAATTCAGTTGCACTTGCCATGTGTTCAAGAAAAGATTGGTCTATGCTTCTAATGCAGAAGTTTCACCTTGGAAATTGTTTCTTGCCTCAGTTAAGTGAAATCCAGTGACAGAATGTCTACAGTGCAATAGAACACCTGCAGCTGGCCCAGGTCAACTGACTTTTGCTGGAGGGACTATAAAATTGCATTGTGGAGGTTTAGGATCAGGCTGGACCCCGGGCAAGGGAGAGGATCCCAGAGCCCAGACGCCAGCTCAAGCCCAAATCTCTATATCTCAATTTTATTGCTCTGTGAGCAAGAGTCCACTAATCTGGGCGAGCTGCAGGTGTTTTGTGGCACTGTAGACATACCAGAGAAATCCTGTTCAGAGTTCACCAGTCATTTCATTTAATATTTTAGCATTATACTATCAAATATCCAATAAGTTCAAATAAAATACTGTACATTGTTTGTAGATAAGAAGGCAGACACTTTGAAACTGATTGAACCTTTAAGCCAGTCTTTTTGGATATATAATTTGGATGAATGAAGGTGTCACCATAAACTTAAATTTTTAGATAGTTTTATGGCTAGATTCCTCTCTCAGGAAAAACTGGCATCAATCTGGAACTCTTTATCTCAGAGGCATTCCAGATTTATACCATGGGACTGAAGATCAGAACCTGGCTCTTGTATTGAAGTCTGTCAACAAACAGGACATGGACAAGTCACATGGTCAGAAGAGTTGGCAGTTGGCATCTAGAGTCAGAGCCAAGGATCACAGCCCGATTCAGGAGTTGCAGCTGAGGGTCAGAAATGGATTACATGGAGTGAGGCAAAGCAGGGGCCAAGGTGGGAGTAAACACCAGCACTAGTGCAGCAAATGCTTTGAGCAGCCACTGGGCTTTTGAGGTGGGCTGCTGACGCTTCCACCAGTAAGGCAGTGTAGGCAGTTAGACAGAGAACTACAGGCCAGTTGTACTAGTTCGGTTGCCCGGTAGCTGAGTCTACTGCAGGCTGTATTTTCTCACAGAGTTTGCATTAATTACGGATATAGAGCTAAATTCTGCCATCAGATATTGACTTGTGGCTTCCCTTGACTTCGCTGGTTCCTGTATAAATGTGTCTGAGGGCAAAACTAGGGCTGCAATTATAAGTGTTGGGGAATTTTGCTCATTAGAAATGCACTAGAGCTGGATCAATATGGTGCAATAGGTCTTTTGGGGTTTCAGAGCACTAGAGGTTAATAAAAGGGACTGAAATAAGATTACAGGGGATGCCTCCTTCTCCCCTCCAGCCCTTTAGGCAGACTCTTAATTCACTTGCAACAAGGGTTAGACACCGAACTCCAGGGTGAGGTTCCTATCTGAGGATAACAATTAAGAATAAGTGACTCTCTGAAACCTGGATTTAGGCTGTAAATCCCAGAGAGGAGCAAGGTTTAGGACACGCTCATCAGCCTCTCCCATTGGCTAGTTTAGCCAAGTCCGCATCTAGTATGCTGGCCTTTGTGGATCCTATTCCCAGATGCCTATTTCTCCCCATGCATTGATTATTGCCTAACTTGGGTTTTGTAGATTCCAGTGATTTTCTAAATATTAGGCATTGTGATTCTCAAGGCTGGTCTACACTATGAAGTTATGTTGACTTAGACATAGTTAAACAGACCTAAGCCCCCCCCAGTGTAGACACCAGAAGGTCAATGGAAGAATTCTTCTGTCAACCTCACTACCTCCTGTGAGAATTGAATATTCCAATTTGATGCTGTAGTAAGTGTTTACACTGCACAGCTGCAGCTTTTCAAGTATAGATATACCCTCAATGTCTCAACACCCAATCCTTTTGTCAATCTGGACCCAAGTGCTTTGCTGTATCAGGGATTTATGTAGTTAGGGAAGGATTTTCTTTACTGAATGGATTACTAGGCAATATTCTACAGACTCTGCTATGCAGGAAGTTGGACCAGATGATTGCAGTAGACCTTTCTGGCCTTAGGCTATTAATCTATAAGGTTGATTAGCTGGTGGGGACATGTCAACGTGATCTGCTGATGGTGCTGCTGGGACTAGTGACTCAGAATAATTGCTTCATTTTGCTAGATATAGGCATACAAAAAACATTAATCCCCATTCTTCTCCAGAAGGCAGAGACTTTGACCTCTGAAATACATCACGGGATTTTTATTTAAAAAAAACCCCTGGAGCTAACAATTTAAAAGTTATTTGTGGTAATAAGTTCCATATAAATTGTTTGTTGTAATTATTTGATACTTTTATAGCCAGCATAACAAACCAGGCCCAGCACAAAATAAATCAAATTTATTATCTCATACAGGCTATATTATTCAGATCATAAAAAAGAACAAGTTACCATGATTAAAAACATTAGAGTCATTTTATTTTTACTTTTAAGTACCACTGCATTTTCTACTACACTTGATAAGACCAGATAAGTCTGTGATACAAAGGTGTTGTTAGAAGGAAGGTAATTATAATCAGGTTTAAAATAGCTTGGAGCCAATGCCCTGCTACAGTGGAATAAGAGTTTCTGTTAACAGGGGTGCAAGTCATGTGAAACTGACATTTTTCACCTGTTCATTTTAAGGTGATGAGAAATTACTTCCTTTTGAAAGATTCTCTATATTGAGTAATTAGGTCTTGCAGTGCCTACATACCAAGGATACTATTTATTTTAGATAGATTTAAGGACAAAATGGGATCATTAGATCATCTAGTCTGACTTTCCATCTAGCAGAGACAATGGAGTTTCACTCAGTGAATTCTCTGTAGCTTGTGTTGAGTTAAACTATATCTTCCAAAAAGGCAATATTAATCTGACGACCTCAAGAAATGGAGAATCCACCATTTCCCTTCACATGTATAATGGTTAGTCAACCTTTACTTTACCTGTAATTTAATAATTTGTGCCTAATTTCTAATTTGAACTTGTCTGGCTTCAGCTTCCAGCTATCTATTGGTACACTTATCTCCAGTGGATTTAGTGCAGAACACAATAGATTGAACAAAACTGCATGGATTAGAGCAGTTTCACTGTATGCATAAAGCAAGTATAGCCAACAAAGTGCTTTGTTGTTGGAGGAAAAAAAGTGTCTGTATCCTAAGCTTGTTCTAATACACAGTGAAGTTAGTTGGATATTTTCTTTGGCATTGGATCAGGCCTCCTAAAAGGGAAGATACAAGTAAAAATCTAAATGTTACTTGACAAGGTCCTAATTCTGCAAAGACCTATACATCCTTGACTTTATGAATAACGGGGCTGCTCTGAGAAGTTAATGGGACCATTCAGCACCTATAGCAAAGCATGTGTCCAAGTCCTTGCAGAACTGGGACCGAGTTAGTTTGGTTTAGGTAAGCAGCAAGAAAATTCAGGAACCAGATTTCATTCTCAGCTAACTGGGGTAAGTTTGAAGCAATACCAGTTATTTTTAAGACTTGTGAAAAAAATTAATAGCATCCTGGTCAAAAAGTGACTAAATTACCAAAAAATGTCAAGTTTTAAAATCAATCCATTTTAAAACCTCTTAAAAATATTGATTTTTTTTAGAAGATGCCCTGCAGAAATTTATCATGTTCCTCTTTAATATAAGAAGTTACCTACAACTTTAAGTTCCAAAATGAAGTGTTCTTAATATTTTCATTTCTTGAAAAAGTCTACTGTGGGACTAAGTAATCCCATCAACACAGGTAATGTGGGAGAGAGGGAGGGAGAGAGAGAGAGAGAGAGACATACACACACACACACACACACACACACACACTCTCTCTGGAAATGGTAATTTTTTGTTGAAAAAAGGGAGAAAAAAAACCCCTCAAAATGTGTCTATTTTCAAAAAGATACTAAATATTTAAAACATTCAAACCAGTAAGTTTTGAACAGCTCTAGCAAGTATGTCACAGTACATTAATAGGAAGGTATATTCCCATTCCGAAGGAACATTGAGAGAAGCCTAGTCATGACAAAACAAAATCCAAGCACTACAGTTACAATAAGATTGTGCAGTTCATCATTTGGAACCCACGTGCATCTTGATTGCTCCAGTAAATACATAGTTGATTTATGGGTAATTGATGTATCAAAAGAGATACTTTAGGAGGGGTTTGAAAGAGGCAAGAATGCTGGCTATGCAAAAAGTACATAGTTTGTTTCTATCATAAATGAGGCAGAGGTGGAAGTGTAAAAAGGAAGTGATGGAAGCTTCATTCAAGCTATTCCATATTTACACTGGTGTAACAGAGCAGAATGTGGCCTCTTGAATCTGCAAAACTGCACTGGAAGTTTTATAAGCAGCAGCTTTCAAGAATCCCAATAAGCTTTGGGCATGGATGACTGGAAAAAGGCAAATACAGTGCCCATCTTCAAGAAAAGGAAGAAAGAGGATCCAGGGAACTATAGGCCAGTCAGCCTCACCTCAATCCTTGGAAAAATGATGAAGCAGGTCCTCAAGGAATCCATTAAGGCACTTAAAAGAGAGGAAGGTGATCAGAAGCAGTCAACATGGATTCACCAAGGGCAAGTCATGCCTGACCAATCTGATTGCTTTCTATGAAGAGGTGACTGGTTCTGTGGATGAGAATAAAGCAGTGGACATTATATACCTTGACTTTAGCAAAGCCTCCCAAAGTATTCTTATCAGCAAGTTAAAAAAGTATGGGTCGGATGAATGGACTATAAAATGGATAGAGAATTGGCTAGAGCAAAGGGCTCAACGAAGAGTGATCAATGGCTCCATGTCTAGCTGGCAGCTGGTTACAAGTGGAGTGCCCCAGGAGTCGGTCCTGGGGTCGGTTTTGTTGCACATCTTCATTAATGATCTGGAAGAGTGGGGTAGATTGCACTCTCAGCAAGTTTGCAGATGACACTAAGCTAGGGGGAGTGGTAGATACCCTGGAAGGGAGGGATAGGATACAGAAGAACCTAAAGAAATTGGAGGACTGGGCCAAAAGAAATCTGATGAGGTTCAACAAGGACAAGTGCAGAGTCCTGCACTTAGGACAGAAGAATCCCATGCACAGCTACCGACTAGGGACCGACGAGCTAGGCAGCAGTTCTGCAGAAAAGCACCTGGGGGTTACAGTGGATAAGAAGCTGGATATGAGTCAGCAGTGTGCCCTGGTTGCCAAGAAGACTAATGGCATATTGGGCTGCATTAGTAAAAGCATTGCCAGCAGATCACAGGAAGTGATTAGTCCCCTCTATTCGGCATTGGTGAGGTCGCATTTGGAGTACTGTGTCCATTTTTGGGCTGCCCACTACAAAAAGGATGTGGGCGAGTTGGAGAGAGTCCAGTGGAGGGCAACAAAAATGATTAGGGGGCTTGAGCACAAGACTTATGAGAAGAGGCTGAAAGAACTAGGCCTATTTAGTCTTCAGAAGAGAGGAATGGGGGGGATTTGGTAGCATCCTGAAAAGGGGTTCAAGGGAGGATGAAGCTAAGCTGTTTTCAGTGGTGCAGATGACAGAACAAGGAGCAAAGGTCTCAAGTTACAGTGGGGGAAGTCTAGGTTGGACATTAGGAAAAAGTTTTTCATTAGGAGGGTGGTGAAGCATTGGAATGTGTTACCTAGGGTGGTGGTGACATCTCCATCTTTAGACGTTTTTAAGCTGTGACTTAACAAAACCCTCACTGAGATGATTTAGCTGAGGATAGTCCTGCTTTGAGGAGGGGGTTGGACTAGATGACCTCCTGAGGTCCCTTCCAACTCTAATATTCTATGATTCTATGAAATATTCTCACAGGATTGGATCAAGACTTGCTCACCTTACTCGTGGAAGATGGCATGATTAAGGTAGTTAGGGGCGCAGTCCCATTCTTCATTTCTGGACGAAACCCTGATGAGCAGAACCAAACAATGGACAATGAAAAGTATAACCAAACTTTTAAGAACACTTTGGCTCTTATTTTGGATGGGAAAAGGGGCTCAGAGAAGCATGTGGGTTATTTTATCTGCACTGGTTTATTCATCCCTAAATCATTCCTAGAGAACATAAACTTTTCTCAGCATTTCTACAGCAAGGCAGCTCGCCTAAGAATTGAGAATACAGGGAGAAATACTAGAAGCTAGAAGGGTATAAGAGATGAATCCTCACTTAAGTCTGTCTTGCTAAATCATTGTTTTGTCTATAGTGGAGGGGGAAACAAAATGAAGTGGAAAGGTTTGGACTAAGGCACCATCAGAGTGAATATAAGGACAACTGTGACTGAGAGGGGAGACTTGGCAGAGAACTTTCCCAGCAAGTAATCCCCTAGAACATTTCCATCTCATTACATTTCTAGGAGGCAAAGGCAGTCATGGCTGTTGCAAAAGAGGGGAGGCCCGAGGACAGCAATTTCACCAAATGCAAGCACAATAATTGCAGCTGAATCTTCTTTCTGCTCTTCTAAATGCTATGTGGTACCAGGAGTCAGAGTCACAGGAATCCTTCAGGGCTTTGTATTTGCTACCACAGTATTCTTCTCGCTTCAAGCAATCTACCACCACCAGCCACTGAGATGTCATTTCACCCAGCTGGTCAGCGCCATTAGAAGCAGCACGCCAAGGTCAATGGAATAAATTCTGCATCTGCAAACGGCATCACATAATTCTGGATCAGCCTCCAGCCTCTCAGATGTTTGAGCAGAGGCACAGAACGCTTAGACTTGGGTACACAGATTTGGTCACTCAAGATAGGTATGTCATGGCTTAATGCAGGGCAGGATCTAATATGGAGGTATATAATCCATGGCAACTGTCGTCGTAATTTAGACAGTTCTACCACTGCTATTACTCATGTCATAAATTTAGAAACTGGCAAAGTTCAAAAGTTTTGGGATGCAGATTGACTCCATGAACCTTTCAGCCCCTCACTTTCCGGTAAGCAAGGGCTGCGCCCCCGGTGTTCCCTCTAAAAACCAGTGCTAAGGAACTCTTTGGTTTAGGTCTAGACAGATCTAGCTGGATACAGGGCCTATGCTACATCCTTTAAATAGGTGCAATAAATCACTAGCCTCCCTCTGATCTGTGATCTCCAGAGCTTTTTTTTGCTTTTAAGATACAGTGCCTTAGTGAAGTGACGAAAATGTCCTACCATTTACTAGGGACTCCATGCACACTGCCCAGTCACCAGGTACCAGGGAAGAAGAGGGGAAGAAAGCCAAAAAGACAGCAGCTTTTTTATTTTTTTTAATGTATTTTGCAGCATTTACACCCAGTAACCTTTAGTCTAATTTTCCCACTTTTTTCCTCCACACAGGAGATTCCAGAGTCTTTATAAAAAGACATACTCCCAGACTATGCCCAAAGTCAGTGCCTCGTTCTTCAAAGGACCGTTTCTCCTCTAAAGCTGTTTCATAGTAGTACTGTTTCAGCAGCATAATGCTCTTTTGTGTTGCCACTGCCCCTGAAGTGAGCTGGGCCTGTGTTATATAGGACCCGACTTCTCCCATTCCCTGAAGGCTTTTGCTACAGATTAGTAGAGAAATGAAGACAGCTAGACCACACCCTAGTTCTACTTTCAGAAGGAGTAAAACTTCCTGCAGCTTCTTTTAGTTAAATCTAGATTCTAAATGATTTTGGTATTTGTTTTTCCTCCCTTCTTTTATTTTCCTCCCAGTGACAGTTTATTCAATAGCTTGTACATACTAGCTCTCTGATTTTTATTAAATGGAAAAAAGCTTCCTTAGCATAGAGTTAAAGTTGCCTATTGTCAGCTTGTCCCCTCCAAGGATGCTGAGTTCAGCAAAACTCAAACTTGTGAAAAGCAGGAAATATGGAGTTAAGGTAAAAAAAATCCTCACATCCTTTGGGGCATTGCTCAAAGATGGCAAAGCAATGTGCTTAAAACACACAAACTCGCACTCTGCCTTCTTATTGTAATGGATAGGTGCTACCCGCATTGTGCTGTGCTCAAACCCTGCGGCTACTCCCCTGACAGAATGCCACATTTGCAAAATTAAACAACTACTACATGGCCTTTTACCATCCCTCACACAGCATATCATCTAAACCTATACTTTTCCCTACCCATCATTAAAACCCCAGGCTGCTCTCACAGCCCACCTCATTGCTGACAGTCTCCATGGCAAGAAGCCCCCAGTGTCCTTCCACTGACACAACCTTCACAAGTCTGTATTGAAATGATGCACCTCTTCCTTTGATAGCACACACAGAGGGACTCAGCCCCAGATCACAATCACAGTTCTTCCAACCTGCTCCAAAGCATTCCTCCACCATTCAGTACAGCTACACCTAACACCATGAATGCAACTGGAATGCATGCAGATAATTCCAAGTGGCCATTGCCAGTGGCCAGGGGGCGGAGGGGAAGAGGTAAGAATGTTTGGGTATTTATCTTAACCACACCATTACTTGGTTTTCAGAAGTTGGGATTTTGCTGAACTTGATGTTGTGGAATGGCGCAAGTTAATAATGAGCAACCTTAACTGCATTAATGAAGGTTTCTGTCAATTCATTTTCTAGCTTTTAAAAAAAAACACAGAGAAATGTTTGTTGGTTGGAGTTAGTGGTCAGACAGTTGTAATTCTCAACTATATTTGCAGTTAATATGCTAGTATGGCTTGGTAATAGTCAACAGGACTTAGCCTTTGTATAGTGCTTTTCATCAGTAGTTTTCAAAGAACTTTACATTGTCTCAATTTTACAATTGGGAAACTGAGGCACAGAGAGGCTGAGTGACTTGCCCAAGGTCACTGAGAAGGCCAGTGGCAGTTGAAAAGGGGTTCCTCACTGCCCCTTCTCCTTTCTGTACATTTTGTTATAGGAATAGGAATAATGGTCATGCTTTGAAAAGTTTGCAGTGTGTAGTTGCTAACAGGGCTAGTAAGAAAAATCTCACTCACAGACTATCTCCCCAAACCTCAACAGTTTTATTCCATGGTTGTTACAGTAACTTTAAGCATGTGAGAGAAGAGTGGTGTATGTCTCTCCTCGTCTCACTGACCCACCATTCCCTACAACATGTAGTTCCCCCACCAACATTTCCAGCTCCCTCTACTGCTCCATTAAGCCATTAGCTGGCAATGTAGAGGCCATTAAGATGCAAAAAGTTGCTCCTTGTTGTTTCCTGCCCTGAGCTACTGCATACACATCATCACAGGCAGCAGCTTCCTGAAGGGCCACAAATTCTCTTGGTCATATAGCTCCAGCTGCACACTGAGCTAGGCTCCTTGCTCCCGCTAGCCGCTGATTCAGCCAGGCTTCTCCAGGTCCACCCTTCCTCCAAACCAGGTTGCTCCTTCACACAGTGTTTCAAGGGTGATGTGTATCTTAACTGTTCATTTTCTGGTTTCCAGATATTTACATTGGTGTTACCTTCATTCCTCCAACCCCAGATACCTGCTCAGACACCCAGAAGAACAGTGTCCCTTAGATCCCAGAACACACAGCAAGCAGAGAGAGGGGCTCAGACCTCTACACAAGAGTAGGGCTCCCCCAGCACACACGTAATCCCCCAGCTTCCTCTGCTATCCCTTGTATTCTCCTACCCCTCCATCTTCTGACCTTCCACTTCCCCAATCCCTACGGTTCTTTCTTACCTGAATTTCAAACCTCTCCTACCATCCATTCCCATCTATCCTACTCCCTATAATACCCCCCCATCTCTTGCTACAGACCCAACCCTCCCATTACCACCTACATTTGTACCGTTAATCACCCCTCCTCTCCCAGTGAGTATTCACGTGTGTAATTTATTTTCTTTTCATGAAAGTTTCAGCACTATTTGAATAGTCTGCTGGACTCAGATTACATTACTTTAAAAAAAGAAATTGACAGAGACAGATATTTCCCAGATGTTTACAGTTCATTCTCAGATTTCTGCCCAGGGTGGGTTACAAACCTTGAAGTCACAGGCTCAGAGAGTTGTTAAATGGCCCATTTATCTCAATGATCTATCCTCAGCTGAAACAGAATGTCCCATGGAGAGGAATATAGCAGCCTAAAGCAATGGCTCTGACAGAAGAGAACTGTTTCATTCATGTCAGTGGGTGCTCCCTTCCCTGCTTATGTGAGGAGAGCAGGGAAAGACCCCCTCTGAGAGGGGCAAGGGATCCCTAGGTCCTGACACACACACAAAGGGTCAGTAAGTTTGGCTCAGACACCAACAGGGGGCAAGGACTCCCAGATACCAGCTCATGGGTGGGGAGAATAGGGAGAGGGGTTCAGATACCCCAGATCATTGCATGAATATATAGGGAAGA
This sequence comes from Mesoclemmys tuberculata, assembly GCA_007922155.1. Classification (NCBI taxonomy): domain Eukaryota; kingdom Metazoa; phylum Chordata; order Testudines; family Chelidae; genus Mesoclemmys; species Mesoclemmys tuberculata. The sequence continues at coordinate 10,526,941 of ML675627.1, read as the reverse complement.
ATGTGGGGCTAACAGGCCCCTTATTCTCCCCCAGTCCATCTGCCACTTACCACCACGTGTCCTTCCTTCTTCCCCTCACGAGCCCCCAACCCCTCTCACCTCCTCTATCACTTATTCCCATTCATCCCACTTTCCTCTATGCAGCCCCTCACTCCTATTTCTCCCCCACCTCTCCACCTCTGGAAGGTCCCTCCCCTGCAACAAGCATTCATGTGCAATTTTTTTTACAATGTTCTCCTCCTCAAAAATAAATACAAGCAAAACAAACAAAAAGAACCTGACAGACCGACTTCAGCAATATTCCATCCAACCTTTTCCAAATGTTTGTCCAAAGTGGGACTAAAACTTACACAGGCAAATGCCTCTGTCTGCACATGCTTAGTGTAATTCCTTTAGCATGTCAGTTAGGGTGTGAGACGTGTGATGCAGTAAACAGGTGAAGCAAAATCTTTTAAAAATAGCCTTTTAATTGGATTTCCCCAAAAAGGCTGGTGCATGCCATGCACCTTTGTTTGATCCCTAGCTGTAAGCAGAAAAAGATAGCCAGGATTATTCAACTTTAGGAAAAGCTACTTTTTCAGGGGCTGTATCTCAAGGAATCCCTTACTCAAATGACACCAGATTTGCATCTTTAACAGAAATCTGCATGCTGAATTTCATGGCAGTCCAAATAATGGCATAGATTTTAAAGCACTCAGAAGAGTCAAGCTTTAAACATAAACCTAGTCTCCACCGTAAGTCTTTCAGGGTTTTCACTCTACTATCATACCATGCTGCTGTAGGCACTATGTTTTCCCTGACATTGGAGACTTACTTTAATTATTGATTTTTTTTTCTACAGTTTATTTTGGGAAGGATTTCAATTCTGTGAGTGCAGTCCTCACACGAAAGGCTAGCTATAATGCAGATGTCTTACAAGCTTTCCACGTACGTGTGTCAGTTCAAGCTGGATGGACATTTTTGGCTGAAATTCCAGGCGAATAGTTTATTTGCCAAAAGAATGCAGGTTAGGACTGACCAAAACAATTGGTGAATTTGGTCACCAAAGAAGAGGACAAGTTTTACTATTATTCTGCCTATCCTAGCGGCTAGTGAACTCAAATAGGGTGTGGTAGACAGTGGTTCAAATCCACACCCTGGAGCAGAGACTTGAATACAGATATTCCCCCTCCCAGATGAGTGCCCTGATTATCAATTTAGTGGCTGTTTCAGGATGGGTCTCTCCTGTTCTTTGTTCCACTTTGTATAAATAATTAAATAGTTGTTAGAGGAGGGACTTGAACCACATCTCCCCACACCCAGTTGTGTGCCTTAATCAGGCTACACAGTCATTGTCTGGATCAATGACTATTCAAGTATTTTATTCAAAGTCGAATGTCTTCAACAAGGGAGATTGAGAGAGAGGCCCTAGCCTGGGAGTAGCCAGTATCATAGTGATTAGGGCCTGCATCTAGGCGGAGACAAAAGACCTGGTTCAGATCGAAACTGGGAATATAAAACGGTTTCTATTACCTCCTAGGTGATATAGTTATTGGGTATAAGGGGGGAAGCAGGAGATCCTCCTCTGGTGGCTTTGTGAAGCTAGCCCTTAGCTTACTTTGAATTATAGTTCAACCCTAATGGATTTTTTTAATATTTTGGAACTGCCAGGGAAGCAAAAATCAGTTATTCACCCAGCTCTAGTGTCACTGCACTTCTTCCCAGGCTAGCGATTCCACTTATCCCCTGGGAATTCAGTCTGGCGCCTGCCTTTCCACTCAATTGAATGCAACTGTTTTCTTTCTGTGATAGGGTCAAACATCCACAAGGGTTTAATCTGAAACTCTCACACAGTTTGACCTTATTTGTATTGGAACATGGCTCCAGGGGGTAAAAGGCCAGCTAGTGCATTCACTCTTTGCACTGCTGAGCCTCAATAACTATCATTGCTTACGCAGAGCACAGCTTTCACATAGTTAGGTATACATCATGCTGCTGACCTGCCGAACAAAGTTAATCTGATGAAAGCCAAGAGAGCTAGTTAATTCTTCAGACAATGCTTCAAAGGAGATGGCTGCTCAGCACAGTCGTATTTTTGTGCATGAATTCGTTTTTGCCCCAGGGAGACTGGCTGGAAGAAGAGTAGATAGGAGGACATATTTGCTTGTCTCCAAGCATGCAATGCTGGGCCTTGGTTTGCTCTCTCTTAGAATGAATCACCACTTATCCAAACGTAACTGAAAATGGAATTCAACCCATAGAGTGAGAGAAAAGAGGTGAGAAGTCAAGCATTGATTGAGCCACAAACAGCAGATTTTATGCACCATATAACATTTGAGAGCCCAAGTGCCAGCCAATGGAGGGAGTCTGCAGCCAGCAGAGGGAGTTCGAGGCAGACAGGGAAAAAGAGTTTCCATGCAGAAGAGAAAATGTCCAGGAGTCCAACAGGAGAGAAGAGAAACTGCAATTTTTGAGGGCAACGTTGGTGAATTTGACCTAAACTGTGAATCATTAATGGTGTATCTCAAATGTTTTCAGCAATTTGTAGCCTGCAAATCCATTTCAGATGGACAATGATTTTCAACCTTGTTGACAGTGTTGGGTCCAAAGGCACATGGACTGCTGCATGACCTGTTGTCTACAACTAGGCCCAGAAATGCCACAGAAGCTGCAATTATTGCAACAATGAAGGAACATTTCTCTTCTAGCCCACCAATGATAGCAGAATGATATTGGTTCCATCAGCATCAGTAGGGAAGCACAGATGGTTGCTGCTTTGAGGAAGCTGTAACAGCATTGTTAGTTCAGACAAACATTATGTGATGTCCTGTGTGCCCAATTTGTCTCTTGGTTACATAATGACCAGATCAGAAATAATTTACTGACTGTATCAGTGCTTACATTCAGGAAGTCTGTTAAGGTAGCTATTGCTATAGAAATTGCAGGGTAAGATTATCTGGAATTTAGTGTAAACTGAGAAGTATACCTCTTGAGTCAGCAAGGCAAAGGACTACAGGAATGTAAGGAATATCTGTGTTATACAATCTACGTATGCTGAAAAGGACTGCTTAGCAGTCCAAGTCATTTACTGGAAATGTCAGAGGTAAGGACACATTGCTGTATCCTGTTGCACAGTTCAACAACTGGCAATACAGTGTAACCATCCATCCATGAAGATATCTTTGAAGACTGAACGTAAGAAAGGAAATTTAGACTATATTTTAAAATTGGGTGGAGGAATCTGATGATCTGCTCCTTAAATATTTGGGTGCTCTGTACTCACCTGGTGCAAAGCGTCTCTTTTGTTTGTTCCTGTTTGTTGCCAGAACAATAAAGTCACCACAGCAGGTAGAAATACAGACACAGGCAAAGATGATAATTTCTTCACTGTTAGGCCTAACTATAACACGTCCAGTAAAAGGACCCAATTCTAACAGTTAATACGAAAATTAAAAAACGTGGGGAAAAGAATTAACTTGATTCTTTGTTGCACTACAGCTTGTGATAGCCATTTACCACAGTGAAAACTAGCTGTAAAACACTGCCATACTGCTCTAGAAACACTTCAGACTCACTTAGTACTAAAGTTAATGACAGCGCAAAATACTATGGAGAATCAGGCCCAAAGTATTAAAGCTTATGCATCACTGGATTAATTTAAAATGATCAGAACTGATTAATTTAGATGACAAAAGGAGGAGGAAGGCAACAGTAGGGAAATGCTGTATTTGGAGATTTCCAGCAGGCTGATGACAAACGAGGGTGAGTGGGCGGAAGGTGTAAAAAGAGAATCAACAGAGTGTAATAAACCCTGTAAATATCAGCTGTATCACATTTGTGGTGCGAGCTGAATTATATCCAAGGGCAGATGTTCTAAAAAACATGGAATTTGCAAGTCACAGGATAACGCTGACTTCTTAAGTATATAATCGCACACTCATAATTATAAATTGTTGTCTTGCTGGAGATGCTGGCATACATACTGTAGTAGCACAAATTTACCATGATCATGAGGCACCTGAATTGCAACTCCTATGTGGCATTAAAGTTGAACTAACTGGAAACAAAAGTTTCAGGTCAGTCCAACACACCAAGTACTTCCATTTGGTTCAACTCAACTCAAAATAAAACATTTCATTTTGACTTCACTAACAAAAATAGAAATATTTTCGTAAAGTCAAAATTTTCACATTGGGAGTTTCATGATTGTAGAAACTCCTTTTTTTCCATTAAAAAATCATTTGGATGAGAAATTCTGACCAGTGCTAGTGAGAATGGTAGGAACATCATGCTTCTCTTGTTTATTAGTTTAGTTCTTTCGAACCCAATCCCAACTTCCTATATTTTCAATCTCAGTCCACTTGGCCTGAAACAAAATGGGTCCATATATCCCAACAAAAAGCTCCGAGGCTGGTGTGTAATACGGGGCAATTCTAATACATATTTGTTAGGATTGGATGGGTTGGAGCTCAGGAGATCTGGGTTCAGATTTCAGTTCTGCCTCAGCAACCTTGTGTGATTGTAAGGGACCAGGCCATGGGCAGTCATGCCTCATGGTCACAGCCAGAGTCAGTGGCTCAATGGCCAGAGTCACATGCCACAGCTGGTGTCTCTAACCAGGAGTTGGAGCTCAGATGCTAGAGCCAAGGGACAGAGCCAGGGGTTAGATACCAGAACCAGAGTCCAGAGCCAAAGACAGAAATCAGAACTGAGGGTAAGAACCAGGTTACCTGGAATGAGTTAGGAGGGTAGGACAAGGCTGGGAACATGCAAGGGTTATCACAGCATGAGCAAATGCTTTGAGCACCCAGGAAGCTGCTGCTGGACTTAAAACCAAACATGCTCGCTTCCCCAGCCAGTCAGATAGGGTCTTCCGTCAAGCTGATGAGCTTAGCTACGTATGTTCATCAGGCTGTGAGGACACTGAGTGGGTGCAGCTGCAGGGCCTTATTCCTGACAGTGGTCTTGAACAAGTCATTTAGTCTCTTTGTGCCTCAGTAAAATGGGGCTAATATTTCCCCACCTCACAGGAGTGTCCTGACGCTAAGTCTGTCAAAGTTTATCAAGCAGATACATTACACAATTGTCCTCATTGATAGGATGAACAACAAGAGTGTCTGCTATATTTGCAATGGAGGTCTTTGCACAGTTAATTCTAGAGTTTGGACTGGGAACATCTATCCATTTTACATAGTCCAGTTAGTAGACATAACCATCTTTAGTTGCGACCAAGCAAGGTCATCCTGAACCCGGATCAGTCATGATTAAAACATTAATTCTGATGTTTCTTGCACTGTAGGGCTAGTGGTATGTTTTAAGTTTCTTTGCTATGATCTCAGGCCCTGTCTTTTCAACGATCACACAGGATGTACACCCTCCAATTTATTAACTATGTGCCACCAGGAAATTTTTAACTTACAAAATCAGTTTTGGCTGTTAAATATTTTGTGAGTTACTATGGTGATATTGATAGGTTCTGATGACAATATCAATATGGTCATGATGACAAAGCTAAATAGGTGGCATTCAAAGTATTTTCAGCTCCCTCACAAAGCTGATATTTCATTAAATCAATTTCCCCCAAACAAACACTGACCAAGAAGCTGACAAAGACAAAGAAAATACAGCAAATGAGGAGGAAAGGAGAAAAGATGCTCTTTTGGTCAGATGTAGGTGCATGGTTTGGTTATAGAATGGTTTTGTCTGGCTGAAGATGGCATCCTGTCTCAGGCAGCTAGGAACACCTTTGTCCATGGAAATTTAATACAAGCTGAAGGTCGGGGAGCTGGAGGCAGTCATTTTGATAGGTGAAGTTTCCCCTCTCTTCTAACAGCACAATCCGCTAAAGAGGTACAACATCGACATCAATACTTGAAAGACCCTCACTCAGGACCATCCAAAATGGAGGAAAGCTCTTTCTGTGGGATCTCAACACTTTGAAACAGCTTGTGGACAGGTAGAAGAGGAAAAGAGGAAAGAACATCAAAACATTCAGTGCAGCAACACTGTGTCTATCCCTCCTGGAAACACCTGTCCTTATTGTGACAAGACATGGGGTCTAGGAATGGACTATGGAGCGACCTGCACACCCACTACCGAGATCCCTGGAAAACAATCTTACTCATTCGTGAATGTTCGCCACCATTTGTTATAGGAGAATGAGTTGAACTGGAGAAAGAGGATCAAGTTTCAGGAGGAACCTTTTTTAGTATGACACCAGGGGTACAGGTACACAAGCTGGGCCAGATTGCTAGCAAACAAGCCCAGGCCTGTCATCATATAACAGTGGACTTTATATATATGGTGGTAAAGTCAGGCCAGATGGCTACAGAAGGGTACGCCAGGGCTGATATGTGAGCCCCAGGATGCTAAAAGCCCTTTTCCCTGCAGACAGGGATAGGTTACTCCAGGTCAATTGGAGGCTCCTGGACCCAGTTAAGAGCCTAACCCAGGTGTATTTAAACTCTTCCTTCCCTAAAGATGGGGGGGACATAGGAGAAGGAGCAGTAGTTAGACGGTTGTGGCAGTTAGAGGTGGATCATCTGGGACCGGTAGTACTGTTTCCCCTACAGCTGGAGAAGTGGAGCAGGAGAGACTCAAACCCCAGCCCGCAGGAAGGACTGGTGGCCCTCTGAGCCTCAAAGGCTCCACCATGAACCCTGCAGCCCTTGGAAGGGCCCACAGAGAGGTACCTCCCAGGGCTCGGGGTCAGATACACAGACTGGGACTATTTGCCCTCACCTGTGGGGTTGAAGGGTGGCCCTCAGGCCTGAAGTAAGGCCTGCGCCCCACCGCTCTGCGAGAGAGGGGGGAAGGGAAAAACCAAAAAGTCTGGCTTGAGGTGGAATTGCCTCAAGCCCCCACCTAGAAGAGACTGTGGCTGGCTGGTGAGACCCAGGAAGGGACTTGATTTGCCACAATATTCAATAACAATCTTCTTCCTACAACACTCTTTGCTTGCTGAATCACTAATTCTAATGAAACAGCTATCATAGTAACCATGAAGAGTTCTAGGAGTCCTTCATCCAAAACCTTCACAAACATGAGGACCTTGATTTGTCTGGAAAATTTTTAAGTTTTGAATAGTGCAGGCACACCTTATCTGCAAACAGCTTGTATACCTATCAACAGAAGTTGTTGTATTTCTCAAAACAAGTCCAGGCAAGGCCACAGAGAATACCATCTTCCTCAGTCTGATTCTCATCAAAGAAATAACCCATCACAATGTTTCATAAGAATTGGCCATAGCCTATAGGTCTTGTCCCATTGCAGTCTTGTTCCTGAAAGCAGGTTCTGTCATCGGTCAGGTTACATTGCCATGATTGGTTATAATGAGAACAATGAGTTAGAGAGGAAAGATTCTTTGTACCAGTGTTAATCCCCTAAAGCATTCAGTCCCCTAGTGTGATTTGTATCAGTTTCCCTTATCTACCTTTTCTTGATGTTAGTTCTTCCCTCTCCAATAAATATTTAAAAATAAGATAATATTTTCATAGTTTTAAATTATTTGATCCACTCAGATAAAGGAGCACAAGAAATGTAAATTTCATCTAAAAAGACCTTTGTAGAATGTACATGTGGAGATTTTCTTAGCTCAAACTATCTGATTTTAATAAACATCTGTATATGCATAATTGTTTTTCTTTCCTTAAATTATGCATCACCCTTACTCTATTCTGTACACACTAAAGGAAAACTTACATCCTAAAATATTCATGTTGTGTCTAAAATATTGATGGGAAGAGTAAGTGAATTCAAAGGAAAAGGAAATATTTATACTGTACTTACTTCCACAGTTTCAAGGAAACTGAACCTATAACCCACCCCCCCAGGGTCCACTCCAGGAGTGGCCAGTCAGGTCTTAGATCTCCAGCCATTTCTGGCCAGCAGCCCTTGTCACACTCCCTACTGACTGGGCGTTTTAAGGCTGCACAGCTCCCTTCCTTATAATGTGATTTCCCCAGCAAGCCAGACTACTTAAACATTCAGTTGCTGTACATTACTTTTTGTCTGAGGGCTATGAACGCTGCTCTGCCAACAGTTACAAGTTACCACCCAGATTTTTCTGAGCAAGCACATTTATTCTTAAGGTAAGATCATTAAAGAGAGAACCTATAAACAGTAAACAGATTTAAATGCACATTAAACATACCAGTAGTCTCCCATCAGTCATAGGGGGCTCCACTGGACCAAAGTCTTTCCAACTCTTCTGCAAGGGTTGGGCCTCCCCCTTGGACAGAAGGTCTTTTCTATTTGCTGGATGAGAAAGAAGATCCCAGGTCAGTTCAAACACATTCTTTTGTACCAAAATCTCTTTCTTTGTTCCTAAGCCACTGGAAAGCGCAGCCTGAACCAGTATCTGCAAACTATCCCTGGGGGTGGAATTCTCTGGAGTTCTTTAGTTTCAGTGACTCACCTTAATTACCCCTTCCTCCTCCTCCTTCTCTCTCTCTCTCTCTCTCCGCCTCACTTCCTGTAGGAGCTGTGGTATCCATTCCCCATAGAGTAGAACACAATCAGACCACTCATAAGCTTAATGCAATATGCTCTCCAAAGATATTAGATGTGTTTCCAATATCGATCACGCTTGCCATACACACATCTTTTTTTTCCCGAGATTCTCAATTGATTTAATCGAGAAACTTGTGTTATAGAGAACTTGCACTGTTCTTGCACGCCTTTTGACATTCAGCACTACCACACACAGATTTAAAAGGCCTGGCAATAAGATTTCAAGTCGGGGGACATATGGAAGGTGAAGTATGTTCACATTTATTTTAGTCCAACCATTTCTCCTAATATTTGGGGGTAGTTCAAAATCTCCTGGTGTAACGAGGTATATATGACACAATGGCCCTAAAATGATTAACTGGTTGCACCTGGAAGGTGGGCCAGTCCCAATTAAAGAGCAAGTCCAACTGGGGACAAGCTGGATGGTTGCTATAAAGGCAGGATGTCTGAAGTAGAAGGGGCCACAGCAGCAGCACATTTTTTTTTAATTCAATCTCAGGCCTTATGGCGATAAAAAAGTGTGTCCCAGAATGCAGCAGTCATTTAATCAATTAAATTATATTTCTAATAGGAGATTTAGTATAGATAGGGATACCCGTTGCATCAGCTTGGATCCCCATGCATATTGCAATAATGGAACAAAATGGGCAGACTAAAAATGCTTTAAGAAATGGAAGGATTAACATAGAAACACCCTAGTAAACAGGAATTCAGAAGCCTAGTACAGAAATATTTAAGAAACGAAGGGCAAAAAAATTATATTTATGATTCTGCTTTTCAAACAACATCCAAGACTAAGACCAAACTCTGCGAGTATCTCAACCTCGTTGTGGGTGCTGCTGGTAGCAACCATAGAAATGTCCATGAATTTAAGGATGGAGTTGTTAGATTTAACCTTTTGGGCTCAAGTGAACAGAAACAGTAAAGATAAAAGTGCTAAAAAAATATATGGGGACAACTGGGAATTAAATAGACAAGACAACTCATGGGGTCAAAAGGTGGATAAAAGACATGAGTGAAAAAGAAAGACCGGAAGAAATTAAAATCTTTAGTCATGGGAAATCAAATCATAGCTCTCCAGTTGTAGATTTGGAATTATATAATCAAACAAAGGGACGAGAAGGACTGTCAAATATGATGACGAATATTTATGAGTTTATACATGGTAAGTGGGGTCAAATAAACTGTGATGGATGATGATCACAGTCTCACATGCTGAGGCTGCTGCACCATAAAACAACAGAAAAAGTCACCAAGAAGAAAGGGGCTGTAGGGAGAGACAACAGCCAAATTCTGAGCTATAGAGACTGGAAGGGCCAAGGAGGAAATCTAGGGGGAAAATCTGGCTCCCGGAATCCTCTCCTGAATAGAGAAGTCTGGCAGGAGGCCAGGAGACACATAGAGCAGCCAAAGGAGTAGAGCAAGCTCTGGTAATGAGCCCTGACAAAAGGGCAGGATTTGGTGTTCCAGAGAGAGAGAGTGTTTGGAGATGGACAGCAGAGCAATTGTGCAAGGGAGATATCAAGCCTGAAGAGGTCATAAATTGGGCTATGCTATACTTTTGGTTTGTGACTTATTGGCAGACTTAAGGGGGAAAGTCCTGTGAGTCCTGTCCCTGAAATAAGAGTAGACTAAGAGAGACAGTGGGAGAGGCTTGCTGACTGGCTTGGGAGGAAGGAATCCAGGGAGGTGCCAATACACAATACAGCCTTCTACACTTGGGTATCTGGGGGAAGAGTTTATCATGAATGATGCCTTCAGTGTATTTGGCCTCTTGATCTGTTTGTGGATTGTGTGAGAATCAGTTTCTCCGATTTATTTGTGATAAATTCTTCAGTGAATAATGCTTGGTATATCGAGTAGTTTGTGGTGAGCGCACGATATTTTTCATTTGAAGTGCATCGGTTGGTTTTGATTGGGCATCCAAGTCATGTGGCAAATTAGATCAAATTCAGCTTCTGTCTTCAGGTTAGGTTCAGCTTCTGTTTACAACTGGCGAAATAATAGTGTTTGCTCTTTCTTTCTTTCTTTCCTTATTTTTTGGATGGGTGGCTATAAATTTATCTGCATCTGAGCATGGTGAGGAGGGCAATAATCTGGGGCTAGATTCACAAAAGGACTAAAACACCTATGTACCACCCAATGAACTGTCTTTAACCTTGTAGATGCCTAAACTTGCTCAGTGCTTGAATTTTTGCAGTTGAAGCACCCTACATAGCTATCTTCCTGTCTCTAAGCATGTGCACTGCATCCCCAAGCCTGCAGTCCAGAAGCCTAAGCCCCATATTGATGCATGAACTGGGAGAAGGTAGATGATCCTTTGTTCTGAGATTCAGAACTCATCTACTGGTTTGGGGCCCTACAGAAGAAGTTACACAAAAAGGCTGGGAGAAGAGGTGCACCCTTATAATTTTTAGCCTATTGGTTAGGTCACTCAGTTGAGATACTGTAGACTCCCAGTTCAAAGCCCTCCCTACCCCTAATGACAAGAAGGGTTTTGAACAGGGATCTACCACCTCTCAGTGCATCCCCTGGGCTATGGGATATTCTGAGGTAGGTCTCCTTTCATCTCTCCTGTTGAAGCTGTTCCACTGCGGCCAAATAATAATGAGAGTAAGAGAGACAGCAAGTATATAAGCATGAATGACTGGGTAGTCTGGTGATTAGAGCACTCACCTGGGACGTGGGAGAGCCAAGACCCACTGCACCAATGACTTGTTAAAATTATTTATCCACGGTGCAACAGCTTTTTGCATCTCAATGATTTTCCAGGCGCCTGAAAGTCACGAGTCCCCACCTAAGTTTCTTTGAGAATCTATCCTCAATAACCTGTTAAAGACTGAGAATCAGGTACCTAACTCAGGCATTTTTGTAAACCTTATCTGCAGACACCTAAATACCTGTGTAATTCTGCCCCACACTTTCTGTTGAACATACATTTATATGATTTGCTGAATTGGGACTTTGGAACTTTCTCTTGCAAGCCATCTACATGCAGAAAAACTTCTGAAAACTTCCTACAGCACTAAGAGTCTGTAGCAGCTGAGTGTGACTTTGCTCTACATTACCCCTTTGGACAGAAGCATGTTAGGATTTCAGAACTGAGAAATGTCTATTTGAAACTTTTCATTTGAAATGCAGAGCAACAAAATGATATCCAATTAAAAATGAATTCCCTAACTTTGTTACCTTACAGGTCACTCAAATATTTTGTTAGGAAGCTATAAATAATGTATTCATTCCTAATTAGCTGCATCTACTTTACCTTCACATCCCCTAATTAGTTAGCAACACCAGCACTTTACAGTAACTTAAAATGATATTAAGTGTCCAAAAATAGTCAATTAAAGGAATTATTTTCAGAAGGCACTAAAAAGACTTGAAAACTAGGCTATCTGACAGAATGCAACACATCACAGAGCTGGATGAAAAATGTTTGTTTCATCCTGTGAACATTTTTGATAATTTGAATTTTTTTCCCCATCCCAAATCTCAAAATTGGACATGAATGAAAAATTTAAAAAAAAGTATTTTCAGTTTATGTTAATTGAAATATTTTCTTTCCATTGCGACTTTTTTATTTTTTTATTTTTTAAACTCTGGCTTAAATTTTAAAGCAGTCATTTCAATCCATAAAATTAGAATTTTATGTTTAAAACACGGCGCTGTGGTTTTGACAATTTTGAAACTTTTTTCCAAATAGTTTTAAAGTTGAGAAATTTGTCAAAACAGATCCTTTCCTGGGAAAAGTTTTAGTTTTCATGGATCTGTAATTTTAAATGAAAAAAACATTTAATTGAAAAAATTCCTGACCAGCTCTAGCCACAGAACACTCTGGGTAGGAAAAGACTTCTCTAGATCTAGCTATTCACTAGTATAGATTTTCTGATCTAATTCCCATATCATGGCAGGATGGATTTCATTGGATAAAATCCTCCCATGGCACCCAAATGTACCATTTGGGGGGACATGATAGCCTATCCTGCACACCCACACAGAGAAGAAAGAAGGGGTAAGCCTCCCCTTGCTTGCCTGCACTGATTACCCTTGCCATGGGTAACACCACAATGGGTAGCCTTCACGACGGTACTACATCTCCTCACTTACACAAGTGGACAGAGAATGGGTGTGAAGGTGTAAGGAAAAGGGAGAGCCTTATCTTAGTCTCTCTAATACAGTTTACAATCTTTGTATATCTATACAAGATTAGGACAGTTTATGGAATCTGGAAACTAGAATAGTGAAAATACAGGTATGTATATCTCTTTTCTGTTAAAACATGCAAATCAGTCATAAGCTACGCAGTTCAGCACAGGTGCAAGGGTCCGCTCACACAGATCGAATTGAAGAATTGCAGTCTATACCTGTAAAATATTTGCCCCTGAAGTTTTAGCTTATTGAAGTAGAATAGCTCATGCCAGATCTAGTCATCTATTAAATTACCAGAGATCTCTAGCATTCAGTGCTTTGCCAGGCTTGACATAACACTTCTACAGGAACCAACACACTCCGGTTAATTACTTACAATAATATTTACACAATAACACTGTGAAATGTGACTCATAACATTCTCTCCTCTCTCAAATGCACCACTATATAACTTCAAGTTATTTGGTGAAAGGCAGGAAACCTTGATAGAAGACAGGTTTAAGGATTTCTGGAGTGAGCGTGCTAGAAAACACACTCTATTTTTTAAAGGAAGTCTTGAATCTCGATGAGCCACGGGAAACCTGGTTTTGCTTGAGATTGTGCACTTGTCAATTTTTTTTTTTTAAATGTGTTGAAGGTGGAATGGGCTACTGCTGCAGGCCAGATGGCCTAAATTCCATGTCTGCCTCTGTCAATGAGGGATCTAGTGATGGGAAACGCGTGAGCCGAGTTCCAGCACACACACAAAAATAGCATGAATGTCACCAGAAGACACGAATGGTTGCTCAGATTTTGATTGAGCTACCTGCAGTTCCTCCTTTCTCTGCCAGAGGGCACTGGTAGAACAGGTGATTAGCTGCAGCCTGTAAGAGCACCTGCATTTGTGCACACAGGCCCAGAGTGGTGCACCAGGGTTTCCCATCACCATGTTTTCCAGCACTGGTCTCACACTCCTTCTTCCCAGCCCCACCTCCCAGACCTCCATTATGCTGCAGAAAGACAAAAGCTCTAGTGAGAAGTCTCTGGAAAGCAGGAGTCCCAGCAGAGCAGTTCCCTCACAGAGCAGCCGCTTCCCTTGCAAATTGAAGGGCTGCTGGATCCTGACACGGAGAAGTGGGGCAGTGCTGACTGAAACCAGCCAGGGTGTGAGCAGCTTTGACACCCATGGAGCCTGCCAGATGAGGGGGCAGAGGGAAGGAGCCAGTTAGGAACAGGTAGCTACATGGAGGCTCCTCAGTGTGCAGCGTTTGAGTCGCACTGAGAGTAGAATAACCAGGACTAGAGTGTCAGAAACTGGAATCTCTTTCAGGAAGAAGGAAGAGGTTAGGGGCTGCACTGGGTGCAGGAGACGGGGAGTTAAAATTGGGGGAAGCTACTGAGGAGAACCTGGGGGAGATGGGAACAAGAGGTGAGAGAGAGAGAATGTATGGCCCTTGGGGTTAAAAGAAGGGAAACAGAGCCCCTGTCAGGAAGTAGAGTGGGAGTCCACTTGTGTGGAAGCCATGTGTGTATGTCTGGGTGTTTCAGGTTGAATTCCAGGATGTTCTTTTTGAAGAATCTAAAACCAGACCCAAAATCCATGTGATTAGCTACTGTCATGAGATTTTTTTTTTTTTTTTAAATCTCATGATTGTTTTAGGGTTAGTCTCATGATGTCTGAAGCCATAGAGATGTGAGGAGAAGGCAAAAACCGCAAGATAGGTGGAACTGCATTGGAGGGTCAAACTAAGCCATTTTTATCATGACCATGGCACCTTTTGACCCTCATAAAATCTCTGTTCGGTGTTTGGTCTGATGGTTGGATTGGCAAAAAGAACTGATTGAAAAATCATTCAGGGTAAGAATGGATAAAGGCCTGGAGAGAATGCCAGGTAAAGTACAATCCTGAAATGGCATGGGGAAAGGCTAGGTATTTTAATAGGTCTGCAGTCACATTTCTCCTGCTCACACAATGCACCACACAGTTGAGGCATGTGACAAGTTTGCCACGTGAGAGTTCAAAGTTAGGCTTCTGAGAGATTTAGGCCGAATTCCCCTGTGTGTTGAGATGAAAGCACACCTGTTAAACATTTTTTTTGCCTCATTTATCTTCAAGCATTCATATATCTGTGTTCTTGTTAGTTCTTCATTGATTAATGGACTGACAAGCAGAGAGCTTAGTTCAATATTAGATACATTTCAATGACAGCCACCAACAGTTCCAGTTCTAACACACATTTGCAGACTTTTAGGTTGAACGGCAAGCTGCCTTGTCATTTTAATACTTGTGTCTAGCTCACATTAACACCACTGGGAGTTGTAACTCTGCCATGAGGAAAGAACACACTCCAGTCTGTTCAATAGTATTTTAAAAGGCTTATCTTTGATTATGTCTTAAAGCTTTTTTTTATTTCCAGTGGAAGTATAATAATTCAATTAATCTAACACCAGCTATCTTCCCAGTTCCCATAAAAACCAGAAAAGGAGGGATAAAGTGTTTCGACAATGAATTCTCATGAAAGCCAAATATTCACCCCAGTCAGTGCTCAGCTTTATGCATTTCTAGCTTGAAATACTCCCCAAACATTAGTGTATAATTAAAGCAGACCCTTGATCTTACAGATAACTCCAGCATTACATAACTTCTCTGTGCTATATGTTCTCTGGGAATCTAGCATACCAATCAGTTCAATTTCCATAGGTTTCTTGTACTGTACCTTTCCTATTACCTTCGATGAAGATCTGTGTGTCTAATAATTTCATCCTATTTCTAGACTTTTTAAATACAAATCCTCTAAATTAATCTGTTTTAATTATTTGTCATGTTGAAATGAAGCAGTGACTGATAAATCCATTTTTAATTAGCGGTTTCACTGTTCTTAGTCGAAAATACATAAAAGTTGTTGCCTTAAATCACAGTGCAATGTCACAAATGCTAATCCTGAAAAGATATCTTCATTAATTCCCTGTCAAACTAAATGATATTTTACAAATTCATATTAATAAGTAAATGGATTAGTTTGTGCAAATCTTACTCAACATAGGGACTACTCATGAGAGTAAATGCTCACCGTTTATTATGGTCCATTATATGTACTACAGTAGTACACAGAGGCTCCAACCATAATGTGCAGTGACATCATGAAATAATCATAAATTTGTGATTTTAGTATTAAACTTATTGGAATTCATTTTAATGTTTATGGTCCCAGATCAGATTTTAAAATACTCCCCCCCACCCGCATTCTTTCATGATGTCACTATAGGGCAGTGTTAAGGTTGTTTTGATGACCTAACTGCATTTCCTTCCATACCAGAAATAATGAGAGTAAAGCCAAAGGAGTGCACCATTTGTCAAGATGTAGAGAGGTACACTCAGTCCTGCTAAGAATAATGGGAGATGGATGCCCTTCTCAACAATGACCACCTGTAGGCAGTCTGCGATTTCAATCCCATTGAGAACAAGGTGTGACAGTAATCATTTAAAAAGGGGACAATTCTTTGTGGAATTCTCTATTGAACTTTATTCTTCAGTCTCTGCTGAAGAAAAGTCTTTACTGTTTGAAGAATAATGTAAGGGAAAATGGCTTACGCCTAAAATACATTCTTCAAATGTAGCCTGTGCACAAGATTTCAGCAGGTTTAAGATTTGAATGCATAAAACAGTACAGGCACTGAAAGTGCTGTCAGGAAGGTAGGACTAAAAACTGAATTTCCATGAAGAGCTGGTTGAAAAAAAAATATGATCCACCCCGCCCCCCAAAAATCTTTTTTTCTCAAGTTTTGACATTCAAATTTTGAAATGCTGTCAAAATCATGATATAATCTCCCCATAGGATAGATGTAAAAGCGGTATTCTCCATTTGTGTCTCAGATTACCCAGCTAACTGATGTTTCATTCTCTATTAAGTGAATACTAGTGGCACGATTCTATGTCAGCAAAGAATCTGATCTAGCAAGGTGCTGAGTGCTTCCTGAAACATCCTGGGAGCTGAAGGTGCTCAGCACTGTGAAGAATTAGGCCTAAAGTCTTTACAAGTCTTTACTCCTTGATTCCACAGGGAAAAGCTGAATAAGATACAGAAGTACTTCCAGATGGCAAGCTTGCTGTTCATTTTGTACCCAATAAATTAAAGGCAGTGAGTTTGGCTGCTTTTCAATGAAAGGTGGTGATGGAAATTGCAGAAGTGAGTTACCATTAAAGTTTAAACCTCTGGAAAGAATAGTCCTCAGGCCCTTGTACAGTTCTTTTCAGCTATAGCTCTTTAAGTGCTTTACAAAGGAAGGGAATAGAGCAGTGCAGAGGATGGATAGGTCATTTGGCAAAGGATTTTGAGATTTAGAAATTGGGAGGGAAAACCAAAAATTTCTAATCTCCAAAGTAAAATTCTGAAAAAAATTAAAGAATGTGGGGTCATTTAAAACATTGTTATTATATTCAGTCTATAATACCAAATGTTCACAATTCAAAATGAAAAGTCACTTGAGAACCAAAAATTGACATGTTTCGTTCAAAACATAGCAACAGGACATTTTGACATTGTGGGAATATTTTTCCCAGAATGAAATTGTGTCAAAATCAACCCAATTTTCTTGAAGCATTTCACTTTCAGTGGAACCACATTCCAATGAAATATGGTTCCATCAAAGTCTCTTCAATCAGCTCCATATTACAAAAAGGGAAACTGAAGTGGAGAGGAAGTGACTTGCTCACAGTCAATGCAAGAACTTGGAACAGAATCTGATTCTCTTGGGTCTGGTGTCCTGTCCACTGAGCCACGCTACTTCACCACTGTAAAGAGCTCACTGTGACTCTAGTTATTGTTCAGCTGAATATATTATCTAACCTGCATTTCTTCTAGTCATTTTTTTCATGCTTTTCAGAGTGCTGAAGCAGTTTAGTGATATAGATCACTCATGCCCTTTCATTATCTTTTGGAATCAGATTTATGGTGCACTTACCTACATGACACCAGTAACTAGCCTTTGATGCACTGTGCTATTTTTATAACTCCATGCTCAATTTGGTGTGTATTTCTATAGCATGAAAGTAGTTCTGAACCAGTTGATCTACATTTTCACCAGTTCATTGAGACATTCCTTGAGGATTAGTGCTTGGCCTTTTTCATTATGCCAGCTGCATATGCCCTTTTTAAAAAGCTGATTTCTAAATCTGTTTTATGATTAAGCTATGCCAGCGGTGTTCTTATTTAATGCTCCTATGATAAAGTCACTCGATTTCTCTAAGGAGTCCTTAAGGTTTGAAATACATCTCTGGTTAATAATAAATCTCCAGAATCTTTAGGGAAATAAAAGGAAAAAAAATCCCTAAATGGTAAAATAATAATAAGTGCACCTAATACCTTCAGTAATGTTGACCTTTTATGCTAAGTTCAGGTTTTTAAAAAAGATATGAAAATCATCAGTCTTGTCTGAACATCTTTCTTGTCCATGCCCCTCCCTCTCCATCTTTCACATCAGCAATTTCATATAGAGTTGAACCTGTCTTCAATGATGACCTGAGGGACCACCAAAAACTGGTTGCCTGAGAGAGGATGCTCTTTTACTAAAGGTCAATCAAAATGAAACTGGACTTCTTGTGAGTAATTTAAAGGGGTTCCTTAAGAACTGAGCTGCCTTTTGGAGATGACTCATAGATTCCAAGGCCAGAAAGGAGCATTGGATCATCTAGTCTGAGAGTGTGTATAACACAGACCATAGAATTACCCTGAACTAATTCCTAAAGCAGATTCAGATTCCAGATCTTTCAGAATAACATCCAATCTTGATTTTAAAATTGTCAGTGACGGAGACTCCACTGGAACCCTTGGTAAATCATTGCAATCATTAATTACTCTTGCTGTTCATAATGTACATCTTATTTACAGTCTGAATTTATCTAGTTTCAACTTTTAGCCATTGGATCATGTTATACCTTTCTCTGCTAGATTAAGAGACTATTATTAAATATTTATATTTATTCCCCAAGTAGGTACTTATAGACTGAATCAAGTCACCCCTTTACCTTCTCTTTGTTAAGCTAAATAGATTGATTTCCTTGAGTCTGTCACTGTAAGGCACGTTTTCTAATCCTTTAATTGTACACTTGGCTCTTCTCTGAACCCTCTCTAATTTTTAGCATTTCTTGAACTGGACATAGTATTCCAGCAATGGTTTCACACATCAAACAGAGAGATAAAATAATCTCTCAACTCCTAGTTTTGATTCCCCTCTTTATGCATTCAAGAAACTCATTAGTCCTTTTGGATGTAGTATCACACTGGGAGCTCGGGTTCAGCTTAATATCCACGATGACCCCCAAATCTTTTTCTGAGTCACTGCTTCCCAGGGTGGAGTCCTCTATCCTGTATCCATGGTCTACATTCTTTCTTCCTAGGTGTATACATTTACATTTAGCCATATTAAAACACATATTGTTTGCTTGTGCCCATTTTACCGAGTGATTCAGACAGCTCTGTATTAATGACCTATCCTCTTAACTATTTACCGCTCCCTCAGTTTATGTCATCTGCAAACTTTAACAATGAGGATTTTATGTTTTCTTCCAGCTCAATGATAAAGCTGTGAAATAGCATAGGGCCAAGATCTAATCCCTTCAGGATGACACTACAACCACATCCACTTTATGAGGATTCTGAGTTTATAGTTACATTTTGAGACCTATCAATTAGCCTATTTTTAATCCGTTTAATGTGTCTCATGTTCATTTTATATTGTTCCAGTATTTTAATCAAAATGTCATGTGGCACCAAGTCAAACATCTTTCAGAAATGTAAATATATTACATCAACATTATTGATTTTATCAACCAAAATTGTAATCTTACCAAAAAAAAAACCTATCAGATTAGTTTGACAGGATCTATTTTCCATAAACCCATGTTGATTGGCATTAATTATATTACCCTTCTTTAATTCTTTACTAATTGAATCCCAGATCAACTGGTCCATTACCTGGCTGGTGATTGGTTCAGACGGAAAGATCTACAACTAACCTGGTCATCCCATTTACTCTTTTTAAATATTGGCACAGCATTAGCTTTCTACCAGTCTTCTGGAATTTCCTCAGTGTTCCAAGACATATTAAAAATCAGCAATACTGGTCCAGTAGCTTCTCAGGCTGCTTTTTTAATACTCTTGGATGCAATTTTATCTGGATCTGCTGATTTTAAAAATGTCTTACTTTTGTAGCTGCTGTTTAACATCCTCCTGAGATACTAGAGAAATGGAAAAAAATAGTTATCATATGATGAGACTACATCTTTTTTTTTTTCTCAAATGCAGAACAGAAACATTTATTGAATACTCTTGCCTTTTCTTCATAATTATTGGTCACTCTACTATATCCATTGAGTAACAGAGCAATACCTTTATCAGTTTTTTTGGTCCTAATATACTTTAAAACCCTGTATCTTATTGTCTTTAAGTCTGCTAACTAAAGATTTCTCCTTGTTTCACTTTGCTTCCCTTATCAATCTTCTACAATTTCTAGCATTTGATTTATGTTCATTAGTATCAACTTCCCCTTTCTTCCATTTGTTATATATTTGATTTTTTAAAATCTTTTATCATTGCTGTCACTTTCCTCTCTAAATCAGGTCAGTTTTTTTTAAAGAAATATGGCCTTCGTCCTAGATTGTGGGACTGAGCATCTAGTAAATCATTCCTTAAAAAAATCCCAGTTATCATTTACATTTGCCTGATTAAATTCTTCCTCCCAGCTGAATTGGCTCATAATTGTTTTCAGCTTTGTGAAACTGGCCCTGTTAT
This sequence comes from Mesoclemmys tuberculata, assembly GCA_007922155.1. NCBI lineage: Eukaryota > Metazoa > Chordata > Testudines > Chelidae > Mesoclemmys > Mesoclemmys tuberculata. Next base: position 10,506,533 of record ML675627.1, on the reverse strand, counting down.
AGCACTAGATATATATTACTGTTCTGGACTTCATTCTGCTTTCACATGATAAATATGATCAAGGTCTCAGAAACAGGTAATATGATTTTTTACATTGCATATCACTCCCCCTACCCTTTTGCCTGCTTGATCTTCCCTAAATGGATTATAACTATTGCTTTTAACATTCCAATTATGTGAATCATTCCACCAAGTTTCAGTAATACCAACCAGGTGGAACTTATGCTCATATGAGTAATTCCAATTCCTCGTGTGCTACACTGGTTCCTAGCATAAGTGCACAGGCAATTAAATAATTTCTTCTCCTCATATACTCTGGTTCTTTGATTAATTTTGTTCTCAGTGTCTCAATTTTGTGCTAAATGAATGCTCATATCTTCCCTCTTTTTACCCTCCCGTTTTGTTTAACACCCTGCTGACTACTTTAGCAGCCTGTCCTCAAAGAAGTTTATTCCCCTTCTTCTCATAGACCAATGTTCCACATAACCAGAAACCTGTACCCTCAACACTAGGCATGGTTCACTTCTGGAATCTTCTACCTTCTTTCTTCCTTCACTTGTGGCACAGGAAGGATCTCAGAAATGTTTGCTTGGACATTCTTCTTCAGCATATTTCCAAGTTCCCTGAAGAAACATATTACCTGTGAGATATCCTTGATGCAATGTCATTAGTGTAGAGAAGAACTATCACCAATGGATCAGTTTGTCCATCAGTTTCAGAAGCCTAACCAATCTTAGTGTGACAGCTCATGTCTTGGCTCCATGAAGACAGCACAACATCTTGTTTTCCACCTGTCCCTTCTAGATGTTCTTTCAATTCTTCTGAGTACTGAATCCCCAACAAGAATTGCTCTTGTTCCCTTGGACCAACTGGATTTTGAGAGGTAACTTCCACAGTGCCCACTTTAAGGACCTGGTATCAATTGGAAACTTCTAGCTGTGTGGAATTTTCTCTTCTCTTTGGTGGCCATAGTATGCCTGTCTTCAGACAGACAAGAATGCTGATGTGATCTCTTGCTTCATGGGTTATGAAATGCCAGCCCGCCCCCATGACTTCCAGTCTCTCTGAATCCTTGGTGGCTGGCTCTCTTTTTCCTTGAAGCTAGGGTACTGACGTCTAGGAATTCCTCAGCTTTTCTGATTCTCAGTAGCATCCCTACTTGCCCCTCCAATCCAAGCATCTTTTCCTTCAGCCTAGTCACCACCTTGAACTTCACATAGAGGAAGTCCCTTCTGGTTTCAGGCAGGGAAGAAAACATGGCACATCCATTGGAGATGACCACTACTGTTACATCACTGGCCACTTTGAAATAACACATAGATCTAAGCCTGTTAGGAAAGCCTCACACACACCTTCTCCAAATGTCCTAAAACTCTCCTGCTACCTGCTCTGTTTGAAGCTCTCGAATTTGTCTAGCAAGTGACTTTTTATAGCAAGTGTCCCTGATTAGCTCAGCTCAACTTCACTCCTCACCAGCAGGGAGTGATTAACCAGTCAGACTTCAAACAGAGGAGCTGATCAAAGCTTCGAGTGTCAGACCCTGTGGACTTTATCAAGGCACCAACAAACAGACTTGTCCCAGCTACTTTTTCACAGTCCCATAGCCCAGCTACTCAGCCTGTACAAAGAGAACAGTCAAACCAACAACCCACAAGCCAACCAAACACACCATTAATAAGTCCTGCTACCTCCTATCCAAGTCCTCCCAAACTCTCCTGTTAGCTGTCTCTGTTCGCAGCACTTGATGGCCATCTCTTTGCAGCTATATGTAAAATATGGAGGTCAAATTCTGTCGTCTCTACATACACTTAACAGTATCCTAATCCACATGTTGTCCCATCAGTTTATGGCCTCAAACTGGTTTTGGGAATCTTACCTAACCCCAAGAGTAGTTTGAGAATTTCAGAAAACTTCAGTTTCCAGTGGGAGTTACTGGGGAGGATGTGGGACTCTTGGGGTGGGCATGTGTTAAAAAAGAAGAGGGAAAGGGAGAGAGTCTAGCTGAAGGAAGAAAGGGTGACAAAGAGAGATAAGAAGAATGTGGGCAGTTGAGACAGCCTTTGCACCATTCTTTAAGGGGCTGTAGGGCAGCCTTAATTACTTTCTCTTGAGGATCACTGGTTAAGTTGATGTAATTACAGGAATCCATGTGTGTACACACAAAGACACATTCACACATATTTGGGTAGCACCTAATCCTACAAGATGCTGAGTGCCTCTTACAAAATAACAGGAGCTCAGTGTGCTCAGCACTTTGAATAAATAAAATAATAATAATAATAAAATAATAATAGACTAAAACACAATTAAACAAGCTTGTTTAAAATTAAAAAAAAAAGATAGGCTACTTTCATAAGAGGACACCCATTTTCTGTTTCATCCCTGTTGCAATAAATTCTCATCTTAACTCTTGTAAGAACAGACTGTTTAGATGCCAACACACTCCACTAGCAATTTACATCCATCACAAACATCTTCAGTACCTCTCAGACAGCAAATAGTTTTGATGGGGAAACATCTGCAAATATTGCTATCCTGAGTCAAAAGGTTCCTGAAAATATTTTTTTCCCCATAGAGCTATTTGCATTATTTTAGTACTGGAATAAAATTGTTTCAGCTGTTGGAAAATCTCTCATGAATCATCAGAACCCATCTGAAAGATGTTACACTGACCATCTTTGATTCTTAACTACATGTCTCTCATTCCACAGGTAGTTAAGAATCAGAGATGGCCAGTGCAAACAAAATTTTTCAGATGGGAAGTAAAGCCATGGTTATTAAAAATCCCATGGGACTTTGTGCAACAGTAAAGCTACTTACCCTAATACCATTGCAAATTATAACTCAAGGAATTTCACTCTGCCTTCCTACTTTGTCCTGTATGGTTGTCCATCCAATCCAATGATGACATCGTGACATCACTCGTGTTCTCATATGGCTGTATAGTCCAATCCGTGAGGAGCAAGATTGTGAACAGATATCACAGAGGAATGTTCAGGCTCCCACTGAAGATTTGTCAAGATGTTTGGCCCTTTTTTCAATCAGTTTTTCACATCTGTCTTCACAGGGTTTACAACCTTTAGTAATAGTTGTTCTCCACTCAGAGCTGTTCTTGACTATGTTTTCAAAGTTATCAATATTTATACTGCCTGAGCTGAAACGCTGCTCAAGGGTGTCTTTGTAACTTTTTCACTGACCACCCCTTCTGCACTTTCAGCTTGCTACGGGAAACTTTTTTTCAGGAGCCTAGCATTGTCCATTCCAAAAAATGATCCGTCCCTCTAAGCTGAGTTTGGATGATCATTGCCTTGATATGCTGGTTGCTTTCATTCTTTCCAGGATGTTAATGTTTGAGACTTTGTCTTGCCAGTGGACCTTCAGAATAAAGCAGAGACAGCACACGAGAAATTTTTTAGGTCGCTTACTGTGTCTGCAGTAAGCTGTGCATGTTTCATACTCAAATAGAAGGGACGCTATCATTGCTGCATTGTATATCGTCAGTTGTGTTGACTGTTCGTTAGTGTGATGGTTGCATAGCCTATAGGGAAGACTTCTGAATGTCAGGCTTGCCTTTTGTATTCTATTTCATAGTTCTTGATTCAGGGAACCATCTCTGGAGATGGTAATGCCAAGGTATGTAAGTGATTGACTCTCTCTAGTTCTGTGCCATCAGTGGTTATGTTTGGCTCAATGGTAATGGTTGATGGAGCTGGTTGGAAGAGGATTTCATTTCTTTCCATGCTGCTGGTCAGTCCAAACTGTTTATTTGCCCCTCATAACATATCAAATATAAGATCACTTGTACTATCATTAAGTAGAGTACAATCATCCACAAAAAAAGGGACTTCACATTTGAGTTTCTTAAGAATTTGTGTCGGTGCAGTAAACCTTTGGAGACTGAAGAGCGTTCCATTATTTCTGTACTTGATGTAGATGGCTTTTGAAGATTATCTGTTGCATAATTCAGAACACCTGCAAAGAACAGATTAAAAAGATCCAGTGCCAGCACACTACCTTGTTTCACCTTCTGAGATATGGGAAATGATTTAGAAAGGACATCATCTGAGAGTAATCACATCATCATGGAATTGGCTTATGATGGTAACAAATTTGGTGAGATAGTCAAACTTTTCTAGAAGTTTCCAGAGGCCATTTCTGTTCACAGAGGAGAATGCTTTCTTTAGATCAGTGAAGATAGCATAATTTCCCCCTGTAGTTTCAAGAGAGCTCATATTCTTCACATCTAGTTTGATAAAAGACATTGATACTGTTGTATAGTGCTGCTGGACAGTTGCCCTGTTGCATATCAGAGGTTGCTGAATTTCACTTGTGGCTCAGGGAAGTGCTTAATTTGTGCCAGGGCTTGCCAGGGCTGAGCTCCGACACCTCTAGGCTTGGCAATTCATAGCCCCAGCACTTTGGGCTTGCTGTGTGAATTATGAAATCAAAGAAATTGCTTGAGTCCCGGCATATAATTATCAGGCTCTAGCACCTTTTTCATTACAGATTTAATCATTGGATCAGAGGATTCTAAAATTCATTGTAGTTTGTAAAATGCTTTAGAGTCCTTTAGGATAAAAGAGGCTGATTCATACAGGTGATTAGTTGTTGTAACAATCTCTCCAGCTCTAGGTTTTTCATATCGTCTTATCCAGTCAAATCAGTCAATTGCCTAAAACTGTGTTTGGATGAGATTGGGGCTCAAATGAGAGTTAGCTGGCTGAAACTGAGTCCACAGAAGAAAAAAAATGAATAGGCTGGTTTATGCAGCTAGGAGATAGTGGGGATAATATCACACTTTCTGCCTGAAGGGGTTTGCCCACCATTTGTGCTCTGGTTGGATTCCCAGTGACTATGAGAAGAATGGAAAGTAACTATGGTCCGATCAACCTTTTTTCCACCATCGTCAGGAGGTCATTGTCATATCTTTTAGACACAAAGCTTACAACTGCTTTCCATGCCTCTGTCATCTCCAGTTTAGTCTACTACAGCATACTCTACTTGTGGCTACATCTTAACTCCCCCCCCCCAAAGATTTAAGATGGGCCAGAACTCAGCAGTTCATTTGTTACAGGGTGCAACTTTCTGGAAGCTTATGACACCAGTGCTTGTTGGGCAGCAGTGGGCTATTAAGCACTAGGTAAAATGTAAGGGGTTGATTCTGACCTGTTAAGATTTAAATGACCTGAGGCCTACATGTATGAAAGATCATCCTCTTTCCATGCTCAGATGATTATCACTAGTCTTTCAACACCAGTTGCAGGTCAAAGTCTCATCTGTGGTACCAATTTTTGCCATCCTGGGTGGGTCTAACAGCTTTGAATAATTTCTTAACACAGCTGCATATCAACATTTTTAATTTTCAAGATATTCATCACCTCTTGTGCCCTCTATCTTTTCTTCCCAGAACCACAGTTTCAAGTAATGTTTTATGGCTATAAACAAGGTGGCCTTAGAAATATTTTCATCTTTTTTTTTTCTACCAAAGCAGGAATCTTGCAAAGGTCATAGCTGATGAATGTTGTGAAGTTGGAGCCATTCTCCACCCCAATGGTTCTCATGAGATGTACATACATTAATAGCAAGCATGTGTATTCTACTGGGGATCTCATCATTGTCATCATTTATCTTATTTACTACCACCTGCTAAAATGTCAAGCTGATACAGTAGTATAGTCATCCAGCACATACAACCGAGTGCAAGTACATATCCAGGATTGTGAGATTCCAGCAAAGCTGAATGAATAATAAATGAAAGATTTATTCATTGGATTTCACCACCTTTTCCTGTTCATGAACTCTTCATGCACAGATGACAAAATTCTCAAAGGCGTGAATCAACCAAAGTTATTAGCACACTATGCTCTGCAATGGGCAAATCGAAAACGTGAGGCTGCAGAGGTCATATGTTTTCGGAGGCCCTGCTCTGTCAGCTTCACTTTCCAAAGCACACTTTTTCTCCACAACCCTGTATGTCCCCCTCTTCCCCAACACATACAAGTAGAAAATCATTGCAAAATCTGCTTGAGAGTTAGCCCTTCATAGATGCACAGTAACATGCAGTGAAGTTCTGTCTTCCATCAAGATTCTGAAACTCTTTCTCCCTGCATCTCAAGTGACAAGCAATTCTTGTTGGAGGCAGGGTGTGCAAATGGATAGAGCACTGGACTGGGACTCGTGAGATTTGGTTCTATTTCCAGCCCTGCCGCTAGTCTGCTGTGTAACCATGGGCAAGTCACTTCGTGAGGAGTAGGAGGGAGAAACGTTTTACCCCTTATTACGGGCTGTGGCCCAAGGCCAAAATCCAGTTTGTTGTTTTTTTTTATTTTGGGATAATCTATAGATCCAGTGAGAGTTTTATATTAATCTGGTTAACAAATAGATCCCAAAACGTGTACTGGGATTGTTTATTTGAGCAGTTGCAGACTGACGGCTAAAAGAGAAAGCAATTATACTGGAACAGCCTAACTTTTTCTGTCAGTACCATCTGGTGTACCAGCATTCATAGAAAAGGTGTGAAGGTATCAGTTTTCTAATATTTTTATCTAGCTGAAAGATCCACCATTCTTGAGAGGAAGTGAGCAAAACTGTTCTTGCCATGCGATTCAGCCCCTTCTCCCTCCACTGTGTATATAGTCCTGCCCTTTATATCCAAACATGCAGGACATCCCTCAGCAGTAGTGAATATTATCACACCTTTGAACCTTGCTCTGTGAGAATAACATCACTGATTTAAAACACAGTTTCCTTCACTATGTCTGTAAGGTCAAGAGGAATTTCCCCTTAATTAGCAATGTCATTGCATCTAGAGACACCAGTTAGTTTAAATGATAATTGAAGACTAACATTATGAATGTTGCCTGTGTTTTAACTGGCTGGGTGAATGATAACCTATTTCCTGTGTTCAGATGGGTTGGTAACATGTTGAGAAATAGATATGTGCTCAGACCAAGATTCTTTATCAAAGCACTCTTGAAAAACCAAACCAAACAAAAAAAAAAACAGTAATTGGACACTGAGTTATACTGGGCTAAGTTTACAAAGATATTGGACCTTCATATATATGTATTTTTTTTCAAGCAACTTCCAAGAAGTAATTATGCCTTCATTCTCACGTAATACCATGCAGACCCAGTTTGCTTAGGGCGTTTAATCATCAGGTGTTTTTGCAAATGCCTATTTTGAGTGTGCCTTTTAGGTGCCTATTTTAAAAGAAGCCTGTGTGAGTTATTTTATGAAGGCACAGTTTGTTGACAAGGTCCTTCCTTCCCCTTAGTTTTGGGGGTCTGCAATACAAGCATAGCCTAATCTGCATTGTCTGTGACAGGAATTAATTTCCCCTGCAGCAGAGGCTACTAACATAGCCTTGCCATTGCAATGTACGACACTGGATTTTTGTCTACTGTTTTATTTTTGCAGTCTCTTGCCAAAGCTTTTCAACTGGAATAAAGCTCAGCCTCAAGTGCAATCAGTGCAAAGAAAGAGAAGAGAAAATAGTCCACTGGCAATAGAAGAAAATTGGTTAAAGGGACTAATTATAGAGCCTGTTTCTAGCAGCTCAGCTAAGATTGTCACATCGACATCAATAGGCATAGCCATAATAATTCCATCCCCATGTGTTGTTTGAAAGTAATGAGCTGTTCAGGAAATCTCTACTCTTTGAAGAAAAGAATAAGCCTACTAAGAAAAGAAAAAAAGGGTACAAACAAGCAGGATGATTTGTCATCTGGAGCTGATTGATATTTTTTCCCCTGCATAAAATGTCAATGAAAATAGGGGGAAAAAATGGTTTTCTCAAAAAATTCGACAGAAAATTTCAAGCTCTTGGCACTAAATTGAGCCAAAAACTAAAATATTTTTAAATGACAGCAGTGTCTCATGGAAGTTATAGTTCAAGTCCCTCATGCTCCCATTCTATTCTCTAGGCTGGTCTCCTTGGTTGAACTATATCTCCCACAGTGCCCCACAGTCCCATTCCTTACTTTTGGAAAGTGATGTGCAACATGAGACATGAAGCCAGACCAAGGGCCCTTGTCTATAAAGGAAAGTAGGAGCATGAGGCATCCTGGTGGCATTTCAAAATCAAAATATTTCAGGTTTTGGATTTTCTTTTTTTAGGCATCCAGGTTTTTGTCCAAAAAAAAAAAAAAATTACACGCACACAGAAAGAGAGAGAAAATTTAATTGAAAACTATTTTTCATAGGATAATAGTTTAGACAAAAATTCTGTCTAGCCCTACGAGCACCTAACATCGCAGTTTATCTCAAATAGTCCCACTGAAGATATGCCCAGTTGAATTCACTGAATTACTTCTAAACTTTCTAAAAAATCTGAATTACTTCTAAACCATTGAAACCAACAGGAGATGGTAAAACACTCAAACCAAAATTTTACCCAGTTGAAGAGACTTTGGGGTTAGAGCTGGATGAAATGTTTTTGTCAAATAGTAAATTTGCCAACAAATGCAGTTTTGAGGTAACTAAAACTATTAAAAAATTCAGGTTGAACTGGTTAATTTTGACAATTTTGAACCATATCAAGTTGTCATTTGAAAATTACTTTTTGTAGAAATTTAGCTAAAGTTTGTTTCAGACTTTTTTAAGTAAAAAAGCCACACCCCAAAACATAACAAAACAAACAAAAATGGGTAAAGTGAAATGTTTTATTCAGCCCTTGTGATTTTTTTTTTTTGGTTTGGTTTTTCATTTCAGTGAGAAAAAAAATGGAATTTGAGTTTAGGGTTTTTGTTGTTGTTGTTTGTTTTGTTTTAATTTTTCAGTTCAGCCACCAAACCAAAAAATCAAGTATTCACTCAGCTCTTATTTGGGGCCTGATTGTCCTTGATGCCTCCTGCTGATTTCAACTGGAGTTGTGAATATTCAGCATTTCTGAAAATGAGGCTGTTGACAAAAAGACATGGTGGGAATAGTGAGCTGAAACAAATACTTGTGAGCTTAGTTATCTGTCTGAGAGAGTGTGTGAAGATTTTAAAAAAGCACAATAAAGGCATCACTTACTAAAAAATGTATCATATCAGCACCATCCCTCAGATCATTGTCTTTTTGTAGCAAATACACCCTTGAAATAACATTCACCTGGTCTCTCAACCACATACCTCCCCTACTAGTAAGTCTATATACAGAACTGTTCATGCTCCTGCATTCAATTTTACTTGGACATTTCCCTTCCTTCATAGGGAGTATGGAATCAGAGAGAGCAATGTTGCATCAGAAAAAGTACAACAGTTTTTGTTCTGTGATCCATGAGAGGCAATGAGGACTTGTAGACAGAGCCCTAGATGGGAACTCAGGAGACATAGATTCTATTACTGATTCTGCCACTGGTTTGCTGGGTGATTTCAGGCAAAGCTTCTTCACACCTTTGAGCAGTTTCCCTGTCTTTAAATAGGGATTCTGATTCTAACCTCCTTTATAAAGCAGTTTGAGATCTACTAATGAAAAGAACTATATAAGAGTGAGGTATTATTATTATTAGCCTACAGAATAAGTTTCATTGGTCATTTTATCTCATCAGGTGTATCTAAGGTGACCCAGTAGCCTCACAGCCAATTACAGCTTTTTATTAATTATTCTAATTGGTTTCCCACACCAACACCATTAAAACATAATTAGCAGTTCCCTTTACCAATCTTCAGGGAGCCTTATTCTCTGGAAGACCAAACCCTCAGTTGGTGTAAATAAGCATAGATCTACTGAAATCAATGGCATTATGCAAGCTTGCCCACACTGAGGATGTGGCCCCAGGTTGCTGTCTTGGCTGTGGAAGCCATGCCCCTTACACAAACGGAGATGGGGACATGGCCGTGTTTGCATGTTGAAAATCAGGATTCGACCCAATCGTGTTGATACTTTTTGTTTGTTCATTTGCTTTTCCATGAGATTTTTTTTTTTAAATTTACTTCAGTGGGATTTAAAGTTAAGTGTTTTCATTTAAGTACTTTGTTAGATGGGTGATTCAGTTGGGGAGCAAGAAACTATTTCACCTCACTGAGATGTCACAGCTCCAGCAGGGAATTCCAAGAATCAAAAAGTCAAGATGCAGATCAGACACAAACCATAGGTCCAAATATGGCTGTCAAACCGATTACGATCTACAGATGAAAAGCCCTATGACACAGAGAGACACTGGCCTTTTGAGAGGGAACAGGGCGGGTGATTTTCTTGGGCATAGGTGGTGGGAGAAGGCTCATGGCAGAGAGCATCAGAGGGAGATACCTGCTTGCTCTTGGACGAACACCGGAACAGGCAGAGTGGTCTAAAGTCTGGGAGAAGGGGACACTGGAACTGCTCTGGAGCTCTGCTCGAGGCAGCACAGCCCTGCAATACCCTCTGTAAGAGCTAGGTATTAATATTAATATTCACAAAACAGTTAGAAACAAATTCATAAAAACCATCATCTGCAAATGGAAGACAGGGCTAAATCTCAGGAATAAATTCCTTGCAAACAACAGTTTGACTACTTTGCTGCATCGTGTATGATAGTGGTTTCGACATTTACGAAACTGAGGTAATTTCTCTCCCTCATCCTGCCTCTGAACATATTCTTTCTCTTCTCTGATCTTGCCCACTTAGCAATAATGGGAAGGACAAGGTGGTCCTGATGCCTTGACACTTGTTTGTAGCCCACTGATTGAAAACCCCTGCCTATGAAAATGAAATAATAAATTAGGGTAAAATATTCCCAGTTACCAGAAATACAGGAAATATTTACCTCTAAACAAGCAGGGGGAACATTGACCCCACTGAAATGAATAGGAGATTTGACGTCAATGGCAAATCTTATATCGAATTCAGCGTAGCCATGTTTCACTCAGTTTCAAAAGCAGAAAGGTGCTGAGACCAGAAATCCCCTCTGATCTGTCACAAATGGACTGCAGGACCTCCAGAAGGGTATGGCCGGGATAGATAGGTGCATGAAATGTCGCCTCTGCCCTCTGATGTAGTGGTTATGATTGGGCTCAGTGAGAACCATTTGAGATGTGGTTAGACCACAAAATAATCTCCTAGGAGGGTGATAAAAGTCCAGTTGCTGGAGTCATTTAAAACTAGAATGGACATAACACTAGGCAACAGTGAAGAGAATAGTCCTGCAGTGCAGGCCAAATAAACTTAACGTCTTTTAAACCACTGGAGTTTTATCACGAGCTGCATCTGGCATAGGAAATAACATGGTCCTTTTTTTTTTTTTGACCACTGGAATAGCACACACATTTGTTTGGGATCACTGCTTCTGCAGTGATTAAAAGCAGGAGTTGCTCAAGAGAGAGTATATGCATAGTTACTGCAGGGTTGTGTTCACAACAAAACCTGAGTTACATGGACCTACTGTGGATTTTGTAGTTCATAGTTAGTTTGTCCTGAGAGCTAGATGTATGTACAAAAAATAGGTTGTGAAGAAAAATTATATATAAACTAAAATGGATTTTGGGGTCATAGTTAATTATAGTTTGTTTTGTCACAACTACTTCCCCATGAATATACATAAGCCTAAATATCCCATTATGGTTTAATTATACAGCCATTAGAAGAAGAAAATTGCTAATGAAAGCAGCTATGAAAAACATATATCATCTGCAAACTACACAGAGTATATCATGGATGTTTTCAAATATCATAGAAAAAGGATGACTCTCCACGGACTTCAGGATTGTATTTAATAGCTTTTATACATTATCTGCCCCTTAATTATGTAAAATTATGAGTGTGCTGACTTTGGGAATTCATTTGTGTACCATTTTAAATTATACATTGGGCTTATTATAGGAGACAGACTGGGTATTTTTCCACACCTGAGATCTCTTTCTACCGTCTGGATTTTTTAGTAATAAACTTTAATTTTTTCTTTAAAGGCTGACATTAACCTTCAACACAAGGCTTTCAGAATCCAGTTATCCTCACACTGCAATAATGGATAATTGTGCTATTGTCTTTTGCCTTTTCCTGTCGGTAACATTTTGAGTGATGGTGACATGTCATCTGCAATTCCGTTTGCTCTCCCCTGCATGAATTGAATAAAGCGATGCAGAGAAGACAATGCACACTCTTGTAAAACAAGCATCGTAAGCTCCTCTGCAGGACTGCAAATCTTGAAAACATATAGATGGACTTCTGCTTTGAACAGGCATCTATCTGCTGTCAGACTAAGGCACTTATACAATGTAATGATCTCCCTGCAGTGGGATTGAATAGTATCACTAGGAATTAACACAGCCTTTTTTTCATGTACGCAGGTTGATTACGCTGTAATACCTCATTACACAGTCTATGGCCTTGTCTGCACAGAAGATTTATCCAGGTTCCTGTCATCAGTGAATACCTACCCAGTCCCTAGTGAAGATTGACAAACCTAATGCCATGCTGAAATTTGCATTGGCAGCCTGCCTCAGTTTCAAGCAGAATTAAGCTGCCTATGTGCAAATTGTGTTAATGGCAGCTTTTCTAGTACCCATACGGGGTTTGCCCTGGGACGACTAGATTGGTATTTGGCCCCCAAAGCCAGAGATCCACAGTGTAGGCAATGTCAAGATGGGGCTAGATTCGGATCTCAAGCCACTGCAAAACGAGACTGACTCCTTTCAAGACAATTAGGGCCCCCTCTGACATCTGTCAAAGGTGATGGATAACCTGTCATTTATTTCAACTGATGTTGCACCCTACTGTTAGGGTATGTTTACACAGCCGAAGAAAGACCCGTAGCAGCGAGTCTCAGAGCCCGGGTCAACTGCCTCAGGATCGCAGGGCTCGGGCTGCAAGGCTAAAAACAGCAGGGTAGACACTTGGGCTCAGGCCGGAGCCTGGGATCTGAAATCCAATGTGGTGGGTGGCTCTTGAAGCCCTGGCCCAAGCCCTGAGACCCACCCCCCCTTGCTGGGGTTCAGAACCTGGGGCCTAGCCTGAGCCTGAATGTCTGCGTTGCTCCTTTTTAGCCCCACAGTCTGAACCGCTGTGAGCTCGGTCAGTTGACTCAGGCCTTGAGGGTCTGTCTACACAGCAGCTAGACAACCTCCACTGGCCCGTGTCAGCTGACTAGGGCTCTGGGGGCTCAGGCTACGGGCAGACTTCAAGGTTGGGGCTGGAGCCTGAGCTGTGGGACCCTCCCACCTCGTAGGGTATTAGAGCCCAAGTCTACACAGCAATGAAACAGCCCCGCAGCCCAAGTCTGAATTGGTGTGGGCCAGCTGTGGGTTTTTAATTGAAGTATAGATAGACCCTAACACAGACCCACCAAACACAGAGAAGGTGATAGCAGGCTGTTACCTAAGGCATGGAGGCTCAAACGAATCCACCTTGCACCAGACTAGCTCTTTTGCTAACCGATTGCTGAAGAAGACCCCGACTGCATGCTTCCCTGCAGAGCCTCCTACCCTGGAAAACCCTTACAATTTAAAGTGATACCTTGACATTTTAACAGGTTTCAGTACACCATAATGTAGACTGTAAGGTCTTTGGGTAGTCACTATTTTTTGCTATGCCTAACACAATTGGATCCCAGTCTCAGCTGGGGCCTCTATGCACTGTTTTAAATATCCATAATAAATAACAGAAATAACTTTGTTCATAAGGGTTGTACTGGGAGTGCACACCAGAAAGCAGAATTCTCTGCATCAGGCAGCAGGGAAAACACCTGTCTTGCAAATTGGGAGGTCAGAGGGAGCGGAGAAGTTCAGGAAGAGCCATTGTTTCTGATAGAACTGTGCAAATGATATCAACAGTTTCCAGTAAATATTGACCAGATCTGTACAAGAAAAATCAATTTGCCTAGTGTGCTCACTGTCTGTGAATATTTGCATGATCAAGCCTCAGTAGCCCATGAGTTTGTGGAAACCTGTGTGAGTGCTTATTCCAAGAGAGCACGTTTTAAATTTGCACTGAAAAGTTTTGGTGCCAGAAGTTTGCAGTTCTAAAACAGCAGACATTTGAAAAATATCCATAAATGAGTGCATTACTTTTTACAAATGAGAGAATTCAGTTTCTCTTCTAGCTGTAAGTGAGTTCAGAATCACTTCTCCATAGGGGTATTTAAGGCTACTCTATTTCACCGAAGGCCATTATCAAAAGCAGGCTATGGAACTACTCTCCCTTAATAGACAGGTGTTTTTTCACATATAATAGGGAGAAATTATAGGTTTCATACAGGATCACTCATCAGACCGTAGCTAGAAATTGCCATCTTTTATTTGAGCATGTCTGTTGGTGGAATATGTATGTGCATGTTTAAATAGCCCATTGTGTCAAAATCAACAAATGAAAAAACCCAAGAAAGCTATATATTTTGGCATGAGTCTTTATGAGAGAAGAAAAAATAGAGAAAATTGAATAAGAATTGCAAATAATTCTCCTAAATTGATTCATGAGACTGAGAAAGAAAAGGTATTTTCAGCAGCAGGAAGTTCAAATTGAATGTAGAGAAAGGAACCTATTGAGCTGATTTTAATTATGCCACAACAGGAAATTTTTCATTTTACATTGAACAGCAGAGCGGATGGTACAGTGGCATGAACTGATTTTCTATTTTATGTGTACATGTTCAATTAGTAATCTGTAGAGAGAAAAAATAATAAATTCCCCATAAGATTGTTTTTCTATAAAACATGTGAAGTAAATAAATCCATACTGAGGTTAAGAGTCTCAAAGATATTGAGGATCTTAACTTCCTTTGAAATCAAGTTAGAAGACCAAATACCTTTGAGGATCTGTGACCCAGACTCTTAGTATGTTTGTTGAAAGTTCACAGAGGAAAGGGTACCGCAATAGTAGTCAACTTTCGAGTGGTCACGTATCTACTGGACTAGATCTCCCATCACAATCAGCACCAACCAGTACCCTTATTTGGAGTTGCAATAGAGAAACCAAGAACAGAATGTCCATGGAGAATGAACTGCACTCCTCTGAATGGGTTGAGTAACTTCCCCAGAGCTAAAAGACCAAGGATTAGAGTCTAAAATCACTCCTTTCCTGTGCTTTGGCTTTACTGGTAGCTCAAAAACCTCAAACTAAAGTTTCTCCCAGAGCTTTGGTGCCTCCCAATCCTTTCCCTAAAAAACACCCTCTGTCCTAATTCCCTAATTTCCTGTCCCAGAGAGTCATTCCCGTTCATCTTTATACCCAGTGTAGAGCAGTGTGGCGCTAACGAATTACGTTGTATGAATTACACTACAACAAGTTGGTAGAATTCCAGAATCGTCAGCCCCAAGCATTCAAAAATCAAGCATCAAACCCCCAATCTCCCAACAATAATCAGATTGGCTTACAAATAATTTTGTTGAGTGTTTCATGTTTTTGAGATTTTCTCTGCAACCAGAAGGGTTAGGAACTTTCTTTTTTTCAGATGAAAGCTGAAATTCTCACATTTTCACATGACTCCAGGAGAAGGGGCTTTAAGCAATACAGCAAACATTACGAGAGTTTGCCACAGTGGACTTCAGCAGTTTCATGCAAAGGTCTAACACATGCTGGTAGGGTTCAGTCAACACAGATGAGATCTGACATCCTGCTCCATGATCTTTCCAGGTTAGTGTTTGAGGAACAATGGTGGGTTGTGGGAGGAAGAAAATTGATGTGCCGCTTCCCAGACTGCATCTGTTGTGGGGATAAATAAATTAATTCACAAAGACTGACATTCGAACTAAATCCAGGTAGACCCGTACCCATCAAAACAACTAAGCACATGCTTAATTTTAAGTTCATGGTCAGTCTCCCTAAAGTGAAGGGTTATTAGCATATATAAATGCAGGTTCTTTATTCACTTAGCTACTGACAGCTCCTTATTAAAATCCTTAAGAGGCACTTATTTCTTGAAGTCCAATCAGTTTCTATTAACAGTAATAGCTGGTAAAATACTCAGTGTGTCCCTATATCTGAAATTTTCCATTCTCTATACATATATATATTCTAAACAAATCAAGATAGATCCTCATCTGGTATAAATCAGCATAGCCCCATTGAAATCAATAGTATTACATCAATTTACACCAGCTGTCAATCTACCTATCATTCAATTCCTGATAATTCAATACTTAAACATTTTTATAGTCATGGAGAAGCATTGATTGTAATCAGCTAGAATAACGATGTAAAAAAAAATATCAGGTAACTCTGTAGTAATGAACAATAACGTGCTCAGTAAAATACAAGCATCATATAGAAATCAGTCGCATCCAATGATTTTACGGTAGGTATTATTTTTACGAGAGAGACAGTTTAAGTCTATGCCTCCCTCGTGTATTAGGAAGGAACCAGCCAAGATCCACCAGTGCCGGTCTGCCTATGGTCTGCTGCATGCAGGGTATGTCTATACTTGATTTTTTCTAGGTCTATACTTGGTAGTAAATTCTGGAGTAGAATGCCACACAAACAGCTTTTTTGGGACACAAAGGTTTGTTTCTGGTGGTGTTTAGACTTTTAATAGGGTTAGACACATCTGGAAGAAATGTTCATGTCCTGTTTGTAACCAACTCAGTGCGGTGCATTGGGATATCACTTGTAATGTCGGGCCCCAGGGTGGGTCATTGGCAGTGGGGAGTGAACCTGGCATCTGTGGATCTAAATGCATGAGCTTCTCCTATCTGAGCTAAAAGACTCAGCTCTATTAGTCAAGACTCTAGCAACCTCTCTTTGTGGCCCAGTCACCACTAGAGAGGGACAGAGTGCCACACCTTGTGGGTTACACTTCCACACTGGAATTTACCATTGTGTTAATTAACACATACTAAATGCAAATGAAATGTCTAGTGTGGACCTACCCAGAGCAAAATGCCAAAGAATCACCTACCTAGGCCTATGGTGTCCCACTGCATAATCTATTTCCATCTTGCACACCTCTAGAAGCTCTGGGGTTTGGCCCTTCTATGGATGCAGGACTTCTTCCAGTTATGTTATGGTCACTGAATACAGGACTCATCTAGCTGTTCTTCATCATCAATCTCAAGTGCTTATTTTAATTTTAATATTTCTTGCAGTCCTAATTTTCTTTTACTTTTACAGTCCATGCTCCATCAGCTTTAATTAAATTCTTAATAGCTGTGTTTAGCTGTATAGTTGGTACTTTTTTTTTACATTCATAGTCTTTAAACTCCTCTTCTTATGGAGGCTATATTCCTTTTTTGCCTCTCTTGGTTGCTTTAATTAGATTGTTTGCTTGTTTGTTGTTTCACTTGGAATTGGTTGGTGTGTGGTATAGAAATTTCAGTAATGACTATGGGTTTTCTTTGGGAGGAGATCCTCAGTAACAGCTTGAGATGTGAAAGATCAGATGTACACACCCATTATCTTCTCCCCTGGTTCACCAGCACCATCTTCATTTCATGAGGGTTAGTGGGAAATGCACTGCACTGAGTAACAAAACTGATAAAACATTTAGAAAACCTGAGTTAGGAGGAAAAGTTAAACACCTGGGCATATTTAATGTTGAGAAAAAAAGATTGAGGAGGGACCTGATAACAGTCTTCAAATATGTTACGGCCTGTTATAAAAAGGACTGTAATTATTCTCTGTCCCTTGGTGGTAAAACAAGAAGTAATGGGCTTAATCTGCAGCAACGGATATTTAGGTTAGATATAAGGAAAAACGTTTTAACTATAAGGGTGGTTAAGCTCTGAAATAGGCTTTCAAGGGGGTTATGAGCCCTGTCATTGGAGGTTTTTAAGTACAGAATAAACAAAGGCCTGTCAGGGGTGGTCTAGGTTTATCTGGTACTGCCTTAATGCAGAGCTGATGACTTCTTAAGGTCCCTTCCAGCTCGACATTTGTATGACACCTAGGATCATTCAATTCCTAGCTCTACCCTGAGATAAGTCACTTCACCTGTGTCCAAGGCTTGTGGTAGATTCTCCATTACTTGTGATTTTGAAATCAAGACTGGATTTTTTAAAGATATGCTCAAGTTCAACCAGAAATTATTTTGAGGGAATTCTAGGGCCCGCGTTATACAGGAGGTCATATTATACACAGTAGAGTCATTTGTTAGAATAGCTGTTAGCACTGCAGTTTTCAGTTTTAACGTAATCACAGCATATTTGTTACGTGATTTATGTGAACAGCATTGTCAAACATGGGGAAAGCAATGGTGGTGTGGAGCAGGGCTGAAACTTGCAAATCACATTTCAATACTCATGAGCCTTCCGATTACACCAGGAAAAAAAACCATGCTTTTGTGATTAGAGCCACTGTAAGATCAAAGCAAGTGTGTGTTTAGGTGTAATTTATCTAATCTGTAATAAGACTCTTACCTCAAAGATCTATTTCCCAGTAGAAAGCACTAGATTATATTAACATGTGGAATTAATAGAAACAACAGTCATTTAGAATTAGAAATCCCTAATATGTGCATAGATTGGTTTTCTAGCTAGCTGTTTATAACCTCTACAATTCATGTAACAACAAAATATAACTGGTCATTCCTAAAAGCCAAAATGCACAGTAAAGGCTAAAGAGAGCGTTGGAGTGTTAGTTTTCTGAAGCGTAATATGTTATCTTTAGTCTTTCATTTTCCCTTTCCAGTTAGCATTGTCTGTTCATCATGGAGCTTTCTTGTTGTCTGGTGATAAATTGCCATTGGGATCACTATTTCGTGTTAGCAGCACATTTTTGATCAAATGCCTCTAAGGGCAACAATTCTTTGAGCTGATGAGTCATGCTGCCAAAGTTAAAATCACTTTAGGAAATATTGTGGGGAGGATGTACTAGGGTTTCAATTATTAGCTCCTTGCTACTTCCAACAGAGGGCAAGAGACAGAGCTCAATGCTCTCCTTTCTTCCATGTGTTACATCCATTTCTGTGCAAGGGCTCAGAAATCAGCCATTCCACCCACATTTTTATGTAGCTGGTTTGACTTTTTACAAGCTATATTTAAAAGCCTCTCTTCACTAGTGACCATCTGGATCTTAATTTAGTTTAGGTTTTCTTATAGGATAAATTGTACCTTGTCTATCACATCATTCAAGGTGGGTTGCTCTAGATGGCAAAACACTACATTGGAATACTAATTATTGATTATCCTTTGGAATAGCAACCATTTCTTTTACATGCAGAGAATATTTAGGGCCCGATTCTGCTATTTCTTGTTATGAAAAACTCCCTATGGAACTCAGACTTTATGATTTTGGGGATATTCCTGGAATGGATTCACTTCCCTGCAGCCTTATCTTTCCCACACCATCAATGCATTCAAAATTGTTTCCTTTACTCACTATTTCCCCTCTGCTCAAGCCCCATGGAGGCATGTCTTCCCTTTTTCTCCTCCCTGTTACATGATGGTTATGGGAATTGAGAACATCAGGAAGCCAAGAGTGGGCTACTGGAGACTGCACTGCTGTTCTCTTTGGTAGTTCAATCTCAGCCTAGGACCAGACACCACCTCTCAGTCCAGTCGGACAGGAGCAGAGTTTCTAATCTCTCTTTGTATTGTGATTATCCCAGCTTCTCTTGATCACCACCTCCACTGGCTTGCTGGACCCAGGAGGACAGAAGACTACATTCTCCCCAGTCTCTTTTCCCCTCCTCACTTTCCCTGATCTGACACTAACTTGCTGTGCATTCATGGTCAGGTCACCTGGAATCAAATTCTGTTCTCATTGACCCCTGGGATAATCGGAACTAGCACCACTGATGAGATGGAACTGAGAGGAGATTTGGTCCCTAGCTTCTCTGTGCCTACATTTCCCTTTCTCTAAAATGGGAGAAATAACCACTTGTCTTGTGTAAAGGGTCTTGAGATGGTCAGAAGCAAAGTAGACTTCATCAGCCAAATCCTGAAGTCTTTATTCAGTCCATACTCTCATGGGGTCAATGGGTCTTTGCCTGACTAAGGAGTGAGAAAGCACTTGAAGGATCTGGTCCACTGATTATTATTTGATCTATGTACTTAAATGGCCCCAGTACAGGGGAATTTGAGCACTTCCAATGATTCAAGAGGGGGGACTGTTGGAGACATTAGTAACAGGACACCTAAAAACCCCCTCCAAAACCCAAGAACTGAATTTCCGTATCTCCAGAGCAGCAGACAAGCCAATATAGTGCTGCAATTGTTAATTTGCCATAAGTGGCATCAATACCACACTTATCTCTTTGCTGAGTGTCTTACATAACTGGGTAGCTGTCTGGCTGAATAAAATAAGTTATAGCACTGTTGTGCCCTGCAATTACCATAACACAGCATTGTCAGTACTTTTTGTACACTGGGAAATTTAGTTTCATACATCAGTCACTAGCCTCAGTTTATTTCTTCAAGTCTTTAAATAGGCACTTAGCCAAAGTAAAGACTAGAGCTGAGAGAACAATTGGTTTTTCAGTTCAGTGGCTAAACTAAAGAAATCTGAAAAATAAATTATTTTGTTTTGCACCCGTTGCCATATAGCCCTAAAGCTGCCACCCCCCCCTCCTCAAGGGAACTAAAAGGTATATGTGACAATGAGCAAATTGAATTTCTCTTGGATGTGCCCTAAAAGAAATGGAAATGTATTTAGGGCATGACCCATTTTCATAACCTATTTGTACAGCTACATAAGGTAGTTTTTAACTGCATACGTGCTTGTTCAGTAAACGGTGATTAGTTCTGCTACTTGAATGACAAGTTATGAAATTGTAACCCAAAACCACAAGAGAGGAATAAGTAGGTAGACTCATTGAGTTAGGTACTAAACATGAAGTTTTGCCTGGTTATAATGGACCATTACTTCAAAAGAGATTTGTATTGCATATATAATGAGGGAACATGACTAATGTTGCAGGTATATATGAAATGTTAATAAGAAATATTTCATTATCATATGATTTTATAATATGAGTACATAACTAACTTCAAAGGGCAAAATGAAATGATTGGTTAAGGTGTGTTGCATGGGTATCCACAAACTGCAAAAGTAAATAGGAATATACAAAACCTACAAAATTTGGAAAAAGGAAGCTGAAAGCTTGTGTTCCCAAACTGGGTGGGGTATTAATCCTTTCTGTATCATACTGATTCATGTTTGGTATATAATATTTGATTAATATATTCATTGAGGTTGGTTATCTGATGTCATGTTGAACAATAGTCTAAATTGAATCCTAACACACCAAAACTGAAAAGATTGTTTGGGAACTGTTTTGGTTGAGTTTAACAAAGCATTTTGAATGCCATTTTAAAATGTCAATTTAAATCAACATTTCTTCATTTTGAAACCAAATGCCCAATCAGTTCATTGCAAAAAATGTTGAAGCAAAATATTTTGACATTTATGAAAAAAAAATCTGATTTGTTTTGGCCAAAATTATTTGCTGAATGTGACTCAAATTTGCGGATAGTAAATTCTTTAAAAAAATGTATTTTCCAGAACTATTTTCCCCTAAAATTGTCCAGCTCTTGCAAAGATACATATTTTCTACCTTTCTTCACACTAAGAATGTTAAATTTGTTCTTAATGTGCTGCCTTTTACTATTTTGTTGTGAGACTCACAGTATAAAGCCCTAGGTCCTGGAATCATGTGAGGATATAAGAATCTTAGCTTCCATTTTAAAAAGTCTCTAGCTTTCACAGTTGCAAAGAACAGCTGGAAAATATGAACCCTTAAGGCTCCAAAACCAGAAGGTAAATAAAAATAATCCCAAATTTGTTATTGTTAATAAATTTTTTCGGGAGCAGCCTGGTGACTTTTGAATGTTTTGAGTTGGTGATATTACAGGTTCTAGCTCTCTGTCATTTTGCGAGCTCCAGTGACTGCACCAAAAAAAAAGAAAAGCAAAAATCAGTGTAAAATGTAATAAAGAACAGAAACAATTTGTACCTAGGCGGACAACAAAGTTTGAAACCTTTGGCCTACATATACATATATATTTTTAATCATATTAAATCCATAGGCCCTGGATAAAGCCAGGAGGAGAAGACTCTGGATGACGAAACCTCCCTGATGGTATCTCTACCATTCCATTGAGCAAGTCCAAAGACTGGAGCATAGGTTATGTCCAAAGTATAGGCCTGCAGTCAATCTGGTGGTACTTGCAGAAGTATGTGGAGAGCTATTCTGTCTCCCTGAAGTCACAGTCACCTCACACTGCAGTTTCACTTGGATTAGATGGAAGACCATGGCATAATTAACACTCTTCTGTTTCATTCCCAAACAGAGGCACAGACCTCTCTGGACTTAATTGAGAAGGTACCTGTCCTCAGATCATTTATTAGGTCTTGCTCCCCAGGCTACAATGCATCTCTGCCAGTCCTACACTTGAGACAGTCACAGGAGGGGGCCAAAGAATGCAGCCCAATGGATTCACTTTAGTAGTCATGTGGCTTTTAGAGTCTTTAGTGTTTTTTAGCAAATTGTTATGACACTGCAGAATGAACAAATGATTTGGGGAAGGAGCAGTGATGTTGCTTCAAGCACAGAATCTTTCATAGTGAGGTTTATCAGCATCATCAACCCAAATTTTGAGGCTCTTATGAAAGGTCACCTTGTGGCTCAGACCACACATCCGCACAGGGTCACAGAGATTAGTTAACAGTGCTCCTCTTCCTCAGTAAGGCCTTCCCTGGATTTTGGATCTGGGCACACTGAGGAAAGAGGGTAATGGATGCCTGCTATCTCCCCATTGACCCAGTGGATGCCAGGAGCAAATAATATCCCACTGGAGCACTAGGGATCTCTGAGGCCGAATTCCATTCCTGATGAACTCTGGGGGTAGCATCCTGATTCATTGGCCTTTTTTGGAGACAGATTGTAAAATCACCATGTAAGCCCTTAGTTTTCATTTCAGTGGGAGTTTTGCCTGAGCAAACACTTCAGGATTTGGCCCATGCTGCCTAATCTCCCATCTCTCCCTTACACACACACACACCCCCCACGCTTGGGTGATCCCCTTTCCAATGCCCTAAATTCATTACTCTCAAAGCTGTGTTTGCTTTTTCAGCTGTCATTACAACTGATGCTTTCATGTTTCTCTCTGTACTAACGGAGAGGATGAATTGTACGATGTATGTGGTATTACAGACCGGGAACGTTCCTGACATTTTCTGTTCACATCCGTTAATCCACCAGTGCATATAAACTTCTAATCCTTTTAAAGACTTTCCCTTTGGAAATGTTGATCTGTGTGTTTTCTGTTGGAAAAGCAATCTATTTTCTCTACATTCTAATTAGAACTGAGTTCTGCTCCATTATATCACTTACCTAGTTTGTCTGATATCTTTTCAGCCTGCTGTTTCTTTTGCATGTTGCAGTTAGAATGTAGTTTTAAAAAAAACAACCCAAAAAGCCCATATTTTAAAATATAAAGGGCAGAAACTGGCTGAGGATATGGACCTTTAAAAGTTTTACGGTAGCATTTTTTATTTGTTGGGATTTTTTTGTTTTCTTTCATTTTGTTCTGTTGTTTCAAAGCATTGCATTCCACTAATGCTTTTACATTTGGGGATAAGTCTGGAGTTATAAAATATTGATCTCAATATCTGCAGGATGTTCCTGGAAACAGAAGAGAATATAAATGAATTAAAACATATTTGCTGAAGTTCCAGTTCCTAAAGGAGACATGGTCAACAAACGAAATGCCCCTTCATGAACGAGAACACTCTGCCACTTTGCTTAATTTCATGCATAGGGTTTCTGCTAAATAACTTTGCTTTGTAGAGCCTTGAAGGCTGCATCTCGTGAAATGAACATGAAATATGGTTATGACGCCGAGCGCTTATAAACCCACCACTCACTGATGGACTGGCTCCTCCTATTGGTCTTCTGAGAATTAGCTCCAGGCCAAGACCCACATCCACAGTCTGTGCACTGCCACTCTTTCTGAAAGCTGTCAGGGCCCACAGCATTTTCTTTGTGACTAAGTCCTTTTCCAGAGGAGGTTTGGCTCCTCAGGAGTCCAGCCACTTTCCCTAGTGGCCATGGCAGTATCCTGTCCGGCCACTTCCTCAGTGACACCTGCAGCAACTTAGGCTGGGTCTATACTGACGGCAGCAGTAGACCCTCTCAGTTGATCCAGCAATTGACGCAGGAAAGCCACCCCGGTAAGTGGCATAGTGCTACGTCGAAGGGAGCGCTGTTCCCATAGGTGCAGAGCGGTGTGGACGGCGCGCGGAGCAGATGCAGCGAAGTCAATGGGAGATACACAAGTCATTTACGTCACTTGCGTATCTCCCGTCGACTGCCGCTGAATCCGGAAGGTAAGTGTAGACCGGGCCTTATTCTGCCACTTCCCCAGTAGCAAATAGGGGCCTGAATACTACTGCAGGTTCTGGCCCAGGGACCCTGTGGATCAGAGACTCCTGCTGCACCACGAATTCCTCTCCGTGCTGCTGTCTCTCTGGGCGACTTCACCGAGCCCTGGCACCTTCATTTCCCATCCTCGGGCCCTGCCACTACCCACTCTCAACAACTAGCCATGAGCATCTCTTGCTCCCCTGGTCCCCGACAGCAGTAGCCACTGTCCACAGTGCTACAGGTCTTTTCTTCTTGAGTTCCAAGCAGTGACTGTTCTGCGCTGCTCTACAACTCCTTTTATATGGCCTGCTGGGCCCTGATTGGCTGCTCCTCTCAGCCTCTCTCGGATTGGCTGCTCCCGGTGCAGCCTCCCTAGACTGCTTTTAACTCTTCTCTGCCAATGTGGGGTGGAAACCTCATCACAGCTACTCTAAGGTTAGTTTTCGCTCTCACACCAGAAATTCCATCTTGGACCTGAGGAAGTTTTGATGAAGCCATGTCTTTCCCACAGAAAGGTTCTGATTTTGATGAATCAATATTTTCTGATGAAAAAAATATTCCTAACCACCTCTACACCAGATTCCCAGTGCATTGTTTTGCCCACAAGACAATCCCAATACACTAAGGTATGAAGACATTACAATGTACAACAGTAATACTGTACTATTTTTATGGAGAACAAGAATATCTGTTATAACAGTAAAAGTCAACCTCCAACTATTAGGCATTATGATGAGACCTTCATGGGGGACAGTTTATCTCACATCTGCCTACTGTGGGGTACTCACATTTTCCACTGAAGTTCTGGTGCTGACCACAGATGGAGACGGGATGCTCAACTAAGTGGACCATGAGTCTGATACAGGATGGCAGTTCCTATGTTCATTTTTCTTTTCTAAAGTGTTAAATAACAGGCAGTAACAATAGCTTAACCTGGACATCCATGTCCGGTTGCAGCAGGCTCTATGTTGTAAAATTCATGTTACTTTGATTACAGGGCATTTCCATCTATAAGCCATATTAATTTGCAACTTGTTCACCCTAAATAATTGAATTTTTGGAACATGTCAGGTGGTAACTCATAGAGTAAACTATTTTAAAAAGGTTCAGTGTACCAAAAGCCAAGATAAAAAAGCCTCTGCTCACAGCTAATTATAAGTTAGCTGCTATAAATTACGAGTATTATGTCTGCTATGTCTATTAGTAGGTTGCTGTTTTCACAAAGAATAGTAAAAAATTATCTGTTTTACGGTTTAATAGCTCATATTCATTTGACTGCAGACATAATTATAGCTGATATTCATATACAAGGTATAGAGATGCAATGATAATGCAATGACAGGCAAGCCAGTGTGTCAACAATTAATTCCTCCCTCCCTCTGTGCCCCCATCATACCATCCCAAGCTATAAAAGTGTACGCTATTATAAATGCTATTTTAAAATCTGATTTCATATTTTCAGAAGTCTCTGCTGCATGGAAACAGCATCCCTCGATCATAATATTGATTACACGTAGCCACAAATCAAAAAAGAGCTAGCTTTAGCACAATTCAATTGACATTTGTACCTACCGTGACCAGACATCCTGATATTATCAGGACCACCCTGATAGTAGGGGCTTTGTCTTATATATGCAACCACTCCTCCCCTTCCCTGAAAAAAATAGTGTCCTGATTTTTTACAGTTACTGTTTGGTCACTCTATTTGTACTCCTGCCTCTTATTAGCAGAAGCAAGTGCCACAATTGCATGCAATGAAATTATCACTCTGAACAGCTAGGGCCAAATCTCGGGGTCCTTACTCACTTTCTATTCTCTGATTGACCTCAATGAGAGTTTGACTCTGTAAAAATGTAAGGTTCAGTTATGGTCTGTAGCCAATCCTCCATAAGTGAGGGAGAGGAAAGAACATTTGACCAGGAATCAGGAAGACTTGCTTCTATTTCTTCATTTGTCTTTTGTCCTGCGCAAGTCATTGATCTTCTGTGTGTCTCAGTCTGCTCACCTGTAATTTAAGAATAATGTTACCTACTGCTCTACTCCTGAAAAAAACTATATGAGGATTATTATTACTTGGTTGCCCCTCCCTACCATTAGGCCCATGAGGCACTATGCCTTAGTGGTTATTGCCAGCAATGTGTCTAGTCATGTACACACCTAGACAGTTCCTGCCCCTGGAAATTTACCATATAAAAGACAGAGAGAGAGAAAACCAGCTGCATTGGAAGACCCAGGGAAAGATGCTAACCCTTTCTGTCCCATTTTTTTTTCCACTCCTCCACCACCACTCAACCCCTTCCACTAATGTTAAGGTGAAGACATTCATGAACCTTCAAAAGGGATTTGAAAGGGGAGGGTGGTTGCGATGTGTAGGAACTGGATACCATCACTTAAAATCATCGGTGAGCTTTCAGTTGGTCCTCCGTATTGTCCATTGCAGATGCCATCCAAACCTAATAGAGCCGTGGGTGTACATATGTACCTAGGCCTTGTGTGTTTGTGTATTGTTAGTATACATGGTTATGTAGACTCCAACTGTATCTGTGGTTTCCTCGTATTCTGAACGTTGTGTAGCAAAGAACAAAAATGTGTACAGTGGGAAGAGATAAGGAGAAAAATGGAAGTGATCAGGAATGGGAAAAGAAAATGAAGGGAGCTATTAGGCTGCCATCATTGCTAGTGTGAAGAGCGGAAGAGTGATGGTATCATGAGAAATAGATCCAAGACGGTCTTCCTGGGACATACGTCTAAGATAACTCAAACTGCAGTTCCCCAAGAAAAGAGATTGTGTGAACCCATTGTAGCCACCTTCTTTTTCTGGGTTACTTGGGAGCAGACAACACTCACCGGTGTGCTAGGGCACCTAAGGTTGCTGACAACAAAGGAGATCCTGAGTATCCCAGTGTTGATGTAGGATAGGTGGGAATCCTCTATCCACCCCTCTGCTGCATTCCCGTTACTCTTAAAGGAATTTAAAATTGGCGATGCCTCCACCTGGCTGTGTCTCCACCTGGCTGGCCCCTGTACATGCTCAATAGCATGCCTTGGGAGCTTCCAGGACTAAGCCTAGTCTAATAACAATAATAATCTGTGACATAGGTCTAACTCAACAATTGCAATTATGCAAACTAAACATCCAATATACTTAAATTAGAGTTAACACACCTTTACTTCACAAATTAAGGAACTAATTAGCCCTAACAGACTGAAATTAAACATCACTACTATTTTAAAGCCACAGGGGCATCTGAATAAATCAATTAATAAAAATAGTATGCAGTAATAAATGAAACTTGTCTAACTGGCATTTACACTGCCACTCTTTCCCCATTCCCCCCCAGAGTGTACACTCCCCTAGAGTTTAGAGACCTAATGTGGTAATTGGTTTTACCACAGTGGGGTCATTCACGGAGTCCGAATCCTGAAGTGACGAAACCGACAACTTCTCGTGGTGAATCAACCCCGCGTTCAGCACACGGGGGGCTTTTATTACGGGCGTGTTGCCAAGCAGATTACATTATGCATACATTATCTTACACCATCCAGGAGCAGCCACATCATATTTTGACGTGTTACCAATCACTCGCCGCCCCAAGGGCGCTGGCTGCCTGCCCACTTCCCCGCATATGCAGAGTGATGTCTGCTCTGCTTCTTCCCGATAAATGCGGGGGGGTTGGCTGCCCTTCTACTTCTCTGTACATTCCTTTAGCAAAGCAGCAGCCTAGTTTCTTATCTATGATAATAAAGCACAGACACATACAGCATTTAAACAAATAGCTACAGCCATAATAGCTGCATAGCAAGCCACAAGAATTACATAGCAACAACCTAACCCCTTGCTTGCGTGGGCGCACTTGAAGATCTGAAGGCAACAGCACTCTGTTGGTTCAGTGACCCGTTCAGCCCAAGTATCAAGCTGAAGATTTGGAGTTGGCCCAGCCAAAGGTTAGCAGTCCTGGCCCTGCTTGAAGGGACTCTCTCTTTGCCTCTTCTCAGGCCCAGTCAAAGTCTCTCTGCTGTACCCCTTCCTTTACAAGCCCTGCCCCAAACAACAGGGGGTGGGCACTCACACCACCGTCACTGCTGGCCCAACTCAGTCAGCTCCAGGTGGGAGTCCCTGCCCTGGATCCGGCAATGCCACCAACCACTGAAGCTCCCTGCTCGATCAAAACTCCAGCAGTCTCTCAGCAGCAGCTTTGGGACCTCAACAGCAGGCAGCTTTCAGCCTTGGCCGCACTGTACCCCAGCACCAAACTGGAGTCCCCACATGCTTTTCTCTGACTCCCTGGAAGGGGAAGAGTCTCTCTCCTTTTTCCCCAAGGCATCATCAGAGTTGTAGTCTCCCAGGATCTTCCCAACTGTAAAACTCCCAATTAAGTAACAAGGCCCCTGAAGTACACCATTTTGTTTGCTCAGTCTATGATAAAGATAGGGGAGAAGCACAAAGTTTGGAACTGGATAAGGATCTAAACTCCCTCAGATTAAAAGTCTGACCAGGGATGAGTTTGACTCCAGGACTACAGATATAAAGTACTCACCTTTATTTTGCAAACAAAGAGGTGTATTACACAAGTGATGAAACAGAAAGATAGGGTCATGTACACCAATCTGAGACCCCCAACCCTAGCTGACCTCAGTGGAGCTATGATGATTTTTACCAGGCTTAGGATCTGCCCTAAGATACTTAATCACATTATGCAAAACAGAAGTGCATTAGAGGAAGCAGCTGCAATGTAGTGGATTGAACATAAAACTGGCAATCAGGAAGCCCGGATCCTGTTTCCAACTGCTAGTCATTCCCCATGTGAATTTTGCCAGATCGCTTTTGTTTTGTGTGTCCTGTTTTACAAACGAGGATAAGAATTGTCTCCCACCTTGATAAAACATTTTAAGATCTGTGGATGAATAATGCTATAGAGATGTGAAGTATTATTAT
The DNA here is from genome assembly GCA_007922155.1 of Mesoclemmys tuberculata. Classification (NCBI taxonomy): domain Eukaryota; kingdom Metazoa; phylum Chordata; order Testudines; family Chelidae; genus Mesoclemmys; species Mesoclemmys tuberculata. The sequence continues at coordinate 10,477,401 of ML675627.1, read as the reverse complement.
TACCACCGTTAGCATTAACCATTCTTCACTCTCAAAAAAGTTATTTCCTCTACAGTGAGGACTCATATGTAAGTGTTAGAATATCAATATTTACACATTTGCAGTATTTCCAACTGCACTAAGGCTGGAAATAAATAGAAAAGCAGAACAAAATGAGTGCAGTGTTCTGAATAAAAATATTTTATTTCCTAATGTAGTTCCATCAAAATATGTTCTGAGGCAAATGGAAGGAATGAAAAGAAGAAGAAGAAAAAAAAAACTTGCTGAAAATAAAGCCAGTCAAGAACGTAATCAAATGGATCATGAAAATAATGAAAAGAACAGCATCCCCAGGTTTACTGAAGGATCTGAAGAAGTTACTCATAGGAAAACAAAATATTTCATGAGCGTCATGTATTACGAATGCAGATCAGAGAATTAGAAGAGTAAGCAAAAAGGACTGCAAAGGTTTCAGAAAGTCTTCTGTACTGCATCTGCAAATCATTATTTTAATGATTCCCTCTAACACAAAGTGTAAATGTGATCTAGGAAACTGATTTCTAGCCACTAAACTGCCTTCGGTAGGTATGTAAAAGGAATACTTGGAAAGATATAGTTTCACATTACAATGCTAGAGTCTGACTTGAAATATAATAAAAATATCAATGTGAATAAATTAAGCATATGCTTTAGTGCTCTGCTGTATCAAAGCCAAGTGGGCAAATGTGTGCCAAACTCTAGGGTCCCCACCGCAAGATGTCATTTGTTTAAAACAGAATGATGTTAGCTTCAATGCGTCCATTGATTGCAAATGTCCTGGTGTCATACACAGAGTGAGGGAGAGTAATTTATATATCCAGTTTTCCATAAGGAAAAATACACACAAAGAATATGTAGCAATCATCCTACTGAGACAAAGACACAGACAAATCAGATCTGACCTGATTTCACTGGAAAGTAACAAGAACTTTCTGAGTACTTTAGATTGTTAGAACATTCATCACTATGAGATAAATTCAGTTCTGTGCCTGAGTGTTGATAAGCCAGATCATCTACAGAATGAAACAGCTCTGCTACAGATGTTATATTGGAAGCCAAAAACTAAACTAACAAACAAACTGTAATAGTTTTATCAGAAAAAAATGTCCCACAGCCCTTCAGAATTATATTCCACAGCTGTACAATAGAACTGCTTTCATTTTTCACGAATGATGAGAAGACCCATGTGAAAATTATCACATTCTGTGGAATAGCAAATACACTCCTTCCCTTTGTTTCATCTACCCTGGAACTATTTCTTCCTATGGCACATGCACTGACTAATTCATTACTTCTTTGATGACAAGCAGAGAATGTTGTGTGACACGCTGTGCTTTGGTCAAGGTAAAGGAGGGTTTGCAGATTTGCAATCCACTAGAGTGTACTTGATTGAGCGTTGGAGAATCTCTCTTAAATGCAAGTTCCATATTAACTATCAAAAGGAAAGCAATTTTAATAAACAGTTCTCCTCTTTCCTTTCTTTATAGTGCAAGGCTATAGCTCCAGAAGTCCTTTCTGCTAAGCGACACTCTTCCTTCTTAAACTAAACCAGCCCTCCCCAGAGTCATTACAGGACAATGTGTAGGCAACGTTTCTTTTTTATGATAATATATGTTAAGGTCCCGGTCATCTATGGTCAGTAAAATCCTACAGTACTTTTTCTGAATACACTGCACTTCAGGGAACTTCATTCTAGCTGCGCCAGAACGTAGGAACTGCCAAACTGGATCACACCAGTAGCCCGCCCTGTCCTAGTATCCTGCTTCTGACGGTGACCTTTAACAGATGTTTGAGATGAAGGGGCAGGAAACCCTGAGGCAGTCAGTTATCTGACTTTCAGAAGCGCTGTACAGCCAAATCAAGGGGAGCTGCAGGGAACTCAGTATTTTTGAAACACAGGCAATTTCTGTGGGCACCTAACAATGGACTTAAGAGCCTGACATCATATACATAGTTCTGAAAATCCTGGCCACTTCCTTTGATGGAGACAATACTTCAGAACATATGTAATGTCCTTAGAGGCTGCTGCGATGGGTTCCTTCAGCGATTTTAAGGACAGAAAGGAACATTCGGACCACCTAGTCTAACCTCCTACATAACATAGGCCAGAGAATTCTACACGGCGAAAAGCACTATGAAATGAATAATAAATAATAAAGGACAAACAAGGGTGGAAAGGCATATTGACAGTTATATTCTTGCAGTATGAATCACTGTATACTATACTACACTTAAAAAAACCCACCCAAACCCCAAAAAACATGCCTACATTCCAGAGAAAATGAAATTAACATACACTAATCGAAATATTTATAAACACTAGATACGTATGACATTATATATGCTCTGATACTTGTTCTCTTTTCCATTATCACAAAGAGCAGCTGGTACAGTACGTAGTTAAGCTCTAGCAGTTCCCCCTAGAGAAATAGTGGCAGTGAACTCTCTGCCACTGGTCAGAATCTGAGTTTTTGACAGCACCATTGTGACATTCCTCTTACTGCCCTCATTATCCTGTGCAATGTGCCTCAGAAAGGGAAGAATGGTTTAAACACATAGCTTCTCGCAAGACTTAATGGGGGGGGGGTCATGTAGCTTATGATGATGTTACTCAGTGGAAGTTTAAAATAAATTCTAATTTCAATGCATCTTCAACAGCATATTAAATTAAAACTAATTCTGTTCAGAATGCTGGTATGAAATCTCTCTCCTTCTTTAGCACCGCATCATTCGGTCTTCTAGACCGAAATAATGAGAAGGACACCAAGGGTTGAACTCTGAGGCCTTCCCTCACACTGAGTAGTAACTTGTTCTATTTGTGGTACCCACTACACACACTAGAACAACTTGAGGAAGTAAGGTGCAGGTGTGGGATTACTTGTGGATATGAGCATTAGGGTGTCAGAATCTCACCCCAAAAATTTACACTAGAGCTGGGTATGACACAAACATGGGAACCACACACTCCTGAACTTTGGGGACCCAAACGTTACAGTTTACACTGCTCTGCAGTTAAATTCAGAGGATCAGATAGTGTCACAGCCACAGCTCTGGGGAGGGAGTGTTACTGTGCCAGTCTGCCTCAGGAAACTGCTCTGGGAAGAATTGTGCCTCAGGTGGCATAATTACAATCCCCCGGCTCTCTGGAAACTTGGAAAACACAATCCTCAACACAGCAAGAATCAATAACATTAAGATTCAGACACTCACAGACACAAACTGTTCATGATCAAACCGTAGACTAAAAGCAAAAGCCATGTGCCGAGTGAGAAGTTAATACAAGGATGTTTCAATCGCCTCTGAGCCATGCTATGATCATAAAAAGAGGTTAGATTCCTCAAATAAATTATTAGTTGTGAATTCCTTGCCCAAGTCCACTTACCATCACCACTGATATGGTAAGTGTCATCGGACTGTAATGACCACAAATGATCAGGACTTTGCTTTTATGAGTAATTTAAAAGATTGATTCAATTTTTTCCCCACCCACCTGTAGTGCGAGGATATTAACACAAACAGCCAGGCCTTAAGCAGCAATTAGAGAACTCCCTGACCAGGAAGTTCCCACATTTATTAATCTCCTTGCTGCAACAAATCTTAGTCCTCTCTGACAGCTGTGGAGGACCAGAAACTCTATAAGCACTCCACATCTCCCTTTCTTCATAATAAAAGATTAAAACTTAAATCGTAAACCAGTGTAGGTATACGTACTTGAAAATAAACCTCAAATTCCTTAAAACTGTGCACACTGCTAGGATCCCGTATCAATTCCATTTAAATAGTCCTCAGTAATCTTTGATCAGTCTTCCAAAGTGTGCTCTCATTTCTGTTGAGTTTGTGCATGGAGTTCACTGGAGAGAGAGCTCACTTCCTGATAGGTCCCAGATCCTCTCTTTGTTGACCGGGAAATATTTGCTGGTGGTCCTGGAGGACCCCGAGTGAGTCCCCAACAGTTTGGGTTCGAGCCCGGTGCGCAATTAGCCCAATTAGACACCAAGACGGAGAAATCCTTGCAAAAGCTGTTTATTTCAGGATCCGAAATGGCACAGGGAGACTGTCTGTCTCAAATCCTGCACCCCAAGCAGCAAGCATCAACTTTATTTATACCTTACTTAATTTCAACAGGGCTCGTCCCCCCTCCCTTTCCTTCCTTCAAGCAGCTACAACCATTACATGCTTCTGACGCCTTGCAACCAGCCCCGTGATTGGCTAGCAGGGATAGGGGTAGCCAATGGGTATTTTGATCATGCGGCAAGCACGCACTAGAGCTGCAAACAGCATATAGCACCTGCACTGTATCTTACACTGATAAGCAAACCCAAATAATTCCCATACAAGCCAATTTAATTTAACTTACGGTTGCGAAATGGTGTCAGCATGACCCAGAGGATGAGAGAAGAAGATAAGAGAAGAGGATGAGAAAAGGGGGGAAGACAGGGGGGTGAGAGAAGGGGGGACGACGAAGGCTAGGGCCTAGCACAGGAAAACTTCATTGGCACTTGTGGCCTTCCATGAACCTGATTTACCTAGTGCAGTGCCCCAACCCCCCCAACATATTGAAGATGAATCTAGCTCCTCTGGAGTTTCCATTAGGTAGGATCTGGGTGTTTATGCCTGGTTCCAAACAGTTCCAAATGTTAGGAACTAGTGAGCCAAACTTTCTTCCCTGGTCTCGGTTCAGACAATGCTTTTCTTCTGTGCCAAACATTGGCATTTTTTGCAGCTGAATTTTTATTTCAGCAACCTATGTTTGAAATTCCTTCAAGCAGGGCAATTTAGGCTTAAGCTGTATTGGAGCTATAAGTAAAAGTCTCCTAAATTGTCTTCCCATCTGAAATTCTGCTGGAGAGAGTCCAGACACAAGGAAAATTAACCGATATGCCAGGAGCTCTTTATATGGGTCAACTAATTTTTACAGAAGTCTTTTAAAAGTCTGCACTGTTCTCTGCACATCCCCATTGCTCTGGGGGTAATGTGGATTATTAGTAGGATGTTCAAAATCAAAGTCCTGTGCAAGCCCTCAGAATGTTGCAATGGTAAATTGAGGACTTTTCATATTCTGTCTGCCTGTGAAATGAGATCAAAAGCTGCTTTTACTTTGGCGTATTCTTTCTTTTACTCATCAGTAAGGGGTAAGGCTTAGAGAATGTTAGCAACAGCACTACCCATGGCAAATATCAGGATATTTACCTGGTATTCTTGTGTATTCTCTGTTAAACCAGAAGACACCCAGAATCACTCAGATCTCCAGATCCAGCAACGCCTGCTACCTGCATTATCAGAATCAGACTTCTCGAGGAAAGCCAATTGCGCTGTGAGCTCTCTTGCTGCCAGGGCAGGGCGCTGCCTTCTTCCTTTCGCAGGTCTCCTCCACACTCACCACTCTGACAGCCTGAGGATCTCTATTCCTGCCTTTACTCCTTCCTTACAGAGTTGGATTCACTCACTTCTGACACGGTGTAGTGTGAGGACAGAAAGACAGAGTCATGGTTTAAGCAGCATCTAGAGAATTCCCTGACCAGGAGGTTCCCATGTTTATTAGGCTCCCCGCTACAGCTCACAGTGGCCTTATCTGGTAACTGTGGAAGACCAGGAGTTTATAACTAGAGCCCTGTGAGATTCTCTTTATTTCTTTAATAATTTTTCGTTTTATTTTTGGGGAATTTTGTTTCATCTCTCCCCCAGTAGAGGGCTTGGGTCCTGCTCCCGGGGGATAAAATGAAATACAGCACAATATCCAAAAAACTTCACTGTGAGAAAGAGGCGAGGAAGCCCTGGGAAGGGAGAGTCGGAGAGCGAGCCCACCCCGCAGTCATCCTACAGCAGCACCTCCTGTCGCACAGAGCTGGCACCAGCACCCATGGCAGGCTTTCTAACCTGGTGCACGGTGTAACAGCACTGTTCGGACTTGGCCTGACCTCCCAGCCTCCATCATGACAAAGGTGAGGGGGAGCTAAGATGAGCATTGCTGCGACCCTATGCAGCAAGCCACAATGTTTGGCACAGGGGGATGAGCCTCGCCAGTCCCACGGGCACAAGCAGTAGGAGCCACCACTGCGGCATGAGTTTTTCATGTTGTGTTGTTTTGTGTGTTCTTCCTCATTTTATTTTCTGGAATTTGTAAAGGCCTCTTGGGTTGGTGAGTATTTCTTGCGCGCATCTTGTGTGCAGCATCTCATCCTCTAGGACTTGCAGGGTGTAACATGCTGGGCCAAGTTCACCTGTGACCTCCTCTGTGAGTGATCCACATGTTAACTGCCTGTCACTACAGCTGGTCAGGAAATGGTGTTTGTCCTGGAAACAATTTTGATCCAAATGGAAAAGTTTCCATTGTCGTAGACATTATTTTTTCAAAAGCTTTGGGGTTTTTGTTGGACTCCGCCACTCCCGAAATACCATATTTTTTGTTTGAAGCTGTTTTTTGGCCAGTGTTGCAGTTTTCTGTTGCTAAAATAAACCCAATCTTTTTGGAGGGGTGGGGGGGACTGAAGAAACAATTAAAAAAGCACAGAAATCGGATATTTCCAGCAAACATTTCCATTCTGACAAAAAAGCCATTTTTAATCAAAAAAAGATTGACTGAAAAATGTCATCCAAGTAGTCCCTCTGCTGCTGCAGTATGGTGAATTTGGCCCATAAGCTCAAGTAGCAGTGGACTGTGCTTTGAAAGTATAGCTCTGGTAAATGACTCCTCCAGACTGGAGGGCAAGGTTATTACACAGATGAGTCTTTACATCAAATATTAATAAAGCTGCTTGAATGCATACAGTAGCTCACATAATGAAACGTAACAGGATCATGCTCCTGTACAGAAGATGTTTGGTGCAAGGAACTTGTCTTTTTAATGCCCTGATTTAACAAAGCACATAAGCATGTGCTTAACTTTAAACACGTGTTTAAGTCCCATTGAAGTGAATGTGACTTAAGAACATGTTTAAGTGCTTTGCTGAATCAAAGTCTAAATGTCCAGGCAGTGAATAAATAAAGCATACTGAGTAAGTAATTATATAGCATGATAATATAAAGCTCTGAATGGGTACAGTCCCATTATCCCTGAAGGATTGCAACTGAATTCAGTAGCATTATAAGAGCTCTGCAGAGGTTAAATCTTGATGTCTTCATCTTTATTGAAGCAGAGATCTCATTGAGGTTAGTGGGAATTTAGCACTGACTTAATTGGAAGCAGAATCAGACCATGAGTAAGAAGTTCAGGATCTGATCAAAAAACGAGGGACGGCATTGCACTTCATTGAATTCTTTTTTCCTCCTGTGTGTATGAAAAGTTAAAAATCTCAGTTGAAAAATATATGGGATTTCCATTTTTTTAAATATTTTGAAATATATTTTCCTTCTTTAAGCTCCATGTGTTTTTAAACAAGCCATCATTGGAAACAAAAAAAAAAAAAATTAAGGAAAGAGCTAATTTACATAAAAATACACATGGGTACTCAAATTGGCTTTGAAGTCTAACTTTAAGGAATCTTTCTCTTTCTTAGAGTTAATTCTGTTAATTTACCATCCTATTCCCTAAAGAAAAAAACTCTGGAAAGAATGGAGAGAGTTTTACAATTATTGAATTTGTTCATTAGAAATACACTTTCATGCCAACAGGAACAACTGAAACACTGCAAGAGCTTCAAAGAGAAAGACTTCTTTTGTAGCAAACACTCATACTTTGGAGTTATTTTATGAATCACATTTTTCCCTAATAACATTATCTTGAATCACTTTAAAATTGGCCTGGATGATGTATTATTTTTATCAATTAATCAAGATGACATCTCTTGTATAATACCTTGTTGTTTATTCTTACTAGCCGTCCTGAGTCTTAACTCTTAAAATACGACATTTTTAAGAACATCAACGTTGGGGTTTTTTGGGAGGTGAAGGAAGTTTGCATTTTGATTTTTTTACATCTTCAAAGTGCTTTGTAAACTTTGGGCCACAATCCCCTAGTGTGGGAGGATGCTATTATTTACACAGAAGCTGGGACTGGACAGAGGGGATGGATCACTGGATAATTGCCCCTGTTCTGTTTAATCCTTTTGAAGCATCTGGTATTGGCTGCTTTCAGAAGACAGGATACTGACCCAGTATGGCGATTCTTATGTTCTCACATCCATTTTACAAATGGGCAAACAGTCACAGTGGGAGGGTTAAGATCAAAATGTTGCAACTATGGACACTGTTATTAGCAGCTCACTTTTTGCATGTCCATTTGACACAGAGTAAGGTGTGACATATTACTATTAGGTGTGTCAGGTCAGGCCCACAAAACCCACAAATACAGCATGCATCCTTAGTGCCCACTTTTGAAAATTTTGTCCTAAGTGACTTGGACAAAGTGGTAGGGCCTGGATTGGAATCAAGACGTTTGTAGCTCATAGAGCTTAGATTTTGACCACTTCAGTGCCTTCTTACAACTGAAACACCACAAGAGCAGCCTTCCTTGCTGTATTCTGACCTTTCTGGCTCTGCTGAGGGGCGGAAAGCAAAATTAAGACAATATTATCACAGTATCACAAAGCCTTAAGAATAGCTCAGTCCAAACTCAGGAAATGAGCAAAGGTTTGGGGGAAAGTGAAGTTTTTAAATCTCATTCAATGTCATTCCTAGTAAGTTAAAAACAAAATGAATATGAAAGGTGAGATTTTTCAGAAACTTTTGGCCTTGGCTTAACTCTGTCTCCAACAAAGTCAATGATAAAGCTCTTGTTGACTTTACTGGGAGCAGATTTAGACCAATCCCACCTCCCAGTAACAATAAGACTTGAGAGGTTTGTTTCACTCGGTTTCTTTTTTGTATGCCAATTACAATGATAAGGGATTTCAAGAAAGAGTAAGCATTTTCTTTGTGGACGAAAGGTCAATCTGGCTGTTTTGATCTGTGGTGAGGGCGTTTTGATTCAGGTTTGGAATCTGTGACATGCTTGAGGAAAAAGGTACTACTCAACATAAGTAAGTGTGGCATCTATTTTCCATCCAAACCATTTTTCAGTAGAATATTGACTCTTTTCACATGAAGTGTCTGCTTTCCTTAAACATTTTAAATTTTTTTGGTCAGAAAACAAAACCAGAAAATGTTCAGTTTTCAGGTGAAAAGTTGGCATTCCCAACTGAAAATTTTTAAAAAATGATTTTCTGTTTTGTTTTTGTCAAAATGTCCTGTATTTAAAAAAACAAAAAAAGAAAACAAACAAGCAAACATTTTCCAAACAGTAGCAGCATCTAAACAACTAATAATCGACTACCCTTAAGTGATGAGCAGGCAGTTCATAAAACCATCCATCTTTCCACAGCTTCCAGGGTCATGGAATCGTAGAAACGAAAGGGACCTTGTGAGTATAGAAGGACTGAAGGGACCTTGCCAATATAGATTTTGACTCTTAAAAGATGCTGTGCAATTCAGTGTCAGAGGAGTGTAGAGCTATGCTTGCCTCCTGCTGACTGCTGCATAATTCAACTGGCTAGAACTCTGTAATAGCTGAAAATAAACTCAGTTTATAGACAGCCCACAAGCCATATTTAAAATGGGGTCTTATTAATGAGCTAAGATAACCCATTGGCTAGAAAAAAAATTCATTGTTATCACATAATGCACATATCTGATGTTCATCTATATCTCATGATGTTTAAACATTATCAGGCATGCAATCTGAAAAAAAAATCATACAATCACAGAAAAAGCCATAACTTGAAAAAGAAGTTTAATTTTGACCAAAATTTGCAGAAAAGATCTAAAGACAATTGATAATTCAACTGTGTACTCAAAATAGTACTATTCTGGTGTGACGTTCCCCCCCTGCAATCTGAACTGGTGAATAGCTGTGTCACCCCAATTCCTCATTCCTGGGTCCCGATTTACCACACTTTGCTGTGTGAACCACCCACTTCTGGGTCAGCGCATGCCCAGCATCTTGCAAGTGATTGGTCCCTGAGCTAGTGAAGGAGCTCTTCTGGCCAGCTGCTCATGGGATAGACCCCCAGCAGGCACCCCCAGTCCCAGAGGCAACCCTGGGAACAATTGTCTTGTAGGGTTCAATGCTGTATTCTGCACCCTGCAAGCTCATTTACACTTGTCGGTCAATTTATCAAAGAAATTGATATGCACCAGCTCTGTCATTCTAAGTGAGGTCTCTGCACACTTAGTCCATATGCACTGTTTTAGATAAAACAAATAAATAAGTTCATTGACTGCTGCAAGATTTTAAGAGAATCTAAGTCAGATTAATATAAATCAAGAGGTTAATAATGAGTCAAGGAGTTAATCACAATTAACTAAAAGATAACTTGTCTCCTAAACTAAGATTAATATTTCAGTCTCTTACAGTCTATGACATTAGTTATTGACGCAGGCTAGGTTGCGATGCATCTTGCAACCAGGCTCTCCCTCCCTGGGGGTAGGTGCCAGTCCTTGATGTTGCTTGGAAGTTAGATTCCAGAGGAGAGTCACGAGACAAAGAGACCTCAGCTTTTAACAAGTTTCCCCAACACCCCCTGGGGTCAGGTGATCGGCCCTGTCTGGCAATGGGTGTGATTTCTTCCACCTGAGCCAAAGTGCTCACAGATGCTTAGGCCAGTCCAGTGTTCCTGTATGTGTGCCTCTGTGGAGCATGGGAACACAGCTTTGTGTTCATCTGATCTATTCAAGGCATGTGAGACACACATTCGGGGATATGACACAGCATCTGTACATATGTATGACATTGCAGGAAACATGCTACCATAACAGTAATGTTCAGTATGTCATAGGCATTCCAAAAACATCTTACATAACATACTTTGCATCAGACAATACAATTACACTGTAAGGGTGAACATCAATGATACACAAATCAAACTATAAGGGTGTACATGGGGTACAGCATGTCACATTTGGAAACTCTGGGAAATATTTAGCCCCAGGTGATATATTTTATGCATTTTCCTGAACTATTTTAGCTTCAGGTAAAGCAAAGTTCTGTAGTCAAATGATGGTCTGAGATTTTTGGTAACATGTAATATATCAAAATATTTGCTGTTATTTGTAGAATGGGCTAATTTTAGAACGCAAATTCTGTGTGCTGTCTTTATGAAGTTATGCAGCTAATAAGAACACTACCCCCTAATTATAAATCATGTTTTGACATTATCTGCTCGGCCAGAGACATAAATGTAAAGCACACATGGTACTGTTTCCTGCAAAAATTTAGGACACCCTGCCTATAGCCAACCAAGGGCTCAAGTTGAGGCCTCGTTAATTTACCTTCCTCTTCCAAGGACTCAGGGTGTAAGGCATCTAAGTACCTCCCATACACTCAGGGCCTTACACAGCTGTGCTCTAAACATTTGTTTCTTAGCAACATGCACTGGATATATATGCCAAGCAAACCTGTTATGCTCATCACTCCCAATATAGAGACAAACTTCACCCAATGGCCAGTCAGACCATCTTTTTTGAAGATGGGTTCTATATTTGCCTTTTTCCAATCATCCGGGGCCTCCCCCAGTCATCATGAGTTTTCAAAGATAATGGCCAGTGGCTCTACAGTCATGTCAGCCAACTCCCTCTGCACCCTCGGATAGGCTGCTCTGTCTCTTCCTCTGTCTGAGATGCACTGCTCCCAAGATGTTTCAAACCCTCCATGCTTTGAGTGCTCATCTGCTGTCTTCAGCCATTCAGCTTCTTTCCCATGTTAGTCCAAGCTGGAGTCATATTTACTCATAACATGAATGTTGACAGCATCAGACACATGTCCATTCCGAGCTCCATAGCCACACTATGCATGTGAGTAAATCTCTTCTTTTGCCCACACCAAGCGTTTACTCCAAGTGCTTTTCATGAGCAACATGCAATAACATATATGCATCTGCTTCCTTGAGTGATCCGCCTTGATGTTTGGTATTGCAGAATTGTTTCCAGGTAGTACATCCACTGCTCATATGATTTCATAAAAGCCACCAAGCTATATTTCACAATGAGGTGACAGTCTCTCTTCACACTCCATGATCTAGTCACTGAGGAGAAAGTTTGCAATATGTAATTTATTCTTTGAATTTAATATCATCTTCAAGCGTTGCTTGGGTAATGGTGGTTCCAGAGAGCTTGCATTTGGACATTCCCCCTCCGGGCTCTCTCACCAGATCTGATTCATTCTTCACTTCTATTGTTGTCACCAACAGAGGAGTATGTTGACATGTCAGTCCAAGGATAATGTTGAGCAGCTGATCACACAGCTCCCCAAAAGTTTTCACTTGGCATCAGCAGTACACACCATCTGCAGAAGCATCATGAGGTCAGTAATACCTAATGTTGGCTCATTGGATGCTGTTAGTGTAACCATTGACAGATTTTTCTCCAGCCAAGACAGTGTGTTGCTCTTTTGAGACTTTCTGTCCGAGTTGAAGAAGGAAAGTGAGACAGGTGCCAACTTATACTTCCTCAAACCCTGGATATCAACATCTCTGGACTGGGCAATAACTCCGCTTGTTGAACATCCGATGATCAGTAGTTATTGCTTGTGCTATCTGCTTCTTCTTTTCTTCAATTGTTTTGTTGAGATTACTAAATGATTTGTGATTATGCCTTTTTATGGGATCCCAGGGGCCTACCTCACCCCTTTGCAGCCTCCTGGTTACAAACTACTTCATTTCTAGTGTGCCATTTTCTTTTACCGTGCAAAAACTTTCTGCAGCTTCAGGTGGGGGAACAGAAGATGTTGCAATGCTCACAAATAGCTGTCTGTTGTCATGGCTTATTCTGAGCTCATTGCTAAAAGGATTTGTCATTGTTTCAGTCACAATTTTTATAATGTCTTGGACGGCAGTTACGCCTGCAGCCGTATGCTTTGTGGTAGCTTCTTTGAGGAGATCTGTTGCTCATGGCTGCATTCCACACATATCTTTTATCACAGTTCTTACAACTGTGTTAAAATGTACAGCCAGATAATACTCTTATCTTTTGTGCAGAGATGCTGATGCTTCGCATAGGCCTTGCTGAGAGATTGCTCTATGCCCCCCGTCACGCCATACACCACTGAAGGGGCTGGCAGTCAGGTGTATAGCTCCCTGACTATCAACAAGGGCATGATATATATCTGGCTTTTCCTCCTGCAGAAGTCTGGCTTCTGCTACATGCACACAACCCCATCTACTATAATTCACATGACCACACTGGAAGTCAAGTGAAATCATCTCTGCAAATGTCGAAAGCTCCACGGGCTTGTTATCATCTCTCTTTGCTGATATGTGATCCACCAGTAGTCGGGAGAATTCCATTACATAGTTTTCCAAGAACAGAAATATATGTGAACAGTTTTTTATCTTTGGTAACATAAGTGTCCACGAGCCGATGGAATGACTGGGCCCTGTTCTTTATGTATGCCAGAGCATTTTAAATATCAAAAACATTTTATAAGTAGGGGGTAGGTGTCTTCCTTGATTAAGTTCATTAAAATGGTAGGCAGAATTTTTTTCCCCTTACATCAATCTATGCTACAAATAATGACAACTATTTTTATGTATTACATAATATAAACTAGCTCATATTCTCATGTGACTACAGACTTTTGTTTAACCGAAGGGAAAAAAGTAAGACAAAATGCATGAAATATATCACCTTGGGCCAAATAGTTCCCAAAATTTCCAAATCAGTACTAGTTTGAGTATATAGTTACGTTACCATTTGTATTTAGTTTTCTGCCAATTATGGCCAAAATTAAACTATGTTTCTACGAGTTATGGCCCTTTTTTGTGATTTTATTATATTTTTGTCTTGAATGCCCAGTAACATTAAGTACATGATATAAAAAAACTGCACCACTTCTAGCATCCCCATCCATCCTGGTGGTGACCACCATATATGTACCTAACATGTGGCAGCAATGGAATTCCGCTAGTTGATGGATTACCGCTCAGTGCCTATATTGGATCTAGGCTCAAATACTAACTCTGCAGCATGCATCTGCAAAAATTGTATTTCCTACAGAAATTAGAGTAGTGTGAGGAGGTGTGACGGGATTTCCAAGGTACATCCTGGCACTGAAGGACCATTGTGCCCCTTAACTCTTCAGCCTGGGCTGTCTCTCACAGTGCTATGCCATACGATCCTTGTGAGCTGGGGAAGTGCTGTTATTTCAGTCATAGGAACCTGGGTTATCCGCAGTTTTATGGGATGGATTCATGCACCGTCCCTCCCTGCTTGACGTCCTGAGTCTTAGAACCCAGACCTGGGAGTCCACAAACAGCTGCCATAGTCTCGGCTCCACTCACTGGCCACTGAAACCAGCTGGGATGGGAAGCTACTAGCATTGTAGACCCAGCCACGGCAGCACCCCTGGGAACTGTGACTGGAGGATCACCCAGCTCCACCAGTTGGTCCAACTACTCTAGTTAAGCCAGGAGAAGGAACAGAAAGTTTGTCTGAGGAACAAGATGATTTCCTGTTGGTGGCTGTAGGGATCCTGCTTGTACCTGCCTTCTGCACCCAACCCTGTTCCTGCTCTGCTACTGGCTCCTGCCTCACCTCCTGATCCCATTGTGCTTCTGATCCATGCTTGATCCTTGCCTGTCCTCCTGCCCTTACACCCTGCCTCACCTCCAATCCTCAGTGACCAGTCCTGCCTCCAACCCCAGGTTATGACTTCCGACCTTGACCCTTGGCTCTAACCTTTGTTACCTGACCTGAGCTTCAATTCCTGGTTCGGGCTCTGGATTTGGTAACTGGCAGTTGACTCTGGTGCTGACTCTGGACTTCGTTCCTCAACCTGGTGCTTGGTCTGCCCACTAGGCCAGACTGCCTCCCACTCCATAACACCTTCTTCCTCTGTAGATTCTCGCACCACCACCTCTGTTGTGATGCAGTTAAAGCTGCAAGTTCCCAGCCTGCCATTCTGTGAGACTTACTTTTGTTGCACTGAGCGGTCCCTTTACAACACTCACCTTAAGGAATACTGAAGTAAAATTTACTTATCTATGGCAAATGGATGGTGTGAAAAATGGCTGCTACATGGCACTTGATGTATATCTTTTCATTTCTCTCCTGCTAATCTCTCACCTGGCATATTTGCTTTCGGAGATTGAGTCATATTTTTGCGTTCACTTTATTCATCATATTTATCTAACCATGCATCCTACACACATCACAATGGCACTGAACACCTCATTTTGAATTTTTTTGTGGCTCTGAAAGTCTGATGCAAACCCAAATCTTGCTGGGCTTGTGTTCTGCTAAGAACAGACTGTGAAAAAGGAGCAGAGGAAGAGAGAAAGTGGGGGCTTGATGGGGAGAAAAAAGTAGGAAAATGCATCTGAGAATGAGGTAAGTGAAAAATCCCTTGCTATTCTACCTCTCAGGGGCAAATTCCTGCTCACCTCACCCAAATAGTTCCACTGATTTTAGTGGGTCTTTGACCCAGATCTTTAACTAACACAGCACTGGATAGCCATTGAACTTATCAGAGGTGAACTAATACATGTCCCGTGTCTTTCCCTGTGCGTCTTAAAGAAATAGGAAAAAAAAGTTGACATTAGATTACAATTGAGAATAAAGTTAGCTGTATGTGTACAGTGTTATACTTTGCTGCTGATATTTCTGCACACAGTCTAAAGTGAGAGATCCTTACGTGATAGCCACCTTACCCGACACAATAGGGACTGAACCAGGAACATGTAGAACTGAAAACTTAAGTATCTACAGCTGGAGCATCAGCTTCTGTAACCGGGTCCTGTAACAGATTCATATATTCAGCAAATGGGATGTAACACACACTGACCACTAGGTTATTGTTCTATGGAATGATAGATGATAGCTTTTATCATTATACAACACTCACAGGTCCTACAGTCTGATCCCAAATTTTCAGGATGGTTCCTAATCAGGGCTCCCTTAAAAGATTGAGGATTCGGTGTACATCTTTTTCAGTCATACTTGCCTGTTTACCAGCGCTGGATTGAAAATACCAACAGTTAAACGGAAAATCTGCCCCTCTAAAAGCACCATCTTATTTAAAGTCACACAATCTATAGTATCCTTAGCACTGAATCTAACTACTTTAACACCCAACAATTACATCTGAGTGAGTGGGGCTGGAGGGGATCATAAGTAGATGTGACAAATAGAGTTCAGGTGATTAGCCAGCAGAAAAGTCACTTATGTCTATACAATGGACAGACTCTTTCTCTCTTGGCTTTGTCTCCCAACACAATCCAAGCCAACCAACTGGCAGGTAGCATGTACTGCAGATGGATTAGCAGTGGCACACAATCCCTTTGGCATGTAAGTGTTTGAGTCGGTGTTTGCTAGCCAGCAATCAGATTTTCAGAGAAACAGGGAGAGTGTGTGCCCTTGTTAACGGGTGGTAATTATAAATCTCCTTCGTAACAGGCTGGATGCCTGAGCCAAAACCAGTGTTCCTTTTCCCTGCAACATCTTGGCTCTAAGTCACTTTCACATTCCCTCCAGCCTTATCCACACTGCAAATGGGTGGCAGATTGTTCAGGTTGTGATTATATTGGACAGGGACAGGTGGCATCACCTACTGAAAGTTCGTCAGTTCCTATTAGTTCTGCAACAGCTGCTGTTCTTTAGTCTTTTAATGGTTGAGCAAAGTAGAAAAAGGAAGGGACAGTAGACTCATGGGGTAAAATCATGGCTTGGTTGAAGTCAATGGCAAAAGTCCCACTGATTTCAACAGGGCCAGGATTTCACCCAGGTTGTTGTCCCGTGCTATGACAGCAAGCTCCAGCTTTGTATAGTTCTCCAGGTTGCGCTTTCTGGAATGGAAGCACACTAGATCAAGCAGCAGGTAGGAAATGGGTTGTGATAGCTTTGCCCTTTAATTTAGACTTGGTTAATGACCTTGGAAAATGTACAAAGCCTCTGAGATAGGGCTCATCTACACAGTGCAGCAGTCCAGACTACATGGGTATGGATTGCAGATGCTCTAAAATGTTGTGCTATAATTGCCCCATGTAGACATTGATGGTGGCAACTAAAAAGTACCTAGTTCACATTAACAGATTCACACGAGTATGTTAACACGGAGTACGATACATTACATAGGAACATAAGAATGGCCATACTGGGTCAGGCAATTGGTCCATCTAGTCCAGTAATCTGCCTTTTGACAGTGGCCAGTGCCAGGTGCCTCAGAGGGAATGAATAGATGAGGACAATTGCTGAGTGATCCATCTCCTGTTGCCTAGTCCCAGCTTTTGGCAGTCAGAGGCTAGGTACATTAAGAGCATGGGGTTGCATCCTTGACCATCTTGGCTAATAGCCATTGATGGACCTATTTTCCATGACCTTATCTAGTTCTCTTTTGAACCCTATTATACTTTTGGTCTTCACAACATCCCCTGGCATTGAGTTCCACAGCTGACTGTGAATTGTGTGAAGAAGTTCTTCACCGGAGAGGTCGTAGTCTGCAGATGAGGTATAGTCCATTGCATTGGAAGTAACAGTTCTTGGGTTCTATTTTGGCTCTAGCACCTATTCGCTTTATGACCTTGAGAAAGTCATTCAATGTTTGTGCCTTGGCTCAGTCATGTGTAAAATGTACATAATAATATTTACCTCCAAGACTTCAAGAGCATGATATGAGACTTACCGGATCTGCAGATGAAAGGAATTCAGTACTATAAATTGAAATATTTTTGGACTTTCACATTTTTTCATCACCTCTTCTCCATGATTTTGGAAGTGACCTTTTCCCAGACAATTACATAACTGCAATGTTTTGAAGGTATTACTGATGTCCAAATGGCTGTAACTGAAATGGCAAGGGTTCTACTGGTAACACAGAGAAAAAGCTAAAAGGATAAACAGCTGGCTAGGTTGCAAAAATACATGGATTTCAATGATAGACTGACCAATAAATAAAAAGCACAACTCATGGTATGCTAGGGCTAAAAGCGAAGGAGATGGAGAGATGAGCTGGTCATTTTTGTGTGAGGTATTTGGTGATGCTCAACTCAGGACAGCAGTGGTAGGGGATATATCATGACAAGGCTTTCATCCAGAAGTGCTCAGACTATGGTTGTGATATTCAAAAGAGATTTGCATAGATTATTTTAGTTATGCAGTTTTAACACATTTCCAATGGACGCAGTGAAAAAAACATTGAAGAAAGCTCCTTTTGGACTGTTCACCGGAATCTTGCTTTATACAGCAAGCTGTTGTGTCACATTTGTTCACACCAGCGAAATGACTGTACCATTTCCTATGACCTATTATTTAAATATGAAAACATTTTTCTCCCTCAATATTTGATTATAAGGCTAAGTCAGATCTACGCATCTGGTGAAACCTATTTCATTGTGGACTATGTTTGCTTTGCAGGGAAACACGCACCAGAGTAATTTGTTAAAGAACAGCAGGTTTCCTTTAATCCACACAATTATTTAAAACATTAGAATTTAGACACAGTTGGCACAGTACAGCAGTGACACAGACCCCAGTATATATAATACCCCATTTCTCACTCTGTGAACCTCTCATCCACAGCTGCTAGTCTGTCATTTTTTCCCAGGAAGCCTGATCATGGGTTGTCTTACACACCACATGGGGCTACTGATTCCAGCAAAATTACTCAGGGCGTCAGTCAACACAGCATTTGGCATTCTGACTGTTAGCCAACCTTACCCTCCGGAGGTAAGCACGCTGCTGCTGTTGCTGCCAGTTATGTTATTAACAAGAATGAGCAGTCGCAGGATAAGAACCTTGGCAATTCTCTCAAGTCTGCAGATGGAAAATATATAATAAATCCAGAGATTTGGGATCAGATCCTTTTTGCCCTATTGACGTAAATAGGCCCATCGAGATCATTAGGAACCTGAGCAGGATTTGATGTTTGATGCAGAAAGAATGTTTAGCTCAAGAATAAAATACAATATTTAGCTTTCAAAGAGTCCAACTTTATTCCTGATTGTTTGCTTCTTTTAGTGGTGGGGAGTAGAGAGGGGGTGCTGTTGTCAAGATAAATGAATTACTTTGTTAATACCAAAGAAATGACTTGGTAATTTTTTTCCGCTGCATGGCTGTGTACAGGATGTTGTAAATTGCGGGTTACGAGGGCAAGATTAAACATAAAAACAATTATAAATAAGAGTAAGTTTCCCAGCTTTAGAGAACATGTTAATTAATTAAGTCTGTTGACTGTGAATTCACTGAAATAGCCATGCCTTTACTATATGCAATATCAGTCATCCTCTATTAGTAATGCCTAAATAAAGCTGGCTTGAAGTTAAAATAATGAAGTACAGGAAAATGAATAATTAATGCACTGTAACTTGTGTTTGCACAGGGATGCATTTTAGGATGTTTAATGAGACCTCTTTGTTTGAACTTTTGTCATTTAAAAATAATAATAACCATAAAACCCTCTCATTTTAACTTTAGCTGTTCAAGGTGCCTTTCATATATGTGTTACCTTAGAAATTAGTAATTTGATGCTAATTACCTGAAGAGATCTAAGTAACCAGCGCTTGACCTGAATCTTTTTCACATTCAGTTTGATTTGTTTATCTATTTAAACCAAAAAAAACAAAGAAACCTACTCCAATCCCAAGAAAAACAATTAAGCTATCTTTTCGTGAGAATTATGAGGGGATAGAAGGTTCACAATTTCTCCAGCCTTCCCAGGTGACACAAATATAAGAACATAAGACTGGCCCTACTGGGTCAGACTAACGGTCCATCTAGCCCAATAGCTTGTCTTCCAACTGTGGCCCATTTCAGATGCTTTAGATGGAGTGAACAGATTGGGCAAAGTGTTCAATCCCCTGTCATCCAGTCCCAGTTTCTAGCAGCCAGAGTTTTGGTCTATCATACAGCAAAGCACATACTTAATTTGAAGAACATGAGTAATCCCTCTGAAATCAATGGGATGCCTTAACAGGCCTGATTCAATGCCCATTGAAGACAATGGGAGTCTTTCC
Organism: Mesoclemmys tuberculata; assembly: GCA_007922155.1. NCBI lineage: Eukaryota > Metazoa > Chordata > Testudines > Chelidae > Mesoclemmys > Mesoclemmys tuberculata. The sequence goes on along the minus strand of ML675627.1, from coordinate 10,457,467 downwards.
TTTTATTTCAATGGGCTTTCGATCATTCAATATGCAATGCTGCTAAATCTCAGAGTCTTATGATATTCAGCTTTAAAAACAAAACAAAAAATATCCAGCTCCTGGATGTCATGGGATGACATGAGAATCTCCACTATATTTTTTAAAATAAATTGCCTAACTCTCATTGTTGCAGATAAAAGCTCAAAAGCATGAATCCTAAAGCTTTAAAACCCAGAAGGCAAATTAAACTATCCCAAAATATATTCTTTTTAAAAACCTCATGAGTTGACCCAACTCATCATTTTCAGACACTTGGGTTGGTAACACTGTTGCAATACTGGCCTCAGATACAGAAGAATGAGCTAATGAGTAATTGCAATGCATCACCCAGGACACTAGAGGGAGCTTAAGAGAGGGCCTCAAGCAGTGAAGCAGAAGAGAGGAAGAAAACAAAATAGAGCAGGCTGTTGTCTTTTTGTGAGCTTTGCTTTATTATCTATTCTGCTTGCTTACTGAATAAAAATACAGCACAGTCACATGGTCATCAGACTATATAAAATCCCATTATTTCATAGCTTGGAGTCAGGACCTTGGATTTTGGGAGAAGGGGTGCCATCTCCCCAGTGATGCCTATCACAGACTTTGCTGGCCCTTTAAGGGGAATTTGGGCTCAACCTCACTTGTGCCTAGTTATCTGTCTCCCAAGGAGTGGGTTTGGGTTGATGGTTGGGTCAGGTGACCAGGCAATGTGTGTCTCACAATGGATTCCTGTTTGCTTACAGAGCAAAAGGAAATTTACAGGAATAGACACCAGGAGGGGACAAAACAATGGATTCCTGGAGTTTACACCCTAGATCCCCCATGGAAGAGGCAAGCTCACGGCATGTTTGTCTTATGAATGAAGGATCATAGCTAAGCCTAGGTGATTGTTGCTCTCTAAAACATCTTTGGAAGCAGCGAATCAATGAATGCTACAAGTGGCCAGTGGAACAGGGGCTGGATACTCTAGGGAGATGATCGAAGGGTAGGGAATGTGCCTACAGCTGGTGGAGTTGAGGAACTGACCCATGGCAAGCACAAACAAGACTTCCTCACACGAAGGGCAAGTGTAGTGAAGTGCCTCAGGACCCTGGGTATCTCTGTACATCTAAGTACACCCACACAGCATGCAGGACAGCACTAATGACGTCAGGGAAGGCACATCTGGTGAGTTATTTTCTTCTTCTTAGCAGTTTTTAGCAGTTATGTTCTTTTTAAAAAAAGGGGATTTCAGGTGTTTAGCGTACTAGCTTGGGTGGCTATTCCCAGAACAGATTATTTATGTGCAGAGATACGTTCCCAGAATCATCAGTTGATATCTCAAGGAAACTTTCATGTAGGTAATCTGTTATCCCCTGCAAAAGGTTTTTGGGAAGGGCAGCCTTGTTCCTGCCTCCCCAGTAGGATACTTTTACAGGCTGGTACCTCGCTGCATGCAGCAAATCTTCCCTTTCCTTGTGCATTACCCTCAGGAGACTGATATTGCTCATGGTCACCTAGGGAGGACAGCGCATGTTCATTCCCCATTGTATTGTCCCAATAAAGTCACTTTAATTATTTGGCTATGGTTTCACAGGACGCTATTAACACCCCACCACCACCACCCCCCGGCACTGTCCCCAGATCCCCTGTGGCCACCTCGTGACAAAATGGTTATCTTAATAAAACCGTGGCACCCAGCATCCCTCTCATACAGGGCATTTGAAATGAGCTTTTTTAATCCTCTCCAAAGCAGAGTAAAGTGCCCTTAGCTTCCTATCTCTTCAACAGCACAGTGAGCTGACCCTTCTGGGATATGTGGAATGGAATGAGGGTCTGTCTTAACCTTCTGCACAGCAAGGGGAGGTTTTTATACATTGTTGCATTTCTTTCATTTCCCTGGGTATGCTGACAATGGCAACGTGCATTTCTTTTCGTTCTGTAGACACCTCGGCCTTGGCCCAGCCCACTCGAACTGCTGCAGAAAGACTATCACAGAGTAAGAAGAGGGAAAAAAATACCCAAGAGACGACATGTTTGGCGAGCTCATGAATGCCTCCGCGGCCACAGAGACAGAGTTCCGAGCGTGGCGGATGACCTCATCCCAGAACGTGGACATGGACAGGGAGAATCAATGATGCAGGAGCATGATCGCAGTACCATGCATGAGATGCTGCGAATCATGTGCAACTAAGCAGACATGCTCCGGCGGTTTGTGGAACTTAAGGAGGAGCGGCAGCCAGAGTCCCACTGCATCCCCTCCATAACAATCCTCCACCTATGGCTTTGCTGCCCTCCCTTCTCCCGCATCCCCAAGCGGTCTTGAAGGAGAATGGCCAGGCTGCAGTATGTGGTGCCCTCCACCGCAGTGGAGGTGAGCAGAAAGCAGCGGTGGCCCCGCTAACAGCTGGCTTGCAAGTAACCACACTACCATTTCAGACTGTGAATGAACACTAGCCCCCACTGACTTGAACGTTCATAAATTAAAGTTTGCATCATTTCAACACACGATTCTTTATTAAATCATAACTCGCTTGGGAGGGATTTGGAGGGTACTGATGTCCATTTTAGGGGGGATTTTTAAGCAAAGCACATAACATACAGGAACAGAAATCATTACTGCATCTCATTGCAGAACCTGGTTTTCAATGTTTCCCTAATGCAAAGCATTACGCGGTTAGCTCTCAGTGTCTTGCTGGCATCTGGCTGCTCATAATTGGTGGCCAGTTTTTCTGCCTCCACAGCCCAACCCTGGAGGAACCTTTCCCCTTTCACTTCATACACATTATGAAGAACCCAGCATGCAGATATCACTGATGGGAGATTTTTTTCACTCATGTCCAGCCTAGTGAGGAGATGTCTTCATCTGGCCTTTAAACACCCATACGCACATTCAACAACCATTTTTCAACAGTTTAGCCTGTTATTAAAATGCTCCTTGTCTCTGTCAAAGTGTCTGGTGTATGGCTTCATTAACCAAGGGAGCAGGGGGTAAGCAGGATCCCCCAGGATCACTACTGGCATTTCAACACCCCCGATGTGAATGTTTTGGTCTGGGAAGTGATTGCCCACTTGCATGTTAGAGAACAGCCCCGAGTTCTGAAATATGTGCACATCTTGCACCTTTCCAGACTACCCCACATAGATATCTGTAAAACGACTCCTGTGATCCAAAAGGGCCTGCAGGACCATGGAAAAGTACCCCTTGAAGGTTATGTACTCAGTCGAGAAGTGGGCAGGTGCTAAAAGAGGGATGTGTGTGCAATCAATGGCCCTCCCGCAGTTTGGGAACCCGATCGCAGCAAACCCCTCCTCTATGTCCTGCACATTTCCCAAAGTCACTAGCCTTCGTACCAGAAGTCTATTATGACCTTGCACACTTGAATCACGGCAGCTCCCACTGTAGATTTACCGAATCCAAAATGATTCTCAACCGAGTGGTAACAACTGCGGGTTGCCAGCTTCCACAGAGAGATGGCCACTCTCTTCTCCTCCATCAGAGCTTGTCTCAAGCAAGTATTCACGCACTTCAGGGACAGGGACAGCTCCGAGCACAGTTCAAGGAAAATGGCTTTTCGCATATGAAAGTTTTGCAGCCACAGCTGCATAACGATGTGATCCCACTATATGTGCTTGTTTCTCGGGACCAGAACTGGAGCTCCATGGACTGTAGATGATGCGTTATGGCCTGCAGGAATCAGGAATTGTTCCGCTCAATGGCTTGTAGCAGGGTAGCTTTGGAGGCGTAGTGGTGGCCTCTGCTTCAGCTTCTCACTCTTCTTTGAAAATACTCCATGGTAAACCAAGATGTATTTGTGATGCTCACAATAATAGTGCAGAGTTGTGCTGGTTCCATGTCTCTGCAGCAATGGCGAGCGCACGACACAAACAAATGGCGCAAAAATCGGTTTCCTGTTTGTTTGGGGAAAGAAAGAAAGGGGAAGGAGCATGGCATCATGAGATGATTAATCTCATCCCAACAGCCACCACAGCTACGTTGCACTGTGGAATAGCTACCCACATTGCACTGTGGAATAGCTACCCACATTGCACTGCTTTGACTGCTGAAACAATCATGGCAAATGTGGACTCAGGAGCCTGGCGTAAGGAGCCTAGTGTGGACATGATCCAGCGACTTCTAAAAATCGGCGGATGAAAGTCAACTTTAAGTAAGTCAACTTCACTCTACTGTGTAGACATACCCACAGTCCCAAATATCACAACACTTCTCAGTTAGATCCTCTATTCAGCTGCTTATAAGTTTTTCAGGCCTTATTCATTCAAGTTGAAATTTTCCATCCTGGGTGTCTGGCTCAGGTTAGGTTTTGGTTTTAAACACTTCAGTTAAAATGGTTTAGCAATTTCCATGAACAAGCCTAGGGAAAAATACATTGTTTTCTCTATCTTAAAGTCCTTAGAACTGTTTCATTGAAAAGCACACTCTCTCCTTCTGATACATGTTGTATTTGTTTGTCTGTGTCTGAGAACTACATGAGATGAATAAGGAGTTTTGCTGAATTTCTTCATTGAAAATGTCTGCTGAGTGCATCTGAAATAGATTAATATATTCCAAGGCCAGAAGGGACAATAGTGATCATTCTAGTCTGACCTCCTATATAACACAGATAATTCCTATTGCAGATCTTTTAGAAAAACACCCAATATTGATTTAAAATTTGTCACTAATGGGAAAACAGATCTTGGAAAGGTGTTCCAATGGTTAATTACTCTCACTATGAAAAGTTATGCCTTATTTCCAGTCTGAATTTGCCTTTTTTCATCTTCCAGCCTTTGGATTGTGTTATACCTTTTTCAGCTAGATTGAAGAGAGTAAATATTTATCCCCTCTGAGGATAATTATAGACTATAATCAAGTCACCCCTTAAACTTCTTTTTGGTAAACTAAGTAGATTGAAGTCTTTGAGTCTATCACTTAAGGTATGATTGTGATCCTTTAATCATTCTTGTAGCTCTTCTCTGAACCGCTTCAATTTTTCGGTTTCCTTCTTCAGTTGTGGACAGAAGAACTCGACACAGTATTTCAGCAGCTGTCTCACCAGTGCCACATACAGAGGTAAAATAACCTTTCTACACCTACTCAAAATTCTCCTGTTTTATGCATCCAAGGATCACATTAGCCCTTTTGGCTACAATATTACACTCATGTTTGGCTGATTAGACAACACAACACTCCAAATCTTTTTCAGAGGCATTGCTTCCCGAAACAGAGTCCCCTGCCCTGTAAGTATTGCCAACATTGTTTATTCAGAGACCTATACCTTTACATTTAGCCATTTTAAAATGTTTCTCCTTGGCTTTCACTGTGCTTGCCAAGCAATTCAGCTTGCTCTGTGTTAGCGACCCATCCTCTTCATTATTTAGCACTCCATCAGTGCTTGCGTCACCTGCAAACGTTATCAGTGATGGTTTAATGCTTTCTTCCAGGTCGTTAATAAAAAATGCTAAATAGTGAAGGGCAAAGACCCAACCCCTGCAGGACTCCATTAGAAGTTCACCCTGTAGCAAGTCTAATGCTTTACAGAAGTCTGCTATATTACATCAGTACTACTGCTTTTATTAACCGAATGTATAATCTCATCAGAAATGATATCAAGTTAGTTTGACAGGATCTATTTTCCATAAATCTACAGTGATTGGCATTAATTATATTACCCTCCTTTCAATTCCTACTTTCAGCGACTTCCATATCTTTCCTGGGATCAATGACAGGCTGACAGGCCTATAATTATCCAGGTCATCCTCTTTGCCCTTTTTAAATATTGGCACAACATTAGCTTTCTTCCAGTCTTCTGGAATTTCCCCAGTCTTCCAAAAGTCATTGACAATCAACATCAGTGGTCCAAAAAGCTCCTTAGCCACTCTTGAATGTAAATTAGCTGGAACTGCTGATTTATAAATATTTAACTTTAGAAGCTGCTGTTAACATCCTCTTGAGATACGAGTGGAATGGAAAGAATGTTATCATATGAGATGACTACATTTTTCCCAGATAGAGAACAGAAATATTTATTGAATACCTTTGTCTTTTCTGCATTATTAATGATAATTCTACATTTCCCTCCAGCAGTGTACCAATATAAATAGCTAGAATGGATACTTTTTTGTTCCTAGTATATTTTAAACCCCCCCTCTTTTTGTCCTTAACTTTACTGACCATAGATTTGTCTTTTGTCCCTTTCCTTCCCCTCCCTTATCAATTTTCTGCTTCAGATTTATATTAGTTACTATCAGGCTCCCTTTTCTTCTATTTGGTGTATGTTAGAATGTGTGAGTATGTATATGTGTTTTATTTTTCATAGTTGTTGTCATTTCCCTCCTAAACCAGGTTTTTTTTATTATTATCATTTATTGTTTATTATTTATTTATTATTACCAATGATCATTCATATTTTTCTGATTAAATTCTTCCTTCCAGTTGATTCACACATGAAACAATGGTATGAGGGAAAGAGAAACTGTAACTCAAACTTGCGAGTAATGGCCTTTATTTCCTTCTCATGACTTTTCCACATAGAGCTTAATGAGCTTATTACTACTGGAAGAGGAACATTGTAGTTAAAACACAGCTGTGCCACAGATTTCCCATATGACCTTGGCCAACTCAATCTCTTTGTGCTTCAGTTCACCTTCTGTACAATGTGGATAATAATATGTCTTTTCTATGTGTTGTGTAGTCATTTTGGAACAAAGATTGTCTTTTATTATGTATACGTACAGTGCCTAGCACATTGGGACCTTTATGTGCTACTAGCGTATCAGTAATAAATAATGATATTGTTGCCAATGAGGGGACTTAGCTCTTTAGTTCAATTAATAAAGGCACATTCTTTCATCAGCAAAGGTCTCTTATTCAAACCCCACTGATGGCCCAAAAGGAGGTCAGTTACAAAAGCACAGAACAAAAGGGTAAATTAAGAGTGCTCTGTAATTAAATCTCTACCTGCTAACAACAACATTTAGGATTTTTCCTTTTCAGGCTCCTTACAAATACTAATTAAGACCACAACACAACCCTTTGAGAAAAATACTATCATCATTTCATAGCTGGGGAAACTGAGGAAAGTAGCCAAAGGACACTGAGGGAATCAACATCAGAGCCAAGAATAAAAGTGAGGTTTCTGCTTCCTGATCCAGCGTTCAGTCCACTCAACCTCTTCCAATTCATCTTCCCATACCTCTCAACGTCCCATTTGTTTTCTTCTCAGCTCCCAGATATTTATGACGACAGTTTTTTAACCTATGATGCAATCTATTCTTTAAGAACTGTAATGTATTTTATCATTTTTGAATCCACCAGTTCTCAGTAATATATATTTATTTTTCCCTCACATAAGGTTGATCCTGCTACTTCACAACCCACATTCCCATTTTAAGGTCCCTTTAGATCCAGATTCTTTCCTCTTTAGAACTGATCAGCCCTCCAAATCTTGTCACCTTCACATTTGTACATCCTTCTTTATGTGTATTCTTTCTAGGTCATCTTATCAACGTACTGTGTGATCAAGATATTACAGAATGATCTAGAAGCAGGACCTAATCTAGATCAACCCCCAAATAAGTGGAGCTTGCCTCTAAGAACTAATCTAAACAGATAAAGGATAAGAGAAAAGCAGAGTTATTACAGATGAAGAACTCAGGTTCAGAGAATTTAAGTGACTTGTGCAAGACCACACAGGAAGCCTTCAGTGTCTCCTGAATCTTTGGGCTTGTTTACACCGGACTCATGAAAGTTAATCCAGATTAACTAAAAGTGGATTGGTTAAACTGCATTAAACTTCTGTGTGTGGACACTCTCATTCATAACCAAAGTGGCCTTCATTTGATTTACTTCAGGCCAATTTAATTCTGGATGAGAGTGTCCACACCGGGGTTTTGTGCAATTTAACAAATCCACTTTAAATGCACTCCTTAGGTAATTCGGATTAGTTTTCCTCAGAGTCCCCATGTAGACAAGCCTTTAGTCTGGTGCTCTATCAACAAGACTACCCTTCTTCACTATGATCCTTGGGATGCAGTAGCCTTCCAGCCACTTTTCAGATTCTGAATTGATTGTTTTTTATACCACTTCCTCTCCAGTGCGTACAACTCTTTTTATTTATTTATTGTTCTGTCCAGTGGCACTGATTCAATAAATTAAGAAAAACAGATGGAGAGGCACATCAGCTTGGCTCTACACAAAGCACTGAAGTGATTAAACAATTATTTGCAGGAGCACATTTTCCACCAACCAATCAAACAAACAACAACACAACACATAGACACATAGTATCAACATTTTATTAGAATGGATTAGCAGCATTAAACATATTAAACATAGTTAATACAATTGCTGTGAAATTACATTGTGAATAATGACAGTTAAATCTATTCCCAATTTCTCAAGATTTTCCATTGTTTGTGTTCTATTCTTTGGTAAGGATCAAATTAGAAAGAAAAATGTGAGAAGCAGGGAGACTGCTGGCAAAGGATTATAATAGTAGAGCAGATTAGTGGCAGGTCTCCAAAAGAGGGCTATAAAAGTCTTATTCAAGGGTTTCTTCTCAATAAGTTATCTAGCAACATAAAAGGAAGGTATTCAGTGAACTCTGAGCCATAGCATAAGTTCCTTTATAATGTTCACAAGCAAGGAGCATAGGATGGTTATTCACACAGATGCTTTCAGTGTAATAATAGATAATATAAGAAAGAACTCAGTGGAAAATAAAAATAAGCCTATAGGCTCTGAGTTAGCCAATTGATATGGCAGCATGGTTTTAATTGGGGGCCATAAACCTTACTCAGGTTAGCTAAAGCTGTGCAGAGGAAAATCCCATTGTTTTAAGGCTTATCTAAATGGCAACACTCTGGCCTGGTCTACAACTAAAATTGAAATCAACCTTGCTACTGTCACTCAGGAAGGTGATGTTCCTACAATGATGGAAAAAACCCTTCCATCACTGTAAACTTTACCTATTCTATGGAGTTATGCCTGCGTAGTTACAGTGCTGTAGTCCCTGCTATGTAGCCAGAGCCCCAAGAAAGTTAATCTGAATTGACTAAAATGGATTAGTTAAACTGCGTGAAATCCCCGTGTGGATGCTATTATTCAGAATTAAAATAGCCTAATTTCAGTTTATTTTGGTTCATTTTGAAAGTGAATTAAACTATATCAAGTTAAGGCACTTTAATTCTGAATAACAAAATCCATACTGGGGTTTAATGAGACTTAACCAGTCCACACCTTTACTTAATTTGGATTTTCTTGAGTGTTCCCATGTAGACAAGCTCTTAGTTAATCAACAGAGGTGAAGCATGTTAGGTCTGGAAGAAGGATGAGACTTAACGGTACCAAGATGAGCCCTGTAGAAGATTACAATGGAGGGCTCTGTTCTCTCCATCATTAACTGAGTTTTCCCTATTGTTGAGAAGTCTGCTACATAGGATCTACTCTTGAATGTGATATGACAACTCTGCTAAGTGTAAACGGAGGAATGAACATTATAACGAAGACCACCACACAGAAAAATGTAGTTCCGTTTATAGACCTTAGCATCCACAGTGCCCATTCACTAACAAAGCACATCCTCTGGGTTTCCTATTTATATTCATGCTCCCACTTCAGTTCTACCTTCAATGGCTGTATCTTTGGCCCACTATTCTCCACCATTAGCCAGACACCTGCTTTATTACTACTGTGCGCATCAACCAAATGACCCCTGACTGCATCCTTCCATATGCTCAGAAGACCCCCGCCCCAGTTTATTCTCTTGTGCATGTCTAGTGAGTTGTATATGCTGGGTTTCACCATTTCCTAAAACCATGAATCCTGCAGTCCCTGGCAGGCTCTTTCTTTTCCTATGCTGCAGGCACTTTTCCTCTTGCTTAATGCAAATATCTTTCTTCATGGCTGTGAATCTCAATACCACTGCTCCTGATAATTGAATCAATCCTGGCCCATCACACAGGCAAGCAGTGTTGCTAAGTAATGAGTAGCAGCCTCTGTCTTCCAGAATGTTTTCTCTCTTTTGAACTCCTGCCCCATGTATTTTCAGGTCTGTCACTGAAGCTTATGAAATACTTGGTTGCTGCAGTAGTTTGTTACCATGAGAGAAAAAGAATGCACTCGAAATTGCCAGAATACAAGATGGAAAAACCTGCAGTGGTATATTCTGTACAGTGTACTGTATATAGAATTCTATATTCTAGTGCTGGTTTCGGATGGCATCTGGGGGAAAGCATTTCTCAGAGGATCATAGAAGTTAAGAGGTGAAAAAAACCAATTGGATCATCCAGTCCATTACCCTACAAAGTACAGGATTGTTCCCTACAATATATTTTCTCATGCTATATATAGTCTCATTTAAAATGCCCCCAGTGATGGGGAGTCCTTTATTTCTCTTGGAAATCTAGTCCAGAGCGGAGCACATTTTTTTGTCAGAGTTTTCATGCTAATCACTAAATTTTCTTTTCTTAATTCATCCCCTTACATTTAATGAAACCCACCATGTATCACACTCAATTCCGGTTCGAATATGTATAGACCATTGTCACCTCTTGGTGGTGCTTAGCCAGGTTGAGAATATTTAGGCCCAGCTTCTTGCGTCACTCCCATCGATTCAGGCACCTAAATACCTTTGAGAATCTGGCCTCTGTCTTATCCTCATAAGTCTGGAATGGTTTATATGGAAAATTAACATTCAGAAAGTATTATTATGGTTCTTGGGGCACCCCTGACCATGAGTCACCTTGTTACCCCCAGTTTCCAGTGCAAGGAAGCCCATCTTGTGGTAGCTGGGTGTCAGCTCCCTGACACCACCAGCCCATCAGCCACTGAAGCTCTCTACTCTAGGCTATGAGAGTCATAAATATTGATATATGTTTTAGAAGGCTTTAAAGTCATAAGTGTTTTGTTTAGGAGCTGCTCAAAATTTTTGGAGAATAGGTTAGACAAAAATCTGCCAGGCATGGGCAGCGAGTGAAGCTTCCCCTCGGGAACACTTGCTTCCTGTCCCGCTCCTTCCACGTGCACCCCCCCAACTCCACCCAGGCAATGACCCCTCTCCCATTTGGTATCCCCATCACCACGTCCCTCCCCGCTCAGGCCCACCACTTGCTGCGTCCCTCC